>CM035229.1:46527064-46973598 GCA_020226215.1 Sindora glabra
ATTCCATTGAAATTTCAAACGAGATTTTACGATTAAAAGCATGAAACTTGTAAGATTAAGAAGAAGTAGGAAAAGCATACCACAAAAGCCAGTGCCGTAGTCCTGGGTAACGAATTCCAGACGTTCGAATGACCCCCCATAGTAAGATAATTCTTTGTGGGTTTGCGCTCTAAACACGAGACTAAACCATGCAACGAAGCTCCGAATTACTCAGCTATTTCCTCTGACGTATGAATGTTGTGATCTCTGCGTCCCGAATGTATTTATAAGGGTTTAATGTGCCACCTTCAATTAACCGTCTTTAAACGCACCGTTCTTGCTCCAGCGAGGCACCTGCTTTATTTCACGCTGATTAATGAGGCCATTGAGGCGTTCATCGCATCGGCATTCTTGTTTTCTTTTTCCGGCTTTAACGGCATTCTTGATTCTTAATTTGAATATTTTTGTCATTTTCTTTAATCTTCTATCGTATAAAAATTTTGTTTGTTTTATAACATTTTTCAAATAGTTAACATTTTGTTTTTCAAAAAAAAAAATTTTGTTCAACTTCACCTTCCACTTACTTAAATTTATTCAATTTTATAGATAAAAAATATTTTTTATCAATTTCATCTATCATTAATTTAATTTTATAGTTATCATTAGTTTACACACTTGATGGTATATAAAATGTTTTATAACATTTTTCAAATAGTAAAAATTTCAATTTTCAAATTTTTTTGTCAATTTCACCCCTACTTACTTATATTTATACAATTTTATTCATAAAAAATATTTTTTATCAGTTTTATCTATTATTGATTTAAATTTATTCAATTTCATTCCTCTATTAGTATGCCTTGAATGGATAATTAAATGCCACCAAAAATTTAATTTGAAACGATTCAATTTTAATCAAGGTGATGTTTGATTTACGGATTTTTTTTTACATTTCTAAAAATGTTTTAAGGCAACTTTAATACCTTGAAGTTATATTTACAATTTTTATCTTTTTAAATACATAAAATATTGCTTTTAATTAACTTGGATAATTAAATTATATTTATTTAGTCAAAATTTATTTCAAAATGTATTTAAATAATTAACAAGGTAATTGTTTCATGAAATTGACAATATTAAAAAAAATGGTGAGTATGCAAATCTACGAGAACATGAGTATGGTATAATAAAGTAATCTTCCTAAAATTTATAGAGTTCATATAAATACTATTTTTTATTTTTATTATTGTTAAACTAAATGAGTTATTATAAAATTCATGGGGGAGAAGGAAGTTTTATAAAAGTAGAATTTCATTTTATATACCATGAAGTGTGTAAACCAACTAGTACGGAGTTATCTTAACTTGACCGGAGGTCTTCCTAGAAATGTTGTTGCTTTAAAACTTAATTGGAAGAACGCTATCGCCCAATATAATCATGCTCGACTCAAATCCAAATTAGTAAATGTTTAATATAATATTTAGATACTAAATGATTATTATATAAAAAAAAAGAATTTCATTATATTATACTATATAGAGAGAGAGAGATAGAAGGCTCATATTTGAGAGAAGATATTACAGGTTAGGATTAGATGAGAAAGTGAGCTCACAATATTTTGAGGCACTTATTAGCCATAGCTAATCTCAAAATTTTTCCAAATTTTTCTTTCTCTGTCCAGGACCTTGACTCCCTATCTTTCTTTCCTTTTCCTAGTTTGCTTCTCTTTCTCTCTATCTGCTCTTGGGCACCTCAATCGCTGCTGTTTGTTCATCCGGCTGCCATGCAACCGCCGCATGTCTCTCCAACCCGTGGCCACTGGTTTGGCAGTAACTCTTGGATACAATGGGATAGTTTAGATTGTGGCCAAGCTTTTGTCTTCAACCCTCTCTCATAGCAACATTGCTATGTTGATTTAAGTTGACTCAAGAGACACCCATTTTTGCATAATTAGAATAGGTGATAATACTTATAAAAAATAGAAACTTTATGTTATAAAATATTGAAAAAATATTATTAGAATATTTCTTGAATGTTATAGTATAATATTTTGAAAGATTAGAGTTTGATCTAAGAAACCTCTAAATATATGAAATGAACTTTGATGATTTTATTAAAATATAGTTAAAAATATTAGAAATTAAGTGCATAATTTTATTAAATGTTATTTTTATTTTTAATTATGTGTAATTGAAACACAATAATGATCTGCATTCCTAAAGTTTTGATTCAGGAATTAGTTATATGTAAGAAAGATATTAACACTCTATAATATTCGTTCAAAAAATGGTTGTCCATTTATTTTAATTTTATTTTTTAAATTGAATTACGATAATCTTAACTATATTGTGTGTATTTTTTTTAAAATGTGATTTTAATTTTAGTTAATTTATCAATTTGGTTGCTAAATCCATTCAATTTTATGATAGGATTTGAAAAAAAAATACCTCAATAATGATAAGTACTGTTATGGTTGTATTTATAATCAAATTACCAAATTTTAATACGTCATAAGTATTAATTTTATTATTTTTGAAATATTTTTAATAAAATGATTGTAATATAATAAGATAAAGAAAAATTATTTAAGTAATCTTATTTATTTATTTATTTAAAAAATATCAAATCAACAACTTTTAATTTAGAGTATCAAATTTGTCTAACTTCATAATTAAATATGGAATAAGAGATTGTTCAAAAAAATTAAAATTATAATTTCAATATTATCCCATAATTTTTAAAGTCTCAAATTTTCTAATTTCATGACCAAATCTAAATAAAAAAAATATTCAAGAAAATTGAAATCATAATTTCAATATTACCCTATGATTTTTAAAGTCTTAAATTTTTCTAATTTTTTGGCCAAATTTAAAATATAAAATTACTTAGAAAAATTAAGATTATAATTTTAATATTATTTTATAATTTTTAAAGTATCAAATTTATCTAATTTTATGATCAAATCTAAATAATGAAATTACATTAAAAAATTAAAATTAAAATTTTAATATTATTTAATAATTTTTAAGGTATCAAATTTATTCAACTTTATGATTAAATTTAAATAAATAAATTATTTTAAAAAATTAAAAATATAATTTTAATATTATTTTATAATTTAAAATATTAGCTTTGTCTAACTTTATAGTCAAATTTAAATAAAAAATTATTCAAGAAAATTAAAATCATAATTTCAATATCATTTTATAATTTTTAAAGTAGAAAAATTACTTAACTTTATGAAAAAATTTGAATAAAAAATTACTTAAAAATTGAAATAATATTTATTATATTTGTAATTAATTTTGATATTATTCCATTATCACAAAAATACATAATATTTTTAAATAAAATTATAAATTATAAGTACACATGATGAATATAAAATAAAATAATTTTTAGGTGCAATAATATTAAAAAAATTAGTTTAATTGATTTATTTGATTTAATTTTAAAAATATTTTTTACCTCAAAAATATCAAAATAAACTAAATTTTTATACTAGTTTAATTTATTTCATTATAAAAATTATAAAAAATAATACTTTTATATCATATATCAAACAAACAAAATATTAAACTCTTTTTAAAAAAATAAAAAAGGATATTAGTTGGATGGGACTACATAGTGGATGGTGCCATCCCATCTACTATCCTTTTTATTTGAAAAAGAATGATGTCTCCCTCTCTCTTATAATTTGATGTCCTATTTCATTTTTTTTAATTATTTCTTTCCTTTTCTCATGTCCTTCTAACTATTTCTTCTTCTTTCTCCTCTGCAACTTCAATGGCATACTTTATTTCTTCATTTTTTTTCCTTGTTTTATTTTGTTTCATCATTTAATTTTCTTTCATTTCTTCATTTTTACTATTATTTTCCTAACAAAATATTTCAAAATAAATGAGAATTATAACTTTATTCTACTTAAACAAAGAAAATGAATTATATACTTTTTTATTCCTTTTTCTTCTCTAATTATTTCTCTCTTCTTTTATCTATCTATGTTCTTCTCTTTCTCTTTTTCTTTCTTTCTTTCTTTTTCTTTTTTACTTTTTCTATTTTTTTTAAATTTCTACCTCTTTTTTTTATCTTTTTTCCTCTTCTACTAGTTTTTTTTTTTCCTTTTTCTTTTAAAATCCTCCCATCTCCCTAGGTAATTCAAAATGCTCGATACGAAATGAGTAAGAACCAGTAAAAGAAAGGAGAAGCCACCCCATGAATAAGACACTTCCTACATCTTACATGTGTGAGGTGTAATTGGTGGAGAAAGAGTCTTTATGTGCAATGTTAGATAAAACTCAATATGTGATCAACCAAGTGGGATGTAGTAGGTGGCTGAGATATGAAAGGTGGGTACAAGGGAGTGTGGTGTAGAAGAGATGAAGAGTATCAATAGTTCCTTATTTACTATTTTTATCTTTCATGAAAAAATTTATTATTTGTATTTTTTTAAAAATTTTATCATTTTTTTAAATTTTTTAATATACTTTAATTTTTAGTATTTATTTTATTTATATTATTATCCAGACATAATTGAATGTGAACAGTTTCTTTATTACTTTACAATTTGAGAAAAAAAAATCATTTGACCTACCCCAATGTTTATACCTTTACTCTTCACTTTCTTTATGATTTTGATGAAAAAGATGTTGGATTGGTTCTTTCTTTATTGACTTTGGATTAAAGGATCTGTTCATATCAGCTTATATGTAATAATTAACCTAAATTTGTCTTTGAAGGACCCATGACCCAAACCATTCAAACTAGGGTAAAAGGGAGTTCCTACTTCTGACCCTAATGTTCATATACTAAGTTGAGGATATAAACAAAGCACTCAATAGATAAATGTTGCTAGGGCATTTTTTTTTTGCTGGTACAAACATGTTTTTTTGTAAAGTAGCTGATAAAAATGCTCTCTTATGATTGTAAGTCATTAGCAAATATTTAAGATTTAGGTTTTAGTATGAGAAGCATTGCAAAGTAAGCAATTATGATGTTCTGCCTAATGTGCAGGTTATAATGTTATGTTTACAACTTGTATAGTAAGGTATAATATGAAAACTGAGTATCAACAATAGTTGGTCCAATTGGTAGGAGCTCGATCCCCTTAAGTAAGGTTTCGAGTTCGAGTCTTGTAAATGGAACAAACTGTCGTTGGGAGAGCTTTACCCCCATATTAGGTCCTTTCGACTCGAATTGGATTAGTCGAAGGTCCAATGTGGCTTACTGGATACCGGATGGTCCATATCAAAAAAAAAAAAACTGAGTCGTAGAGATGTTGACGGGATGTTTTGGACATTAATAATAAATTCACAAGATGCAAGATTTGGTTTCATACAAAAATATCTCCACTAGTAATTTTATTTTGCAATTTGTCCAAGGATTTACGAACCATAGTATCATTCAAGAAAAATAATAAAGAATGCCATGGGCTCCATGGAAGTAGTAGAACTTTTTGTCATAAATGATTAAGCAAATTACTAAATTTGTTATGATCTAAATATAGTATAATAAGATATACTTTATGAGATAGAGATTGATGATACGTTTGATACAATAAAATGGAATGAAATAATCATTACATAATCATATTTAATAAATTAGGAATGGAATGGATATTTCATTTCATAATTATGTTTAGTACAACAAAATATTGATTGAATAGAACAAAACAAATGATAAAAAACAATGGTACCCTTAAAATGAAAAAAGAATAGAATTGAAACTACATATAAAAGATGATATTGTTATATTTATATTAAAGTGTATTGTTCTTGAATCACTTTTGAAGTTATTTAATATATTGTACCAAAAAATTGTTTAATATTAAAATCAAAATCAATATATTTATTTGACTTTTTTAAAAAATAATAACAATATAAAAAAAGTCGTAGATTGTTTCAATACTAAAATAAAAAAATAGGAATTAGAAATAAAAAAAATTACTTAATTCAATTTGCATTACCTAAATTAGGAATTAGAAACAAAGAAACTATTTAATTTAATTTGCATCACTTTAAGGACCTCAGTGTTACACCGGTTGCAAATATGCTATTGCTTACAAGGTACAAAAGGATATTATTTACATATAAAATTTGCAAGAGCATATAAGTTAAATAATAAAAAAGTAATATATGTTAGACATTAATGTATAAATGAACACATAAGTAAAGTAAATTATAATTTCTAGTTATTACTTTCATAATTATTATTTATAGTTACACAGATATACGATGAGATAAATTTATCATATTTGCTATAAAATAAATATGCTCAATTTAATCAAAATTTTCACCCATGCAATATATATATTAAGTTTGTTAAAAAAAAGTCTGTTTTTATCTATTTTATATCAAGAAATTAATACCGGTTATTAGATTATGGCATGGACTCAGCTTTCTTCATAACTTTATATGAATAGAATATCAAAAATCATATGGTGTATTCAGTTATTGTAATTGAAATACAATATTAGTATTCTCTCCCTATCTCTGCCTCTCCCTTCTTCTGCTTCCTCCTAGACTCCAATTGCATTCTCAACATGACATCAGACAATATCATCTGCCTTGAGGCTTGTTAGACACTGTTAACCGAATTAGTATAAAGTGTATCATCATTCTTGTAACATCATACTATTTCCTCAAAATGCATTTTTTTGCGATTATCACTGGATTCATGCTAGTTTTGAAAACCTTGGAATTAGGCATTCAAGAAGTATTACTTTTTAAGTTATTTAATATAACTCGTTTATCCTTTACTTCTGGATATTTTGATATTAGTTATTTCAAAACTTCAACTATCATATGAGATAAATAAAATTTAGCAGTACATTAATACAATTAGTGTATCATAATCTATCAGTACAACTAGTACATCATAATCATTACCCTATTAGGATTCACTACTTTCAACAATTCATGTCATATTCAAATCTTATTAATAATGATTATCTAACAAGTTTAGATACTATAAATATTATCTTATTAGAAGCATTAAAATAACATCTTTTTTTTTATAATTTTATGGGAAGATATACCTTGTAAAAGGTTGAATTCTTTGTCATCGGACTATTCAATTTGTAAATTTCAAAAATAAATAAGACAAATAAGAAATACAAAATTCAATGCAAAAGGATAATTCAATAATAAAATATTCAGCTTCATAAAAAATTAACATTCCTATAAAATTATCACTTTTCTTTCATCTTATATTGGACTTAGGGTGGTAATTTCTAATATAATATAATAACTCAATATAAATAAAATATCTTTATTTAGATTTGAATTGACATAACAATTTATATAAAAATTTATATTAAATTTTAAAAATTTTTTACTTAAAAAATAATTAATAAGTTAATTATAAATAAATATATATATAATAAAAATATTTAATTTTTATTTTAATGAAATGATAATAAATATTTAAAATAATACTTTATTAATAATTAAAAATATTTTTTATAAAAATAATTTTATAATATAAATTTTATTAATTAAAATTATTAAATAAGTTAAATGAATAATTTATTTTAATAAATTTAATCAATAAGTTGATTCAAACCACAATTTATCACTCCTAGTCGAACGGAAGAGTTTTGGAATTGGAGGTGGTGAAGTAAGATTTTTTCCTATTTTTCCCTGGGGTCGTACGCCGTGGGAAAAGGAGAAGGGGGGGGGGGGGGGGGCGGAACTAGGGAGGGGATAATAATAGCATGGGCGAAAGTGGAACCTCGAATGGGGGCAGTAGCAGAGTAATGAACCATTCCCCACTTTAGAAACCACATTAATACTACTTTGACTCTCTTATGAATCTCGGCTCCCTTTAACGTTTTTTCACAAAAAAAAAAAAAAAGAAAGAACCAGACCTCAATCTTACTGGCTTTCTCCCCCCCCCCCCCCAAAAAAAAAGGTTAGACCTTATTTCAATTTTGTTTATTTTATTAGAAAATATTTTTATAAAAATATCATATATATTAATAAAAATAACATATTATTTATATTTATAATTAAAATTTATATTTAAAATTATAATAATAAAAGAAAATAAATTATTTTTAAAAAATTTTAATTTTTATATTTAATATTAAATATATAAAATATTTTTTTTAATAATTTATAATTATATTTTATTAAAAAAAATACTTATGGTCGAAACAAACCAACTTCCAACCCGTGAAGTGTCTAACGCTTTGAAAGCCAAAACAAAATAATATTAATAACTCATTTGGGTCGAGGAGGCCCTACGTATTTCCTGCTTTTCTTCCGAATGGACCCGTTTTCAAAAGTCCAACAACTATGACGGCCTAAAAATACAACAAGGATGTATCAAAGAATCATTTGATTCAAATTTTTTATAAAAAATTATTTAGTTAATGTCGAAGAAATAATACTTTTTAAAATATAATTTTTTATATTTTATTTAATTTAATTTTAAATTTTTAAAAAATATTAATAAAATAATTAGTATACCTTTAACATTAATATAATATATATTAATAAATTTTAATTATCATTAATTAAATTTAGTGAAAATAATTTTATCTTTATATTCACAAAGAATACAAAAAATAAAACTTATCTAGTTATAGATAAACAACTTCTCATACCTTAAAAAAATTAGAACTTCCAAAAAAATTCTATATTCTCTAATTTGTTAAATAACAGCTAATTAAATATTTTATTTTTTATTTTTTAAAAAAATAAATTTTCTCATATTATTATTATGATCTGAGCAACTCCAAAAAAGAAAAGAAAAGAAAAGAGCCAACAAGGAATAGAGTGACGCTATTAGCACTTACTTAGATGGTACTTTTTTCAAGCCTAACTTGTTTCATTCTAATGTGTCTATCTACAGTTAATTTCTTTCGAGTACTAATTTTCTTATTCTTTCATCTTTTTTAGTGTGCTAAAAAAATAGGACTTTCAGAATTTGTCATAATTTTTCTTTATATATGTATTCACATCCAAACATAAAAATTATCAATTTTTATTTTTTTAATTGAATAAAAAATTACATTATTAATTTAGTGATAATAAAATAATATAAATATTACAAGAAAATAAATAATACCTTCTTGAGGAGGAAAAAAAGTGTAAAAAGTATTTTCTGGGTAAATAAGCAAGGAGAAATGTCAATAGCTCTGCCGAAAGAAGCAATGATAGTCGCACTAAACTTGTCCGGTAGCAACGAAGTTTT
Organism: Sindora glabra; assembly: GCA_020226215.1. Taxonomy (NCBI): domain Eukaryota; kingdom Viridiplantae; phylum Streptophyta; class Magnoliopsida; order Fabales; family Fabaceae; genus Sindora; species Sindora glabra. The sequence continues at coordinate 46,536,242 of CM035229.1, forward strand.
TTTTTTTTTTTTTTTCTAAGCAATGATGTTTAGAACTTATATTATTGTATATTAAGCAATCGTATTTAGAACTTATAATTTGTTTGTGAATTATGTATTAAAAAAAAAAAAGGGTGTATGCCCTTTCCTTTAGCCAGTGGATTTGGAGCCGGTGAATGCCTGCTTTGTCTTCATCATTGAATGGTTTGGGTTAAGAACAAAGTTAGAGCGCTCTCCTCTTAAATAAACAAATAAAAGGCATCCTTGAGGGAGGCCAACATAAATTAACATCAAAGAAATCCATTGGAGGGGTCTACAATGTACGAAGCAAATTCCCATGGCATTTGAGAAATCCAATGAACATTGTGTTTTGGTCTCTTACCTATGCACATTTTTTGAACAACCTACAATAGACAAAGGCAACTTAACTATAATTTAAAGGCAAATAAAAACATGTTCCATTGTAGGATTATGGTTTAGGAATTCTTTAAGGCTAACAAGCCGAAACTTCGGTTCAATTTGTTAAAATGTTGAAAAGCGGTTGTGATTTTTTTTTTAATTGTAAGAGCGGTATTTCATTTAAAATGTGCATATAAAATTTTGAATTTAAATTTTAAACATATTAAAAAGTAAAGTTCTTAAAGATGAAATTAAATATTACTTCATTACTAAAATACCAATAAAGCAGTTATGTTTTTGTTGAAGTTGCAGCATAGTTTAATTTATTTTAATTACATTGTCCTAAAATCTATCTCATTAGTTTCAATGAGTACCGCAATATTGAAATTCTATTATATTTGAATAATTATGTTTATAGTTGTAAAATATTAAAATAAAAAAAATTCTATTTATTTAAAGTTAAATATAGGAAGTGTAATTAAAAAGTATTATTAAAATATTTTACTTAACATAAGTAAACAAACTTTTCCTAAAAAAATTTGGGCAAAACAAACATTTTGAGGGTATAAACACTTTAAATTCAAAGGCCGAAGTGCTTAAATTGAAAGATTCGAAGAAATAATATTTATTGAAAGAGTAGGGAGAGAAATGGGAACATAACCCTTGGCGTGGTAGCTTTTTAGACTTAGAAATCTATGTCTATATTCTATATCTATATATCTATATAAATAGTAATTCTCGGTTTGTCCTTCCAGCCTTACGTGTCAAACTACTGCTTCCTTGTGTGTATTATTTTATTCGGTTTGTCCTTCCTGCCTTATGTGTCCAACTGCTGCGGACCTTTTTTTTATAAGCCCATTGCAAATTTTGGTTATACTCTAAATTTTGTTGACTGCTATTTATTATTTTTTTATTTTTATATTTGGTTGAAAAATTAATAAATTATTATTAACGATATTTAATATCAAATTTTCAATTATATTAAGAATAAATTTAGAAGAATTTTTTTAAATATTTGTGGTAAAATTCTTTTATAGCATATTTATTAATTACTTTATTAATTATTATTGATAATTATAATCATTAATATCCTAATTAGTTTCTTTAAATTAAATAATATATATATTAAATATGAATGAATAAAAATAATTTTTTAACATGTGTTAATCTCCATATTTTGTAAAAATTTCTGACTAAAAATTTGATTTTCTATATGAATAATTATACAAAAAATTATTTGTAAAGTTTAAAATATAAATGATTTAGAGAAGTCTTATAATTAATTATGTTATTGCCAATATTTTGTTTATGAAAAGTACTTTTTTTGAAGTGTTATCATTTTTATACAAATAAATGTAATTATATTTAGTTTTTTAAATTATTGTTATTGGTGCTGTGAAATTACAAATTTACTTTGATATTATAGTGATTCTTATGAAAAAGAAAGAAATTAATACAACATTGTCTTAATTTGTGAAAATATAAATTAAAATAGATAAAATATTATTCATAATACAATAAATAAATAATAAAAATCAAATCAAAAATAAAATTAATATTGGATTTATATTGCATTTCTGATGTGTTATGCCTGAGTTGTTCGTTTTTATTATTTGATTTCATTCCATTATTTATTTTTTTCCTCATTTTAAATCTTATTGTAATAATATTTATAAATAATCTATCCATATATTAATATTGGATTTGTACTACATTACTGATGTGTTATGCTTGAGTTGTCTATTTTTATTATTTTATTTGATTCCATTATTTACTTCTTTTCTCATTTTAAATCTTATTATAATATATATATAAATAATCTATATCTATATGCTATATATTTATTTATCTATATTCTATATTTATATAGTAATATTGATTTTGTACTGCATTGTTAATGTGTCTCTCCATTCTTGCTTCATTTAATTATTTTATTTCATTTTTATTTTTTTAATTTCAATTTTTTTATTGCAACATACTTCTATTTTAAGTAGCAACCTTGTGTTTGTTCACTATAGTTACACATACCACTTATCAAATTGTTGTCCCTGTTACTATTTTTTAATTTTTTTTACTTACTTTTCAATACATATTGGCCAATCATGTTTTGGGCATGTGTACAAAAATTAAAATATATTTAATTTAATATATATTTAAACATTAACATCAAAATTACTTATTTAAATTTTATTAATATTAATTCTTAAGTATTATATTACAAATTAAATATATACCAACTAAAATTTTGTAAAAAAATGTAATATAAAATGTATTAATTCATTTTTAACTAATATATTTAAAAAAATCAAACTTTTAATGTAAAAGTATCTGATTACATTGTTTTACATAATTATTTAAAATTGGCATCGAATTTCTTTGTATAATTTTAAAATTGAAATTAATTTTTCTCATGGACATTTTTCCTGAATTGTCAAATCATGAGCATATTTTTTTATTTTTTTTAATTTTTATTACATTTTACATCACAAGCACCTAATTCTTTTTTATAATTTTTTTAAGTCTTAATGGTTTGTAACCCGTACACTATTTCTCTTTCTTTTATTTATTTCGATATTGTGAATATTTTTTTGATATTAAATTTTAAATACTATAATTTTATTTTTATTTTTATTTTTTTTCATTTTACTCGAGTTTCCTTTAAAAAAATAATTGGTAGGAGATAATTTCATTGTATTTAGCAAATACAAAATGAAAAATGTTTACTTAAAAGTGGTTAGATTTTGTCCACTTTAACCTTAAAAATAAAAAAGAAACTTAAATAAAACAAAATTTAGAATTAAAATTCATCATTCACTTATTATTTTGAAACAAAAATTACAATATTATTGTATGTTAGTTTATCTTGCCATTTTTTTCCCAATATGATTGCAATTCTTATTTAAAAAGTTCATATTATGATACCCATATAAAACTATTTTACTTATGTTTTATAATAAATCATACATTCCAATTCTAAATTTTAACTTCCTTCTCTATTTCTCTAATTATTTTTACCTTCTTTTCATATAAATAATACAATAATAATTTATATAAAATAATAAAACTAAATGATAATGTACATTATTTATTTATTTATATATTATTTATTCTTATATTTTATTTTATGTTTTATATGTATATAAAATAACAAAAATTTAAATGAATTTAAATTTATGATTTTTTGTAATTTTTCTATTTATTTTTCTCTACTAATTTTCTTTCTTTGTCTAATCTGAGGTTGGTTATACAATGAGCATGAAATGCTTATCATAGACATATTTTTCTAATTTTTTATTTTGATATTTTTTACAATTTTCTTAAATTTATCATTCAATTTTAACATAAGTATTTTTCTAAGGTTAATATGAGACTATTAAATTTATTTTATATTTTTATCCTTAATAATAATTTACATATGATAATAATAATCAATAACTATAATAATACACTATATTAATAAGTTGAAGATTTATAATATAATATAATTAATTACTTATCATATTTTTAACTCTTATCATATTCTTTATAGTTCACATATCTTTTCACTTCTTTTTATTTGTGCAATTACTTATTTTCTCTTTTTTCATGTTCACTACAATTATTTAATGTTAAAATAGTAATATTACTAAATAGTATAAATATAACATAATATATTTTATTTATATTTTAATAATATTTTGAATAATATAAAATTTTAATAAAAAATATTAATTAATTACAAATTCTATTTTTATAGCATATTTTTTATATTTACTTCTATTATTAATAATGAAAATGCAAATATTACTAAGTAGCATGAATATAATATAATATAATAAATTTTATTGTTATAAAATTATTTTAAATAAATTAAATTTTAAATTTTAAAATTAAATTAAATTACTTAATTATATATTCTATTTTAACCGTTACATTCTTTAACATTAAAGTTACATTTTTTTCTTGAAATTTATTTTATTACATATTCTTCTTCTTCTTTTTCTTTTACCATATTCGCTTCTATTATCAATAACTAAAAATATTAATATTATTAAAAAGTATATGAATAATATAATATATGTTATTTTTGTTATTATTTTTATTTTAAATAAGTTGATGGTTTAATTTAATTGAATTAGTTAATTACATTTTTTAATTCTTATGTCATTTTACACTTTGATAATTATTTATATTTATTTTTATTTTTTTATCGTATAATTTTCTTTTTCTTTATTTTTTTATATCTATTACTATTATTTATAACTTAGATGCTAATCATTAAATGATTTAAATATAACATGATATATTCAATTTGATTATGTAAATGTTTTGAATAAATTAAATTTTTAATATAGGTTATGCAAATTGAATTATATAATTACATGTTTTCTAATTGAAATTATATGAGTATTAAAAATAAATTTTATTTAAATTTAATCATTGATTGCATATTTATCTTTTTTTCCTCTATTCACTCTTATAATTTATAATTTAAATTCTAATATTAATAAGTTGTAAAAATGTAGCATAAAATATTTTATTTTATTAAAAATTATTTTAAATTATCAAATTTAATTATATATTTTATTTTAAAATTTATTTTTTCATAAATATAAATAAATAATTTTAATAATCATGATAAAATAAATTTCAATACTTTATAAATTTTTTAATTATATATTTTATTATAAATTATCCGTGTGTAGCACGGGTTTGAAAACTAGTGTACATCTATTCATCTGTCTGTCTATCATTCTGTATCTTCTATAATCCATATGAACGGTTTCCCAAATGTATTATGGGTACGTTAGGTTTGCGAGTTCTTTCATCCCTGGGAATATGAACATTCCGGTAAATGTGCATTCCCAGGAATTAAGCATTCCTATGTTTGGTTAAACGTAGATATTCCAGGGAATATCTTATTTAATTTCTAAACAAGTTATTTTCCCATGTTTTGTTCATATTATATGTTCCTGGACCTTTTATACAAGTTTACCATAATGCCCCTAATCTAAAACGACAGAATAGAGGTTCAGGAAGATGAAAAGGACAGAAACAGTAATAATGGATTCGCCTTCCAGCTTAGAGCACTCAATTGTCAAATCACTTGAAAATCGAACGAGAATATCTCAGAACCACCAAAAAAGGTGGATTCATTTGACATCATTTCCTCAAAAGATAGCATTTCTAGCCTTCTACAACTCTCAATCAGTTGCAAGCAGTCACTTTTCCTAACTTGACACATCAAAATGGGTCGCCATATGGTAAATGTTGTTGTATGTTATACATTCTTTTTCGTATATGCTGCAGGGGATTATCTTGACGGGAAATGTTACTGCATCTGCGTGTTTATGTGTATGTGTGTGTGTATTATATAATATCCATGTTTAAACGAAACCTTAGGAAGTTAGAAGATGTTGAAACTGATATGTTGACGTTATTGTCACTAATCATATAGTAATCGCTTGTGATTATATATATATATATATATATGGCAAACAAGATTGTGGTTTGCATGTGCATGTATACCATGTGTGTGTGTGTGTGTGTGTACAGTATATATGTTAGAGTAACGCGTTTTTCGATGTTTCTGTTTCCTGTACAAAACAGTAACACTTTCTTTTGTAAATTTTATCATTGATCAAACTACATTTTGCCTATTTTAACCATGTTCCTCATTGGTTGTTGCTATTTTGGATCAAACAGAAACATTCCATATACAATGTATATATATGTGTGTACAGTATATATGTGGAAATGAAAAGAGTAACGCATTTCTCGATGTTACTGTTTCATGTGGAAGACAGTAGCACCTTCTTTTGTGAATTTTTTCGTTGATCAAACTGCATTTTGTCCATTTACTGTTTTGTTCTCAGCACAATAGGTCTTCATCCTCAATTGTGATGTTACTATTTTCTCTGCAAACAGTCACACCCTTAACATGATGCAAGTTTCATTATGAAGAAAGCAACATTTTGTCTGTTAGATTGTATTTTTGTTGGTGTTACTATTTCAAATCAAATAGATACATGTCCCTACATAAGAAAATAACATGTTACTGTTTGTTCTCAAAATAGTAATATGTTAATTTTTAACTATTTTGATGTTAATCTCACTTGATTTATGAACTTATCCTCAGATTTATTGATTTTGTTCTTAATCACCCTTAACTTGTAAACTTATTCGAACAGAAGGATAGCAAAACACCCAAGCAATCCGAGGAAACTGAAGAAAGAAGTACACGATATGAGCAATACAGGTCCAATCTATTAGTGTGCATAAGGCAGATTGAAAAGCTTAATCTAAACAACATCCATAAGAGTGTGCTGGAGCAAAACCCTTTCTGGCTGCTTATCAAAGCCATTATCACAAGCAAGCTTTATCACAGTATGTGCCGAAAGAGCGATCAAGAAATAAAAGCAGTCATTGCCACCTTCTCATCAAAAGACGAAAAATTCCTAATTGGCGGCAAACGTCTGAGCATCACCTCTACCTCAATGAAGCTCATATTTGGAATAAGGGATGGAGAATGCCCCATCGACACAACACCTGGAAAAAGGCCACAATCTAATCTTGATACCAAGTGATTCCATGGCCAAGGACGCCTAACAAAACTAATAATATTTAATGCACTCCAAAGGGCGGTAAGAGGAATATCAAAAATTGATGTTGAGGATGTCTCACGCCTAGTAACCCTAATGCTGCTGGTGACCCTATTTATACCAAACAGGGCTCAGACGCTGGCCTAGTCCTACCTGAAATATGTAAAGGACCTAGATGACATGGGATAATACTGTAGGTCTGGACATATACACGAGCAACTAATGAACTCAATCAAAAGGGACAACCCACTAAATGTCACCGGCTATGTCATGCTATTACCAATAAGTAACAGTTGTCAAACTTGTTACGCTTCATGTCATTTCTTTTAACTTGATTGAGAGTTTTTGCCATATTTCTTGCATGTTCCTAGTAGTGTCGGTTGATGTTACTGTTTTCACTCTAAACAATAACATGTAATACTTTAGTGTGTAAACAGTAAATCTACGTCTTGACGGTAGTTAAGTTATTAGTGTGACTTCGTTTGTGCAATTGTTTTGAGTTTACAGTTCGTGTTACTGTTTAGATGCAAAACAACAATGTGATATTATTTTCTCCTTAAACAGTAACACGTTGTTGTTTTCACATTTTTCTAATGAATGACTATTGATTAGTCATGTTACTTTGAGACTTTGTGTAGACAGTAACATCTCAACTTTAAGAACATATCTAGATGCAACTTTAATTGAAGATTTGATAAAACAATATATATGTTATATTATGGACAGTGCTAATTGTGTGAGATAACAAATGTGCTTTATAGGCATCAAAATCAGAGGGTACCAAGATTCCTAAAGTGGGACCTGCAGTACCTCACACGCCAATTGAAGGAAATAATGGTCAACCACTTTCAGGTAACGTTTGGAAAATGTCATTTCCTTTATCCATTTTACAATCATGCCACCACTCAATCCTTTACCTCATGTTACTATTTCTCATTAAAATAGAAACATGTCAAGAATTGCACTCAACCAACCACTTTTGTGTTTCAGGTGATCAATAGAGAACTCCATCTAACAATTGAGGAATAAAACATCATTTACAACGTGACAACCCCAGACCTTCAACTTGTTAAATACAATGATCAAGCAAAAACACAAATCACACCCTCCCACTCTGATGAATCTGAAATGGAGGACGATACAACAACGAACCAATACCTAATTCAACCAAGAAAAATAACACTGGATTAGTTTGTAGATATTGCACTGAGTCATAAACAATATCAAGCACAAGATACAAATGAGGTACAACAGCTGAGGGATCAATTACTCAGCGCAAATTCTAGGATAACTAAGTTGACCGATAAATTGAGGTTCCTCACAGAAAAACTTCAGATGGCAGAACAACAATTGAAACAAAGGAAGGAAACAATCACAGACCTAACTCAAGAGAATACATAGCTCCAAACGCAACTAAAACAAAGGAATGAAATAATCACAAAGCTAACACATGCGAACACATAACTCCCATCGCAATTATACGACACAAAAAAACATATAGAAAATCTCCAGATGATCAAAGAGACATTAGAGACTACAAATGCCAGTCTTGATGACCAAAATAAACAGCTGAATGCACGGGTCACTAAGATGACAGAAACCATCACGGTTGAATTAAAAAAGATTGAGCATGTTGAAGGATCGATGATCAGAAAATAAAGAAAATCAAAACGTGGGATGGAATACACATCCTTTAGCCAATATGATAGGCCCATTAAACAACAACAAACACAACAAAAAATAACTCTTACTGAGGAGAAGACTAGAAATGACAAGGAGGATAACGTGATCTTATTGGAGAATAATTCAACACCAGAAATTGCCACGCAGAAGCAGACCAAGAAGACATCCAAAATTGCAAGATGCCCGACTGTAAAGTACATCTCCCAAGATGTTATGGACAACATAGTGAAAATAGAGGAAACAGGAGAAGTAATGTAAGTCATGTCCAGTATTTTTGTTTAGTTTTACACTTTCTAGTTGAAGAAAAATATTTTTGATGTTACTGTATCTTGTTCAAGACAGTAGTACCTTCTTCTGTCCGAGTTTCATTGTTAATGACACTACAATTTGTCTATTTATTGTGTTCTTTGGTTGATGTAACTATTTCATACCAAACAGATACATGAAAACTGCATGTTACTATTTAGACACAAACAGTAACATGTTGATATTTAATGATTTTGTGGACAATAATATTATTGAATCCTTTGTTTAACTACACTATTATTTGCAGGTCTATCGTCTGGTCATCTCCTCATCAGGACATGTTCATAATAAAGGATGAGTTACTGCAGGTGCTTGCAAAATAGTCAATAACAAACAATGTACACATGTATCTCTCAAACTTGCGTAAATTATGTTTTCTCTAGTTCCTTTTAGTGGTGTTACTATTTTAAGACATAACAATAACATGGTAGAATTGATCACTTGCAGGCTCATATGAAATGATGTTATTGTTCATTGATGAAACAGTAACATGCCATGCAAAAAGTAATTATCTGACAATCTCCATTTCTTCGATTTCAGATCATAGACAGCCATGCGATCATTTGCAGCATGAGCAGGACATCCAGAAAAAATAATATATTTATATTTGATAGTTTGTGTTGGGCAAGGGATTGAATACATTCCATAAATGTGATATAGAGATAATAATTTAATACTAAAATAGTGTTTATGTTATGTTAACAGTCTTATATGGTTAGCCTTCACAAAATGTACAAGGATATGAGGGTTTACAAATTCGATCAAAGGGTGGGGGAAGCAATGAATGCAGATATTGTTCTATTCCTAATAAACTCGATAGGTGTGAATAATTGCAGCAACCCCAATCACTTTACACTTCTCGTGCTGAATAATACTGAGTGCAAGTGGACTCACTACAACTCAATGAGGCCGAGAAAAGCAGGGCTTGTTAATCCATACTTTTGCGATTCCCAAACAGTGGTGAGTGTTACTTGCACTGTGATCAAACACTATCCATTGCTTAATCAAACACATTGTTTTCTTGTTAACAATGCTTGATCAGACTGCAAATACTAACCATTGCTTAACCTTGTTTGATCTTCTCATCTATATCATTTGTTCTGAATATGGTATCTATCCTAAAACATGAAAACTAACACACCAGACTAATAATAGGCACAGACACTTGTTATGTACCATTACTCTATTATTGATATGTTATTAATGCTTGATGTTATTGTTTCATGTGATAACAGTAACACGTTGCTGACTCAAGGTTTTATTGTCAATGCCCATGCGTGTTGTCTATTTTTTATGTTAACAGCCGGTGATTATGTTTTTTCACCATAAGGAGAAACATGTTACTATTTTTAGATCAAATGAGTAACAAGATTTTTTTAATCGATTCCCTCCTTAACCATGCTTGATTTTGTCAATTTATTTCCAATAGAAGAACTACTATGAGAAAAAAAAAATGAAATCCTTTGCAAAAATGAAAAGGGTACGGGAGTAGATCAAGCAACTACAAAGCCACTTTTTGATATCATATCATATGAAAAGTCACCTAAATAGGAATCTGGATCGTGAATAACAACTTCTTTAGTAGTTCATAAGATTTGAAGTTATAGGTTCCAAAATAACTTATTTGCCTCTAATTACAATTTCTAGCAAGACTGCAGAATTTTTATCTGCAAACAAATAAAAGATATATACAACAACAAAGAATTTGAAGAAGAATTGCTAGTGGAATCCGTTAGGAAATACAGAGCAAAATTAGTGATAAATTTCCTTAAGGATTTCAAGCCTTCCAGCTCAACGAGATTATTAAATTTATACATGCATGTACATAATATTTACAATGTAGTTACAATTCAATTGTGTGTAATGTTCAATTACATGTAACATATTACATTCAATTGTATATAACGTTCAATTTTATGTAATATTCAATCATAATTTTTAATAAAAAGTTATCTCTAAAGTCACAATAATTTAAAATATAACTTTCCTTTTTTAAACAAGGAAAAATTATCTTTTATTAAATTACTTATATTTATCATATAATATATCAATTATTGTTTCATTAAAGGTTCTTTCATGAAAACATCAAACACTAAATCTGTTAAACTAAACTTATCTAAATGATTATTAGATACACACATTTCACACTTGTAAATAATTATAAGTGCAAAAAACACATCATCAAGATTTGAAAGAGAAGATAGTGACTGAGGAGGAGGAAGTGATTGACTGAATGGAAATGATGGCCTATTCATTTGAGTTAGATCTTCACTACCTTCCATTGTAATTTTGTTCATTCACATTTATATTTTTATAATAACTGCGTACATAACTTAGTTTAAATTATATCATTCATATAATTGAGAAATGAGAACTAAACTTAGAAATAAACACAAAAAAATATATTAATATACTTTACCACTAATTAATCGTTCTTAACTTTGGTTGCTCCTTTTTTCACTGAAATTGTGTAAGATTTATGTGCGTATGGTAGACTTCATTCCAATTTCTTATTGATGTTCTCTTACACTTGACATAATATTATAATTGTTTGTTGTAACGTCAGTGTTGATGTTACTATTTTGATCAAAATAGTAACATGTAAGGACCTGACGTATTTTTGAATTTTCATCTAGGCAGACACACATCCAATGTGAAACAAACCAGAAATCGCTAGTTACGACCACCTAGATTGATGTTTCTATTTTGAACTAAGACAGTAATATATAGGAAAATTATGCATTCCTGCATGTTACTATTTTAATCAAAACAGTAACATGCAAGGACCTGGTATATCCTTGATTTTTCATCCAGGCAAGCACACATCCAACGCGAAACAAACCAAAAATCACTAGTTGCGACCACCTAGATTGATGTTACTGTTTTGAACTAAGACAGTAACATGCAGGGAAATAGCGCATTCCTGCATATTACTGTTTTGACCAAAATAGTAACATGCAAGGACCTGACATGTTCTTAAGTTTTCATCCAGGTAGGCACACGTTCAAACATTAAATCAACCAATAATCCACACAGACATTGAAAAAGTGTAAATATACCTAAGTATAACAGATGCAATCATTATAGAAAATAGGAAACCACGTTATCACAAAAGCATTCATCTCAAATTGGATATCATAAATTCAGCCAAAATATACATGATGGTCCAAAATAGGTGATAGCTGCTACATTAATGTCTTCTGATGTAACATCATTGTAGATTTCCTAACAGATGCTCAACATATTCCTTCCTCTAATCGATGGGTAAAGTGAAGAAAAGATCAATTCGATGTTATTCTTTGGTTATAATCTCACCAGCTATCATCCTTTGCATATTTGTAAGTCCATCAACTTGTTTCAGTTCATCAATCACCTTCATCCTTCATTCAGCTACTTCTTTTTCATGCTTGAAACACGATGTAAGTTCCATCACAGTATTCTTGGTAGCCTCATAAATACTTCCCATCTGAGATATGGTACTGGTCATTTGATCAATAGCATCATTAGAGTTTCTAGCTCTTTTCTTTGATTTATTTGCATTACTTTGTCCACTAGATGGCTCTTGAGTATTTGGAAATGTTGGAGTTGGAGTTGGAGGTTAGGATCCATAAACACTTTCCCAGGACTCATGAAGATCCTCAGGTTGCATGTTAGATTGGCCCTTTTGTTGTCTATCTACATTCTATTGTATTTCTTGTTCCATTGCTTGCACTGTATCATAAGGATCTTCAGCATCTTCACCATTCGCTCTATCTTTACCATATACTCGTTGCAATTCATTGAAAAATGGGAAGGACTTGTTATATAATCTAGCAGCATTAGGAAGAGACTGCCACGTAACATGAAATATAGAGCAAAAATTAATAAATAAACACTCTGATGAAGCTAAATATTATTAAAAAATAATATGATATATTTACCTTTACCCATTCATTAAAGATCTCCTTCTTAACCACAATCTTCTTTTCTTGATCATCCCATCCAAATCCACTTGCCCTTAGACCTAACATCTCTGTGATGGCTCCATATTGCTTTTTCAAAAGCTTGACTCTTGATTTAATGTGTAGGGAAACTCTTAGACTACACCCTGACATTTTCTCCTTAAGCATTCTCTCTAATTCTTTTAGATATCTAGATTTGAATTACCCACAACCTTCAGCTTTCCAATGTCTTCGAGTTGAAAGTTCCACCAAGGTCTCCACTAGCTTAGAATCTTCATTATATGTCCATTGGTATTTGTAGCCTTTTGATTTTGATTGGGTGCTTTCACCTATCTCCATTAATGAGCTAAGTCATATACAATACAAAGTAATATAGCCCAACAAATTATCCATTTGAAAAAAATATAGCCAAGTTTCCCACATGCAAACAAATTGTATTAGAATGTTCAAATTAAAATATAAAACAAATGAAGTTAATTACATAATAGCTCATACAATTTAAACCATATAAAAACTTAGAAAACAGTAAATATAAAAGTTTCCTAAATACTACTTTCTCTCCAAGTGTTCCATATTTCCTCTGTAAGATTGTCTCTCCATGTAATCCATTCCTCACCTGACTCCACATGTCATGTGTGCAATCATCATTCTCCTCATTGAATTGCAACGTTGCCTCCAAGGGATCCACAGTCATCATTTATCTAATATGATTATGTAATAGGCAACATGCAGATATAATTCTACCTTGGGTCTTTACCGGATAAAATAACTTATTTCTTAGGATTGCCCAACGCCCTTTTAATAATCCAAAAGCCCTTTCTATAACATTCCTAACTAGATGAATGCTTCATATTAAAAAACTCTTGAGATGTGGTTGGTTGTGCTCTATCTCTCCATTCCTTTAAATGATACCTTTGCCCTCTATGATCAATTATATAATTTAGCAAAGGTATAAAATGAAATATTGTAAAATCTCAACAATTGATTTCTTGGCATTGAGTACCTTGTGGAACTTTTAGACCATTAGGACGAGTAATTGTATCCCTTAAGACTCTAGAATCAGCTACTGAACCCCTCCAACCAGCCAAGACATAAATAAATTGCAAGTTTTGTAAGCATACTCCTAACACATTAGTAGTTACCTCATCCTTTCTGTTTCAAAATCTATGCTTATCAACCTCTGGAACATTCATCTTGATATGAGTTCCATTTAATGCTCCTAAAAAATTCTATAGATTGAAACAGTTAAAACCTATTTCGTTCTTAAAATGTAGATATCATTCTATAACTAATTTTTGTAAATTTAAAAATACCTTAAACCATTTCCATTTAGGATCACTAGAATTTTTAGGGATCGATTCAAGTTATTTGAGTAATTCTTTGTAGCATCTTAGCACAGCAACCAATACATTGTTAAATTGCTTGCTAATAGTCTCTCTGGATCTCATAAATTGTCTCTTTATAACTCTACTCTTAACATCATGGGCTAAGATGTGTAAAAAAATTGCCAACATTTCCTCAACACCCATATTCCTAGTAGGCTCTAGCCTATTAACCACCCTTAGTATGTCATACAATCTGTGGAAAGAAAACCTATCCATTCTAACATTTTCAATAAATGCCAAGTCATTTATAAAGACTATCCTATCGAAGTTTACATTTCAGATCAACATCCTATTATGGTAGTCAAATCTTATTCTTTTCTTTTTCCTCAACTCCTTCAGTAAAATAGTAGAAATCACCATGATCAAAATTAAAGTAAAATCATTCAAAAGCTCTAATAATATAATCAATATAATAATAATTCTCTTCTTCCTTGCTTGAATTGAGGGATCCATTCTGCAACAGTAACACACATAACACAATATAAGATGTATAAAGCAAAACAATAGTTAACTAATATAATTTAAATTTATAAAATAAAAATAAGTGATCCAAATGAGATAAAAACCTAAAATATAAAAATAAAAAGGTAAAATAATGTTCAAACCGTCTAAAAATATAGAAATAAAGAGGTAAATAACTAGCTCGTATATGCAATTCACATGTGTGCCAAAGCAACATGAATCGTTGTATGATATTATGCTGTTTTCGTTGCTGGGTTTCGTGAACCTTGTGTCGTATATGTATAAATATTCATTGTTATTTGTTCTAGACAGAAATATATTGCAAGATTTAGGGACCTATCTCAAACGTAACAGAAGCAGAAGTGAAAGCCAAGAGAACGATTGAGAGAGGAGAAGCAGTGAGCACAGTAAACCCTAAAGCTGGGATGGTTGTTTTTTGAGTCAAATGAGGGTATATTTGTCCTAAAATTTTAATATTGATATTCCCATAGGATGGAAATCTCAGATTCCCACTCCCCATAGGAATATTTTGGGAGGAAATTTGGGGTAAAAATATTCCCGGTAATGATACATTTCCAGGCATGTTTTTTAAACCTTTGAACCAAACACAAAAATTTAATATCCTTGCAAAATATTCTTGGGCAAGTCAATGGCATGCCACGAACCAAACATACCCTATATTACTTTTAAACTAGCATTACCCTCGTGCATCGCGCTGAAAGTTGAAATTTAAAATGAAATATCAAACCAAATAAAATTTAAAATTAAAATATATAATTTGTAATAAATTAAATCAAAATGATTCAATATGAATATCATAATATATTAATATATTTTTAATGAGTTAAAATGATGTTCAAAAGTAAGCACTCCCAAAATAAAATAAAAAAATCTACATATATATAAGGTTAAAAACTTACATATATTATAAAAAAATTAATCCTCACTTTAATTGAATGGTACAATAGCACTCGATATTATTTTAAAAATTGTATTCTCCATTGGATTATTATTCTTACGATTAAAAAAATGTATAATTTAATATAAAGCATGGATAAGATGATTTTACATAAGTATCAATGTATAATTCTCTTATTTTAACTTGGTATTTTAAGTTGGCACTTTTGAGATAGAATTATAAATAATACAATCTATGAAATCAAATAAAGGCAAAATTTAATATAAAATAAAAATAAAGAAAAAATACACTAATATCATGAATGTAAATCTATCTAAAATCTCCTAGTCTTATATAGGAAAATAAATATAATATAATGTAAAAATATCAATATAATATAATATATTATTTTTTATTACTATAACAAGGATAAAAACATAAAAAGAAAGTAAAAATCTCATATTAACTTAAAAAAATACTTATATCCCTACTGAATGGATAAATTTGAGAAAATTGGCAAAAGTATCAAAATGAAAAATGAAGAAAGCGATACATTATCCGTCCTTCATGCTCATTGTGTAATCAACGTTGAATTAGATAAAGAAATAAAATCAGTAAAAATTAAGAAAAAGAGAAAAAGTTTACTAAAATAATAAATATAAATTTAACTAAAATTTAATAGTTTAAAATGTGAAATATATTATAAAAATGTATAAAATATAAATATATTATTATTATTTGTTTGCATAAAAAGAAGGTAAGAGATGGGGGTAAAAGAAATGAGTTAAAATTTGGAAGTAAAATGAATATTTTATTGTAAAACATGGGTAAAATGATTTTACGAGGATATCATAGTTCGGCACTTCTAAAATGAAAATCATCTACAAAAATTCACATATACCACAAATTAATCACCATTCTAATCTACTGAAAGAAAAGGGTAAAATATAAAAAAAATATAAAAAGACAACTAAATGTATTTATATCTGACTCAGTAAATATATTTAAAAAATATTAAAATAAAAAATAAAAGAAACTTATTTGCTTCTTGTGCTTCGCATTCAACGTGAAATCAAATAAAAAAATAAATAAAGAAAATAAAGAGAACAGATACACCACAAGTATAAATTTTCTTACATTTTTATGTATAATATAATATTATAAATTATTATTATAGTTACTATATTAGTATATTACTTATTTATTTATTTGATTATTATATTATATATCATACGTAAAAAGTAAAAAGACATAAGAAGTGAAAAGCAAAAAAGAATAAAATATACATAATGAAGAAGGTGTGGTGGACACGTCAAAAATTACGATACAAATGATATCCTAGATTATTATTTAGATTGATTGATTGATTGATTTTTCTTTTTCTGGTCAAAAGTTGATTGATTGATAGATTTTGCTTTTCACTGTCCGCTGCGCCTCTTCTTCCTTCCCTCAATCATCCTCCCTCTTTCTATTTTCATTCATTTAATGCATATAATATATATACAATGTATATATCATTTTATAATATTATATATTATATTATTTTATATCTATTATATATTAATTTATTTTTATTTTTAAAATATTATTATTTAATATAAATATATTAATAAATATATATCTGCTTTTATTATAAAAATATTATAAATAAATTTAATTTAATTTATATATTATTAAATTAACTAATTTTATATTTTATTTTAAATTTTAACTTCTAGTAATGCACGGAAAAAAATTGGTACGGTAAAAGTTCACTTTGGCCTTGAATAAATGTACGATATTTAGAATAATAATGATAAAAATTAGTTGGAAAAATATTGGATCGATTTTTTATTATTTTTAAAAATAATATTTTATTTTTGTATTTTGAAAGTAAAATTTTTAGCTTGATAACTATTTTTACAATCAATTTTTTAAAGTTGTAATTTTAAATATATAATTTTAAAAAAAAATAATTTATAAATATTTTTAATTTATTTTTATAAAAATTTATAATTAAATAAAATATTTTTATTTGCTCCATTAATTATTCTAATTTTTTGTTTTTCTTAAATTTAATAAAATTAAAAATATTTTTTAAAAATTTTAAATAAAAAAATTCAAACCTGCTCTTCTCTTCATTATTAATCTAGCAATAATTCAAGAAAATAATTTTTCTAAACAATTTATTATAAAAGTTTAACAAAAATATATTCAAACCAATTATTCATTTTTAATCTAGCAATAAAACTTCTCGTCGTCAAAAAAAAAAAAACATTTACAGTCAAATTAATTTGTTTGATAGCCTATACATGCTTGATTCCATCAAACAGAATCTCAGCAAATTAAGGCAGAGATCAATTGAAGTTAGGATAAAAAGTATGCCTAAATGGCATTGGCAATGCAATGTGAACAATCTCTCACTTTTGGGCAAAGATAGCAGCTAATTGCCTTTAATTCCTTTTTTTTTTTTTTTCAGAAATGGCTAAATGTATACTTTTTTCCTTCCGAATTAAACCATGTTCTTCTCATGTTTTCTATATCTTTCCTGCAATCTTCCTTTTTTTCCCCTTAAAATTACAAATAGGCATTCCATAATTTCCCTACTCGATTTTCATGTCGGATCACAGATTGTATTTAAAGATAGAGAGAAACAAACTCTTTTTTTCCTTAAATAATCCTGATTTTATTTCTTGAAGAAAATCATTTTTTATAAAAATAATCTCATTTATATATATTTATACTTATAAAATATTAAAATAATAAAAATATTTAATTTATTTAATATTATATATAAAAAATACAATTGAAAGCCTTGAATATAAGTGGCATTTATTCTCGAATTTTTGTCTGTTAGCTTAGTAACTTTGTTGCTCATACCTTTCAAAAAAATTACCAATTACAAAGTATGATATGCATAAAAATATTTACTTATATACAAGTAAATAATATTTTATTGAAAAAACAGTTTCTAACTAAATAAAGAAATAAGAGTTTTACAAAGGTTTTGAGTGTTGGTTTTTAGGAAGAGGCTTTGACAAACTATCATAACAATGCATCAATAGATCTAAAGATTACAAATTCATTGAATTGCAAAATATTGTGAAAGTTGAATAAAATTTAATAATTTTAAATTTATTAATACATTATAAGGTGGGATATCTTAATCTGTACGTTATTTTTATAAAGATTTATAATAGTATTTATGTATATCATTTTACCATTTAAAATAATTGACAATAATATATATTATTAAATTTAATCATTAAATTTTATTTATTTTGTATAATATTTTGTATATAAATAAAATATAATAATTTATACTAGTAGTATGCTAATGCAACTAGTGTGTTTTAATCATTATCATATCTCAAACCATGAAATTTGTATTAGTATTGGTGCTACTCTATTTTTATTTATTTTTTGGTATATAAGAATTTTTAAACCGGGGAGGGGGGTAATTGGGGGATCGAACTCCCCACTTCTATGCCACAGAATTTCGGTCATTCAAGGGAGGGCCAACACAGTTGCTTGGTGTTGCTTTATGAAAGTTAATTATCTTGTTACTTTAATTAGAATTTAAAAAACAAATATCAATTTAGAAGAATAAAATCCCCTTATTTATGAATTAGTTCCCCCTGTTTTGTGTTAAAAAATAGATACAAAATTTTTACATATAATAAAATTAAAAATTTATTATTACGTACTATAAAATTCACAAAAAAAATTCATACATAATTTTTTAGGCATCTTTATTAAGAAAGAATTATCATTTTCTTACATCCACTCTAAACAAAAATTACTTTCATATCTAATAAAAAAATATAAAGATATCCTAAATATATATAAAAATGATACATCTTTCACTTTAGTATGATAATAACATAATCATATTAAAAAAAATGGGGGATGCAAATCTCGAATGCCCGTGTTAACATTCCGTTATTAGGAGATCAACGGTGGCAAGTGAAGTATAGAAGGAATTGTTTTTAACAAAAAATTATATATTTTCATTTTGCCATAATATAATTTTAATTTTTAAGAATATAAATTATGCAATTTTAGTTCTCTAAATCAAATAATATATTTTGATTATTTAAATATTTAATTGATATCATTTTAATTACTCCACTTAATTTTTATCATTTTTTTATTTTACAAGATCATCTTTACTCAATGCTTCCACCATATTAATTTAGTATCGATGTGAGAAAATCTTTATTTAAGTATTTAAAATCTTAAATAAAATCAAATGAATACATATAAAAATTTAAAATTTTCTGAACGTTTATTATTTTTAAATCATAAAAAATAATATTCGCACAGTAAAAGCCTGAAAATTAAGCAAGAGTTAATTAAAGTTGACAAAAATAAAAAAATCAAAATTAATTATTTTAAATTAAAAGAATCAAAATTGCGTTATTTATATTTTAAAATATTAAAATTGCATTCAAACCTTTCGTTTTCGAGTTAGTTGCATCATCAACTTGCAAAATGTATCATATTACCACCGTTCATTGATTTAATACGTAAATAAGAAAGGCACCAAATATCAATTAGTTAATAATGTAAATTTAAATTAATAATATGCCCCTCATGCACTTTATTTATTTATTTTGCCTATGAGAAAAACTGAATGAGAATGCTGACTTTACCGATTAAACAGTGAAAGTCAACCAGCACTTTGTAAATGTGAATTCAAGTGGTATATAATTTTATTGAAATTTTTTTTCATATATCTTAAATTTGATTTTAAAATTTTACGTGTGTGCACACTTCATAATATGATCATTTATACTATTATTTTAAAAAAATATTTTTAATTTTTAATTAATAATAAAATCATTAATATTAAATTTTCATTTAATATTAGATAATGATTAAATTTAATATATTTTATTTATTATATTTCTGAAAATAATAATATATCAAATATAATTATATAATTTATTTTATTATTATTAATTAAGAATTAATAAAAATATCCTAAGGATGCTCTCAGATGACCCTTTTTCCCATTTCAAAACTACATGACATTGAATAATCTTTAATTATTACAGGCCAATGGCCAACCATATTAATTCACTACCCTAATTTATTACCTTGACTTACCGACGAACCCGATAAGTTACCAGAAAAAAAGAGCATTTATTTGCATTAAAAATATTAATTACTATTTTTATTTAAAGGTCGTTTCATTCACATAAAAATTAAATTTTTATAAAAAGTTGACTTTTAAAAAAAGGATTTTATTATTTAAATTTTTTAAAAAGTATTAAAAATTATTTAATTAGTATCAAGGAAGTGACATGTTTTAAAAAGTAATTTTTTATATTTTATTTAGTTTAATATTGAATTTTTTAGAAAATATTAATAAAATAATTATTATGTGTCTAATATTATTATAATATATATTAATAATTTTTAATTATTATTAATTAAATTTAATGAGAATAATTTTATTTTTATATTTATAAAAAATATAAAAAGTAAAACTTACTTAAAAAAGGTAGATAGGCAACTTTTTATATTCTATTAAAAACAAAAATTTATCAAAAGCTATATTTTTTTAATTTATTAAATAATAACTAATTACATAATTTGTATTATTTTTTTTTGAAAAATATATTTTATACTATTATAAGGAATCAAATTATACCTAAATTTGATCTTGACCTTTTATGAATTTTAGAAAATTAATTAAAAAGTACAAAATTTGTTAAAATTTTTATGTTTTCAATATGATTAAATATTTTTTAGTAAAATTTGTTAGGAAAATGGTTAATAAATAAATGGGATAGGTTAATAGATGGAACCGTTTGAAACATAATTTTCAAATAAATTGCAGGCATGCATCTAGAAGTGACTGAAATTCTCAGCCAACAACCCTTACTTGAATACTTTAATGCAAATTCTAATAGGGGAAGCTTACAACCTTTTAACAACCATTCATACCCGATTCAATTTTTTTTTATATAATATATGACCATAAATATATTAATACCCACACTAAAAATTATTTTTTAATAATAAAAGTGATAATTCATTTAATATACACATATAAAATTTTAATTTTAAATTTCAAAAACTATGTGAAATTAAACCTAATAATATAAAGTGTCATTATAACATTAAAATGTCATCTCTAAAAATTAAATTTTGAATACCAACTTTCATGCATTTAATGAATTTATGTTTTTTTTTACTTTTAATATATTATAAGGAGGAAAAAATTTCTAATGCTATATTAACATTAAAAATTAAGTTTTACTCTTATACAAATATTATTAATTATATTATTTTTTATTCAATAATCTAATATGATAAAAAAATTCTATATTTGACAAAAGATGAATTATTTATAAATAAATCTAATAGCTAAATTAAAAAAAACAATATACTTGATAATATTTATATAAAAATTGCATCAAATTTTTAACATTAATGTACTATTAGAAATCTTTTAAGGAGACATGTAAAAAATCTTACGAACCTTATTTCTCTAAAAAAAATTAGAAATTTTCTGCACATAAAATTTTTATAATCATATTTCTCTTCAGCATAGTAAAAATATGACTAAAAAAATTGAGAGAATCTAAATCTAAATTTCATTTTAAAAAGCGGAATACAACTAAGTTACTAAAAATCAATATAAATGTGATGCTTTAACATGTGTCTAGAAGACGTTTTTGTAGGTTTTTATTTTGTTTTAAAAATTGCAAGTATCTATTTCGAAATCTATAATTTGTTTATAAACCTGTAATGATATCATTGATTTTTTAAATTAATATTTATAAAAATACAAACTTAAAAGTTAAAAAAATATATAGTTATAAGTTTCGGGAATTAAAACATAACACATAAAAAAACAAAAAAAAAAGGCAAAGTAAATTGAACAGATGGAAAAAGAAAAAGGATTCATGCATTTAAGAAAGCAAACCTAGTTCATTAGATGATCTACCTCACCAACTAATTATTCTGTTAATGTAATGATTATGCTTCTGATTCTCCGGGCCTTTAATAAAAATCAAGTGATAAACAAAGTGGCAATATATATATATATATATGGAATTTGGCACCTTACACGACACACAGATGTGCTTTTGTCGGCTTCACTTAAATATGCCAATATGACAATATGATTTTTTTCAATTTCTTTAAGAAATTATAACTTTTTTTATTCCCAATATCTCCGTACTTTTTATATAAAATCTGTATAGAACTAGAATTGTAAATCATAATTTCTTTTAATAATAATATTTTTTTAAATTGAATTTAAAAATTCTATGAAAAATTTTATATTAAAATAATAAATTTTAATAAAAAAACATGAATCTTAAATTAAGAATTATGTTTTATTCATTTTTAAAACTGAAAATTTTAGCAAATTAAAAAAAATAGAAAATTCAGATTTTTTATGATAATAAAAATGATACATCATGTAACAATTGCACAAATTTAAACTCAAAATGTTAAGAAATATTATTATATGTCCGTGCTGCATCGTAGGCGCGCCGACTCCGCACACAAGATAGTGGGAAGAGGATTGCCATTATTGTATATTTGTATAAGTTATATCCTATTTAAATACAAAGGCTTGGTCGCCTCAGACTACGATATAAAAGATGAGGACAATATATATAAAGAGAGAGAGCGTAAAACATAAATTACATCACATTGTATTGGCCTATAGTTTTTTTCTTTTTATAATGATATGTTGTTACATTCATTTATAGAATTATATTAGAGTAAGCATAACATTTAATTTTTTATAAAAGTGATAATTATTATATTATTTAAATTTTATAATTAATATTTTTTATGTTTTGTTTTTTGCAATAATTATTAGTCTTTTTTACTTATAATATTAAAATTGTGAAAAATAATATAAAATTAAATATGTATTTAAAATTATTAAGATAAGATTTAATAAATAATTTTAATATTTTTTTATTTATTTTAAAAATATAAATAAATGAATGGATGAATAATTATAATGAAAATAAAAATAAGAATAAGAATTATAAGACAAAGAAATATTAAATTTGAAAAAATTAATAATTATATTGTATTTACTCAGACGGTGGCCATTTTAGGACAAAGAAATAGATGCACACAAACTGGTTATAAAGAAATAAATTGTACATTTGATTAATTATAATTAAACATAATTCATTGCGTGCAAATGCATGCAGGTCCGCCCACATGGGAAGCTACATTATGATTTAAGACCCGCCAACAAAAGCCAGATCTTAATTATTTAATTAACACAAACATAAGAATAAACCAAAAAGGTTTCGTATAAAAATAAACCAACTAAGGCCTTGTTTGGCAATCAGTTGATAGCTATAGCGGTTAGTTAATTCAATTAACTGTTGACTGATAGCTGATTTGATCAGCTGATTGCATTAGCTGTTTGAATACGAGTATTTGGTAAAATCAGCTATTTATAATTAGTTGTTTGCATATAAAATGATATATAAGGATATGAGTATATTTTATGAATTATTTGAATATTTTTTATTTTAATATTTTAAATTTTATATATTAGTTAGTATATTAAATTTTCTTATAAATATTATATTATTATAATTTATTATTAAATTATTAGATATTTTAAAATTAAATAATTTTTAAAATTATTATAATTTATTATATATATTATAAATAATATATTATTATATATTAAATATTTTTTAAAATTAAATTAATATACTTTTTATAATTACTAAACTTTTTAAGAATTTTTAGAAAGGACAAAATGGAAAATATGAAAATTTATTAGAAGTATTTTTGTTATTTTTTCCAATCAGCTGATTGAAAACGCTGCCCCCCTCAGCGTTTTCAATTTCAATTTTTTAAGGGTAATCAGTTGATTCAATCAGCTGATTGCCAAGTCAATCAACTGATTTTGGTCAAACCAACTAACAGTCATCCAAAAAGCTGTTTTCCAAACACAGCCTAAATCTTAGTTTCTAATTTCAAAGATGACCGATATTATTTTTTTTTCAAAATATAAATTATGTCCTTTGAATTTTAAGTAGTTACATTTAACACTTATAACTTTTAATTTTTATAGTTACCTCTTGAATTAATTCGTAAGTTATAAATTGCACCCAACATCCATTTTGTGAGCAATTTGAGCATGCAAATGTTTTTAGTCTAATCTAACACAAAACTAAGTGAGAAATAAGTATGTTGCGGAGATATTGTGCTTCAACAATTTAACTTGCATATTATTGTTTCATTTTTTTTATTGGATATTTTAATCACTTTGACAAAGTATATTTATTTAATGTGAATATAAAAGTATATGGCTATGGTCTCTATATTTTTATCTTCGTGTCAATAAAACATGATATTTAGACTTTACCCCTAATTATGGGAAAAGACCTTATACAAGCATAATTTATCACTAATGAATAATTTTAAAGAATGATCCAAAAAAATTAATAATTGTAAATATTAAATACAACTATTACGCAGGTAATTTATATTTTTCTTATCCTTTTTTATACATCAACAGTATCAACATGGATATTCTAATTTACAACTATTAAATAACCAAAATTCATTACCACTTAAATGCCACCTAATGACTTTATATGTAAATTTAATACATAACTTTTAAGTAAAACAGTAATAAGTCATGTAAGCCCTATGACATTTTAAGTTGAAGTTATACAAGACACTTAAAAATCAATGACATACACTATTATAGAAATATAATTATACATTAATTATTTTATTTTATTAAAATCATATTATTTTAGAATTAATGTACATATAAATAATATTATATGTTAAATCATTTCACATTAGTTATAAAACTAATGTCAAAAAAGGTTATCGCATCATTAAAAAATGATTTTTTTAATATTTTATTTTTTTATATTTCATATCGACTTTTATTAAAAATTGATGTGAAATGTTTATACAATATTTTTTTATGTTGGTTTTTCACTTCTTCATTAAAATATTTGTGGTAAAAATTGAAAAAATTCAGTATCCTGCTAAAAATGTGTATTTTTAATTAAAAATTTTAAAAAGCCATAATTTTATATTTGATTATCTATTTTTGATAATTTTTTTTATTTTATATATTTTTTTAAAATCTATTCATTTGCTAATCATCATAAGCCTTTTACTCTCTTGAAATAATGAAAAATGATCATTTTAATGATTTTCTTCTTCTTTTTTATCTATCTTGCACTATTATTTAACCAACTTTGGATTTCAATGCAAAATTTTATCTTAGATATGATGGCATTTAAAATTTAGAAATACCTTCAAAAGTTATACAAAGAAATACAAATAAAAATCTCTTAAAAAATTGGATAAAAAATCCAAAAAATTGAAGAAGCAAAGATCTAAGACAACTTTTATATTTTAAACCTATTTCATACTTGATATTAATTGAAAGAATCATTAATGTATGATAAAAAAGGAAGCATGGTTTAGGATTCTGCAAAAGGAGCTAAATGGAGGCCGAAATTGAACTTTGAAACAAATAAGAGGGAAAAAGAAAGTGATAATAAGAAAAAATTATATTATTTATAGCACAAAAAATGTCATTGATCAATAGACTTTAGACATTGATTATTCTAGAAACTAACACCAAAAGTCTCACAAGAAAAAAATATTTTAATTTTTTTTAAAGACTGATGTTTAAAATTTTTTAATATTTTCAAAAATATCATTACTTTTATAATGTTGGATTTCAATTATTTTATGAATTGACTTCTAAAGTTTTCTGCAAGGAAAACATACCATTTTTTTAAATTGATATTTAAAATTTTTTCATATTTTGAAAATTTTCACCGTTCTCATAATTTTAAATGTGATTAGCAAATTCTTTTAAAAATTGATGTGTAAAATCTTGAGAGAATAAAACATATTATTTTTTTAAGAACTAATATTTAAAGTTTTTTCATATTTTTAAAAATATCTAAAATTTTATGGAAAAAAAATCTCAATTTTTTTAAGCATCAGCATCTAAAACTTCTTTTATATTCTTAAAAATATTGTCGCTCTCATAATTTTAGAAGTCAATGAATTGATGTCTAATGTTTCACAAAAGGAAAATATTTTATTTTTTAAAAAAATAGGTGTCTAAAATTTTTTATATTTAAATAAATGTCACCATTATCTTAATTTTAAAAATTGATTAATAATCAATATCTAAATTCTTACAAAAAAAATATAATTTTTTTAACTCAAGGTTTAAAATTTTATTATATTTTCAAATATGTCATTGTTCTAATATATATAATGGCGTTCCTTTTACGTGACGTGTAGTGGTATTTCGTAGTGATATCTCACTTACCGGCAAGTATGTCAACAACTTGTGTCCTTCTTGATTGGGCATACATACAACTTGCCCTGTAAAATTTTTACTGCCAAATTGAAATGTACAGTTGAATTAAAGTACATTTGTTTTAAAGTGGACTAAGCGATCTGAAATAATTTTGACTGAGACAGTGAATTACTGGGGAAATGGGCATGGGTTTGGAATATGTTCTGAAAATGATAAATTTGTGTACTATATTAATAAATGAAATAATAATTTAATTGTAATTATTCTCACCAAAAAATAATTTAACTGTAATTTTAATTAACGTATATAAACTTTAACTCTTCTCTTTGAAATTGAAAGTTTAATTATATATGACAATTTTTTGGCTTGGGTAAAGTTGACTTCATCTCATTCCCTTCCTAAGAAATTGTATTATAGATATTACATGAACCAAATATTTGATGGATCAAATGATCCATCCTGGATGGATCATGATCTATACTTTGTATAAATAAATTTTATACTATTATCTATTTAGGTATTGTAATGTTATTAAAAAATTATAAATATTTTTTAATTATTTTTAATTTTCTAATGATGTGGTATTTTTTTAAAAAAAATCATATTGATATTATTTATTACAATTTATTGCAACAAGATACCACACGTTCACTTTCTTTTATTTAAATGCACTCACATATGAAAATTTATTATAATACTCAAAAGACAAAATAAAATACTTATAACATGTTTTGAGAAAACTAAAAGTACTGAAACAAAAAATTTCTTTTATCACATATTAAAATTGGATAATTTTTAACTTTATAAAAATTAAATTAATATAAAATTTTAATTATAAATAAAATTAATAAAAATTTAATTTTTAAAAATTAAAATAAATTTTTAGTTAAGATAAAAATAAAAATTTAAAGGTATAGTACCTTATATAAAATCACAAAATAGTCTCTTTCTTTTACCTTTTTTTTAATAATTATTCTATATAAATTATTTTTTGGAAACTAAATAGTAACATGTATATTGTTTAACAATATATATGTTATTATCTAAAGATGATATAGTAATATGCTCTTCTTTGATAATTTGATTATTAATAAGACTTAATTTATTTATTTATTTTAAATTTTAGATCGATGTTATTGTCTAGAAATTAAATAGTAATATCCTCTTCTTTGATAATTTGATTATTAATGAAATTTAATTTCTCCATTTATTTTAAGTTTTTTATCAATTTACTGTTTAGAGATAAAATAGTGATATGTTACTATTTTAATAGTGATATGTTACTGTTTATAGATGAAATAGTAATATTTTTTTTATAATTTGATTGTTAATGAGAATTGATTTATCCATTTATTTTAAATTTTTTATCGAGGTTATTATTTAAAAATTAAATAATAACATTCTTTTCTTTGACAATTTGATTATTAATAAAATTTAATTTATCTATTTATTTTAAATTTTTTGTCAGTGTTATTATTTGGAGATGAAACAATATCATCTTTTTCTTTAATAATTTGATTGTTAATGAGACTTAATTTATTTATTTAGTTTAAATTTTTTATTAGTATTACTATTTTAAAACTAAACAGTAACATGTTACTATCTATAAACCAAATAGTAATATACTCTTTTTTGTTAGTTTGGTTGTTAATGAGACTTGACTTATTTATTTATTTTAAATTTTTTATTGGTGTTACTATTTTAAAACTAAACGGTAACATGTTACTATTTATAGACCAAATAGTAGCATACTCTTCTTTGTTAGTTTGGTTGTTAATGAGACTTGACTTATTTATTTATTTTAAATTTTTTATTGGTGTTACTATTTTAAAACTAAACAATAATATGTTACTATCTATAGACTAAATAGTAACATACTCTTCTTTGTTAGTTTAGTTGTTAATAAAATTTAATTTATTTATTTATTTGAAGTTTTAATTAATGTTAATGTTTGGAGACTAAATAGTAATATGTTACTATCTAGAGATCAAATAGTAATATATTATTATTTAACAATTTAATTGTTAATGAGACTTAATTTACTCATTTATTTGAGATTTCAGTTGATATTACTATTTAAAAATTAAATAGTAATATGTTATTGTCATAACACTATTTGAAAATTAAATAATAACATATTGTTATTTACTAGTTTATTTATTAATAAGACTTAATTTATCCATTTCTTTTAAATTTTTTATTGATCTTACTATTTGGAGATGAAATAGTAATATTTTATTGTCTAGAGACTAAACAATAACATGTTATTATTTAACAACTTGATTATTAATGATACTTGATTTATCTATTTATTTTAAATTTTTTTATCGATATTACTTTTTGGAGATGAAATAGTAACATCTTCTTATTTAGCAGTTTGATTATTAATGAGATTTAACTTATTTATTTATTTTAAATTTTTTATCCATGTTATTATTTTGAAACTAAACAGTAACGTGTTATTATCTGAAACTAAACAGTAACATGTTTTTCTTTGTTAGTTAGTTGTTAATGAGATTTGATTTATCCATTTATTTAGAATTTTAATTGATGTTACTGTTTAGAAATTAGATAGTAATATGTTATTATTTAGACAGTAACACGTTACAACATTACTATCTGAACAATAACATGTTACTATTTAAAAATTAAATAATAATATACTATTATTTGATAATTCAATTGTTAATGAGACTTGATTTATTCTTTTATTTTGAGTTTTTGGTCGATGTTACTATTTAGAAATAAAACAATAAGATGTTACTATTTGGAGATCAAACAGTAACATGCTATTATTTAGCAGCTTGATTATTAATGAGACTTGATTTATCTATTTATTTAAAATTTTTATTGATATTACTGTTTGAAAATGAAATAGTAACATGCTCTTCTTTAGTAACTTAGTTGTTAATGAAACTTAATTTATCTATTTATTTAGAATTTTTTTATTGATGTTAGTATCTAGAGATGAATTAGTAGCATGTTACTATTAAGAGGCCAAATAGTAATATATTGTTATTTAATAATTTGGTTGCTAATGATACTTAATTTATCCATTTATTTTGAATTTTTAATCGATATTACTGTCTACATACTAACATGTTACTATTTGATTTGTAAATAATAACATATTATTCTTTAGTATTTTTTTATTAAGAAAGTTCACTACTAGACACTAAAAAATTAGAGAGTAAAAGTTTAATGTGAAATTTGAATGAATTTAAATTAAGAACAAAAATATCAAAGTTGGCTAAATAATAATAAAATGAATAAAAATTGAAAAAAATTATTGAAAAAGTTCTTTTTTCACTAGTCAGAGTAGGTTTGCCCAAATCGGATAACTAATCACAAAGTTATGATCATTCAAAATTTTAAACTCAATTTACACATTTTTGATCGAGTAAACCCTATCAAAATCAAATTTTCTTATTTTCTATTGAAAGATCATTGGAAGACAAATGAAAACAAGTAGTCATATATGAAAATTAATTAACAAATCATGGAGTTATGCTTTTATGAAGTTTTTGATTCATAACCGCATTTCCATGGTTAAAAAAAAGGTATTTTAAAAATATAATAATAATAATTTATAAAATTAGTACTTATTTAAAATAAAAATTAACGCTAGTACTTCTTTAAAAAAAGTTCAAAAAGTGGCATTATAATACAATTTATTATATTTTTTAATTTATTTACAATGTAAAAATATTTTATATTGATAATAATTTTATTTATATCGAATATAATATATTTGTTCATAACATATAATTAAAATTAGTTAATAAAAGTTGTGGTTTTAACGTTAAATGTCCTTTTTTAAAATAAAGTAAATAAATCACAAAAAATACAAATTCAAAGATAAAAAGACAACCAAATGGAAAAAATGTTCAATCTTCTCATAAGTCAAGCATTAGATGTCCTTTTTTTTTTTTTGAAATAAAGTAAATATATCACATAAAAAATACAAATTCAAATATAAAAAGACAACCAAACGAAGAAAGTACTCAATTTTCTAATAAGTCAAGCTTCAATTGCTCCCATAATTTATAAACAATGTTTTGTTTTCTTTCAGCAATTTCATTATCAACTTGTTAGATTGAAAGGCTTTCGTATGCATACATGTATATACAATCATTGCTTGATATAGACCATACATATGTGTAGGTTCAGTTATCTGCAATAATTCATAGACACGTACTCCCCCTTTTTAAGGTTAAAAAAGAAGAATTGATATGTTTGTTGTTGTGGTTTTTTTGTTTTTAACACAAATACAATGAAACTGCTCCTCTCATTGTCAAGTAATAAAAAATCTAAAAATGCAATGAATTTTCGGTGCGATGCTTTTCTCATTAGCTATTGATGATTGATCACACATTATTTGTTTGCTTGGCCAACTTTTTTCTTTTATTATTATTTTTTTGAGTAACTGCGTCCATGTCAAACACTATAAGTTTTTAGGATCTGCTTGCTTTTTAAAATATATTTTTTCGTAGTGAATTTTATCTGCTTCTATAAAAAAAACGAGGAGTAACATATTGCTTATATCTTATTATATAAAAGATGATACCAACACTATTATGGAATTGGAAATAGATATCAAGTGTTTAGCATATTAGGGACATTATATATTCGTTATAACATCAATTATATAATTTATGTGAAAGTTTGTTATTAATTTTTTACTAAAAATCAATATCTTTTCATATATATTTCATGTCTTTTTTTTACAACCTATATAAATTTTTTTGCCAAAAATCAATGTTTTCTCTTTTCAAAATATCATCTTTTTTACATTTAGTGCTTATTTTTAGTAAAAATTTTACATAAAATATTTGCAAAATATTTTTTTAAATGTTAGTTTTTGGTTTTTCCTCCAAAACATTTAAAATAAAAATTGAATGCACTCATCATTCTGTCAAAAATATATAAGTTAAGTTAAAAATTTTGAAATGTCATAATTTTATTATTAATTATTTGTTTGGCATGATTTTTTTAATTTGATATAACTTTTTAAGGTCTATCAATTTGCAAATGCTAAAGGTGATTTTCTCTCTCGAAATTATGAAAGATGATAATTTTCATGAACTTTTTCACCTTTTCTTTATCCTTCATTGTTCTTCTATTAGTTTCAAACTCTACTACAATATTTTATCAAATATATATTAAGCATTTAACATTCAGATACAACTTCAAAAATTATGCAAAGGAAATGTAAAGAAAAATCATAGCCATTTTTTCAAATATATATAATAAGGTGTGATGGGAGTATAATTTTCAAGGACTAAAAATTTTCCTAACCACCTCTATCTTTTTTTTCTTAACAATCTTATTTCTTTTAAATCATAGCCATTTAATACAATTTTTCACCATTTTCATTTTCTTTCTCCCTCTAATAATTCCTATGATAATGCAAGAAATTTAGCAGACCAAAATTAGTATCTTTTTTTTTTAATTTTGAGTAAAATCATCTACTAAGATCTATACTAATTCTTCCGTAAAATCCTACATTTATAAATTCATTCCCATTTTCTTGAAGGGACATCATGAAAATTATTTAAGATAACTTTGATAACACATTGATTAAATGAATAAATAAAATTACAATGTTAATTGACAAGAGTTAAATGTCTAGGTTTTTATCATGGAACAAATGATAGATAAACAATTAAGCGTGTAGATATTAATTTTATTTTCAAAAATTACTAAAATAAAATAATTTAATACTACAAACTAATTTTTGATAATTACTTCAGGACTTTTTCAATTTAAAGAAATAGGTAAAATAAATTTGGGTGTGATAACTCACTCTCAATTTCAATCTTCAAAAGCCTCACTTCTATTAACCCTCTAACCTTAATGCAACATAATAACATGTTCTTCAGTTCATTCACCTTCGATCATCAATGGCTTTTGATCACAAATTCATCATCTTTTTCTCCACAAGCTGTCAATAATCTCTTTTTCCTCTTCTGATATTACACTTTTTTTTATCAAAGTAAGCCTCAAGTGATTCACAGATCTCAATCTCCAAATTTTATTGCGCCCTGTCAATCCCTTGTTCTTTTGAACGAAGTTCAAGTTCTTTCACTGATTCATTGTGCTTTTTCATGTTTTCTGTCTCGCATCTTCATTTAATTTGTTATCCATAACTTTTTCTTGAGCTTTTTTTCGACTCACCAGTTGCCCATCATCTTTAAAAGGTGGCTGGATGCTGGAGGCTTGTTTGCATAATCTTGATTTTGGATTCCAAGATAACAAGGTTAGGCCAAAATGATTTTTATCTCATTTGGTGAATTTTTCCAAACTATTGATGTTAATAAGGTACAATTGATTTTTACTTTTGCTTGAGAAAACAAAGTTAGGCTTAAGAGATTTTGTCTGTGCATTTAAGTTTGAGCATTTCATAATACTCTAAAACGGAAAGCAATGAAAATTGCAATTTTAAATTAGGCCTTTGTTTGTGTATTGAAGTGTGGTATTTCCTCCTTTTAATTTTTCTTTTGTCCAAAAAACTTCTAGTTTCTACAATGGAAGTTGAGATTTTAAATTAAGTCTTTGACCCAAAAATCTAAGGTCAAAAGTCCTAAAATTTATAAACTAACATTAACCTTGTTAAACCTAAATTTGACTTAAAATTTTGAGTTACTATTCTATCAATTCGACTAATTTCAATCACCTCTACTTAGAGTTCCCATTGGGGTGGAGAAGGAGATTTTCACTCTCTGTAGTCAATAAACGAGATGACTACTAAATGGTTTCAAGCCTCTGTGAGACCCTATTTGTTCAGACTTCTACATGTCTCGTATGCTCATGGTGTCTTTAATCACTTTTAAACCTACCTTTTAGATTGATATAAATTGGATTCTTTTAGGCCTTAATTTATCTTTTGATCTTCTTTTGAAGTGTACTTTAATGCTAAGGTTTGCTAAATTTTATGAGCTAAGCTATATCTTTGACCTTTTGAGCTAGATTATTTACGTTGAGTTTAAACTTATATCCTAATATATATACATTAAGTAAATTATTATTCCTATCATTATAAAAAAAGTTTCATCCTATACAAATGTTTAACTTAGGTATTATTACAAACTTAAAAAAGGATAGCTTTAAGAGATGCTAAGGTGGATTGTTTTTATTATTTAACAGTTTTTTTACAAAAAGATTTACATTTCTATTTCTTTATATATATTAATTTTAAAAAATTATTCAATAATGAAGGTTTATACAAAGCCAAACATGAGGAAATCATATAAAAATATCAAATAATATTATATCACTAAAAATATTTAATTTAACATCTATCATTTTGATATTATTATAAATAAATGGAATTTTTCTTACACAAAAATGCAATTTTTTAGAATAAAATGATAATCTAGAAAATGATAATTTTTAAGTAGTAACAAAAATAGTTCAATCACTAGATACTCATATGAAATAATTAAAGATTAAATTCTGAATATAAAAGAAAATATAAAATTTTAAAAATATATCAAATGTTATTTGAATTAGAGATTCCTATGCCATTCAAATCAAAGATTCCTAAACAATGTTTGCAAAGGTAGATCGGATTAGATGGTCAAACTATCGACTAGCACTTAAAATAGCTTGAATCAATCCTTAAAATCATTCTAAAGGTAGGACAAATTTGAATCAAATAAAATTGGTACAAATAAGATTGAACTTAAAAATTGGCCTAATTTTTTAAAATTATTTTTTTAATTTTTTTAATTTTTATTTTTTGAAAAAATTGTGTCGACACTTTCAAAAGTCCTTTTGTCATTTTTTTTAAAATCATATTTTTTTAAAAAATTATTACTAAACTAATAAGAAATTCCTTTTTTTATTTGATAGTTTTTATTAATTTGATGATAATTTTATTTATTAAATTTATTATTTTATATATATTAAGACTTATATTTTAAGAGTAGATATTTGATTCACTTATAAAATTTTATATAATTTTATGATTATAATATTATCCTGTTTAATCATTGATTTAATTGATTAAACTATTTAAATTATAAATCAAAAGTTTTTTTGATTTGATGTTTAATTCAATTTTTAAAATATTATTTATAATTAAAAAATAATTGTAAAACACATTATAATTTTAATTTATACTACCAAACACCCAATCAATCTCTGCTAATTAATTTTGCTAAAAATGCTTGGCTACTCCCTGTGCCACGCCTTCTCACATAAGCGGGGGGGCCAAGCAATGCTCTTATGTTTGCGGGCTATAAAATTATTATTTCCTTATTCATATTTGAACGCGTGAGCATACACTTTTCTTCCATTATTACGTAATAATATGATGATAATAATTAAAAATATAATATAATTAAATTAAATTAAATATTTATATGCATAAAATTAAATTTAAAAAATAAATAAATTTAAAATGAAGTTAAATATTATTAATATAAATAATTTAAATTTGAATTTAAACATAATTCAAATATGAAATGAATAATATGTTATTAGATACAGTTTCTAATGAATCTTGTAATATTTAAATTTAAATTCGAACTTATATTAAAAATAAACTTAAACAAATTTTTATAATTTTATTTAAATAATTTTTCATTTCATCTAAATTTGAATATATAAAATTTTATTTTATACAAATAACTCAAATACTTTTTTTTCTCATTTTATATAAAATTTTCTATAATGTAATCATCTAATCTATAAAAAAAATACATGCCCAATCATCATAATGCAAATAATTATATTTAGTAAAAAATGAAATATATTAAAAAATTAATTACATCAATTAAAGTAACATATTTTTTATGTAACATCAATAATTATTAATAAAATTAAATTTTTAGTATATTATATCATTTATATATAATAAAATATATTTTTATTATTAAATTTACTTAAAATTATAAATAATTTAGATTAAATAATATAATATTTAATTTAATTTATATATTAATTGAATTCAATTCATTTAAAATTGAATTCAAAGACCTGCTTGCCAATAATTTGATTCGATTGTACCTAATGATAAAAATAATAACGAAGTAACCCTTGCATGAGAAAGCTAGCAAGCAAATCGGAAGAGCTTAATTCTTTTTCAATAAATTAACATATTTCTATCTTTGGACATAAGAATATCGCAGCAGGAATTTTTTTTTTTTAATTCACCTTTCACTGCAATGGAAAAATATGCATCCCAGATGAAAAAAATAAATTGAAATAAAAGAAAAATTAGAAAGCAATGAAAAAATTACAATAGGTCAACTTTTTGGGTCAGACATTTTTTCGCCACGGCCGTCAGGTACGTGAGAGGAAATCGGTCCCCATAAACAACAGCCATTTCTTGATTAGTGGTTTAGCCTGGTTATTCGATGGAAAATTTTATATTTGTATCCATATATTATTAAAATAAAATATTTAAATTTTTTATTTTATATAATTTTATTCAAATTAATAAATTTAAAATTTAAATTTTAGTAGCATATTAGTATAATTGATGTACCATAAACATTTTTTTTATTTTTTTATTAAAAACTTCTTTGTTGAGATATAAAAAATTTATAATTTTTTACTGTATTTCTATCATTATAAAAATAAATATATTAAAATATTAATATAAAATAAAATTTTAGAATCCTTTTATTTATAATAAAATTTATAAAAAATTTATACCTATTTCTCCCTCAAATATGATATGATAGGGAAATAATAAAAAAAAATCTTAATCTGAAGAAGATATACATTTACTCTTTTTTTGAATTCATATAGAAAAGATGAAAAGAAAACATTTTGAAAAAGAAAAAGTTGAAAAAAATCCTATAGTACTTGCATGTTATAAAAAATTTAATGAGAAAAGAAAAATTTTAAAAATACATCAACAATCAACAAAATAATTTTCTTTTGAACAAGTATAGGACGGGGTAAAAAATTTTACAATTTTAAAATTGTCTTTTTTTGACCTTGTTAGACAATTTTATTAACTTGTAACAAGAATAATTTTATCATTTAGTACATTACTTTTTTAATTTTTTACTTTTTTAGTTAAATTAAATAAAAATTAATATTTTTAACATTTTTTATTTATTAATATCTGTACACTAAGTCATATATATATATATATATATAAACATACTATAACATATTAACGAATTTTCACTCCTCTATACAATGATCTATTCCTTTTCTGATCGGTTAGTTTATACAACTTTTAAATATAATTAATGCAATTATAATTTTGCCCATCTTTACATTTATGGAACTTGTATTTTATTTTTTCACACTCGTGTCAATCTCTCTTTCTTCGAATAATAAATTTAAATACTAAGTTGGAATATTTAATTCTATTAAAATCATCATTTCTTAAAAATTTATATAATTTTATTATTTTTCTCTAAAATTTGTAAAAAGGATTGAGATTAATTACTCCATCAATTCTTTTTTAGCAATGTTATAATTATTGAAAATGAAATCTGAATATAAATTAATAATTATCATTAAATATAGAATGGTATAGTAAATTTGCAAAGATTAATTTAATAAATATAAAAGATTTTAAATTTAATTTTGTATTTCATTTTTTATACTTATAGCATTTTTTTGTCTTTTTTAAATGTTGGTTAAGGTGAATATATGAGTATTAGAAAAGATAATAAATAATTTTAATTTAAAAAAAGAATTGTAATTTATTAAGATATTCTATACTAAAAATTAATTAATAAATAAAATTATTAAGCACTTAATAAAATAACAAAAATTATTATCTTCTTTTTTAAATAGATAAATGCATAGGAATAAAAAATTTCATGTAAAATAATATTTCTTCTATCTCTTATTATTTATTGTATTTAATTATTTTTATAAATATTAAAAAATTAATTAATTTATTTTTATTATACTTTCCAAAATTATCTTTTATGTAACGTTTAGTTCATAAAATCTTTGAAAACATTTATGAAAGGTAAGATTCTTATGCTTGATTGAAATTTTAGAAAAATATTTTCAAAAGTATTTTTAAAAATGCTTTTAATCAAATATTTTTAGAGTAAAAGGTGGGTATTTTATATTATTATAGTATGAAAATATTTAATTAATAAAAAATTATTTTACCAATCTTACAATTTACTATAATTAATCATTATTTATTGTTATGTATCGCTAATAATTACCACTATCGTTATTTATTGCAGGTCACTACTTATTTCTAATAATCATTATTAATTACTATCAATTGTTAGTAACTATCCTTCATTACTACTCATAATTAATTATCATTATTCATTATCACTATTCATTATCACTTGTTGCAAAAAATCATTATTAACTATTATTTATCATTAATAATCGTTATTTATTACTATTCATTATTAATTACCACTATCGTTAGTGGTTACAATCAATCAATTCTATTGCCATCATCACTTATTATCAATAATTACTATTGGTCATTGCACATCATTTATTATTGATGATCGTCATTTATCACCACATATCATTAATAACAACACAATTTGTAATAAAAATATTTTTTACATTCAAATAATATTTTTTAAAATATATAAAATATAATATTATAATATTTTTAATTAAATTAAATATAAAAATATCATATTTTTACGGAATAAATACTAAGGAACCAAGAATGTTAGGATTTTAAAAAAATTTAACCGAACAAACTAAATATTACAATAAATGTAATTAATAATGAAAAATATAATTAAAAATATGATTTAATAACGAAGTCCATAAAAAGTAATAAATGACGACATAATTTTTTTTAATTATTATGCTTTAAATTCAATTAAATGCTCAGACCACAGAACTTTAAACGCAATATCTGACTCCATTTCCACGTGTTTATCATCTGAATCACTAGTATATTTCTCATGTCATAACACTTCCACACAATAACACCCCACTACTAAATTTCGACCGTTCATTTCCAAGGTCAGCCTGCAATTACCCACGTAAGATCTCCGAATTTACATGTTTCAGATCGGATTCTAATTTTACCCCTCCCAGAATCCAAATTTTCATCCATCCTCGATCTCAACGGATATGTAATATTGTAGAAACCAAAGGGCATTTATACAATGAACAATCGAAAGCGACTGGACCTCTGTGTCGATTTAAATTCCCGATGGCAAGTCAGTCGGACGTTTTTCTCAATCCGGGTCCAATTTCGTCTTTTTATTTATTTTCTCTCTCCTCCTCTGTTTTTCTCTGCTCTGCTTCATCGAGCTCTGAATCCCTCTGGACTTCCTCGCTCTAGTCTCTGTCCTCCAGCTGTGGTATTTCTGTCCTTGAGGGGTAAAAACCCATTAATATATTAAAAATCTCTTCTTGACCCGGCAACCTTTTTTCCAAGCTTGGTACGTACTCTCCAAAAGCAGAAAACACGAACAGCAATGGTCTTCTGAGGCATTGTGGAGATTGGAAATTTGGAACACGGAATCAAAGGGGCCTCAATACGAACGTTTCTCGTCGAGGTTAGCCTAAGAAACTCTCACGAGGAACTCCACTTCCATTTTATTGGATTCGTGTTATTTATTTTCCTTACATTATTCGATTTTCCATTCTCTTTCCCCATTATTGTTGTTAGCCATTTTATTTATGGATGTTCTACAGCTGAGCAATTATATTGTATGGTGTTGTTAGTAGGAAGCAGAATTAGTGGCTTTTGGGCTTTGGTTCAGGTGTAGAAGCTAAAAAAACTCTCTGTTTTTGAAATAAAAGAGAAGACTTTTTTAAGTTTAGACGCGTTTTCTGTTGCTTGAACACGTTTTGATTTTTTTTCCCTCCCCTTCTTGGGGGGTTTCATTTCCTGTGAGTTGGTGGTGCTTCATCTTTGGCTTTCGGGTGATGGGTTGATTTTGCGTTTGGAGGAAAGTCCATTCTCTGTCTCCTTGGCACGTGTCTGATGTTTTCGTTCTTTGGGTATGGTTGTAGGGTATTTCAATGGAATAAACTATTTTTCAGTGTTGTTACTATGTTTCCTTGAGATTTACGTTTAAAATGAAGGGGAGTTGATGGTCTTATTTACGCCGTAATTGTAGGGATTTTATTTAAAAGGTATGGTGAATCCCTATTGTATTTTAACATAATGGTGTTATATAAAGTGCCTGGTTTTATGATTTCCGGTTAATTTTTCTCCTGAAATCTCTCTGGGTTGAAGTTGCCTTTGTGGTATCAGCATCATTAGTGTTTAGCATCTAGCTAATGGAAGGGTTGGCAACAATGATTCTTTTTGATTTACTACCAGATACACGAGGAAAAGACACTTACATTTGCAGCTCTTTTCATAAGCTAGCAGTAACCGTGGCTTCTTTTAAATGAAATGAAGGAGCCTTGTATGTATCTCCATTTGTTTGATGAAATTAAATACTGGAAATCGTTTGATTTTTCCTTTTATTCTCTATTTTTTTTTTTTTTGGGGTGGGGTTGGGGAGGTTGTCTACCAACTAGGCTTATTTTTATGTGATAATGTCCGGTGTGGTTGAGGTAAGATGTCCTGGATGTAGTTGGATTTGAAAGCTCGAAGAATATCATCTTGTATGATTTTGACTTTCGGCAAGAGTCATGTGATATTTTTACAGTGGATGTTGAAGTGACCTCTACTGTGTAAACATGTGCTATCAGAGTTTACTTTTAACGGGGGAAGAAAGAAGAAAATTGTTGTCTGTGTTGGCTAATAAAAATCTATGTTCATTTGTAGTGGATACGCTTTCAGATATAAGTACAGCCATCACAGGCGTTTTATGAGGTGTGGTGGTTTTAGTCATTGTGAAATGAAACATTAAAATGTTGCCAAAATAAATTATATCTCTATGGTACGTACAATCATAAAATGATGCACATATTGCTTGTCTTTAACAATGAATTTGAAACTTTTGTACCATAATAGTGGTCTTGCATTGCTTTTGTTAAATAAAGCCTGTCTTGGCATTGTTAGTGAATGGTAGGCATGACCTTCTTCCAAACAATTTAGTAAAAAGTTTCATGTCAGATATTCACTTTGATGGGTGTCCGGTTGTGAATACAGGCTTCCAAACCATGTGAGGTCCTTTTTTTTGGGGGGGGGGGGTATGCAGAGACCATAGGAATCCTAAGTTTCATGTCAGAAACTGGAAAAGAAAAAAAAAACTATTTACTGATGATCGTAAATATTTTAAAAGTCTTGATTCTGATATGATTTGTCTAAATCTAATGATTGCCCAATAAAAAGTTGCAGTCCACCAGAATTTACTTGTGGGTTTTACCATTCCTGTTGAAAATTAAGGATCTAGTGGAGTTGTCTTCTTTGAGATACATGGGAGTGAACAGGTTTAGTGTTGATAATGACTGTCTTAGTCCCATCATTGCGATTATAATAATTCAAGCCAAAGGGAAAGGTGGAGTTGATTTTGTTGACCAATTACGTATTTGTAAAGTATTTTTGCCTGCTTAACTGATGGGCCAAATGCTCTTATTCTCTTTGAAGAGGAACTTTTGGATACTCAACAAATCACTAAGTAAAATATATTTAAATAGATGTCTGTCCTTTCTATTTTTTTTTTTCTGGATGCTTCTTACTTTGGGTTTCCAGTGTCAACCTGTTTCTTGTTTCAAGATTGTCATTTACACATTGTTAAGCTGATTAACCTGCTGATTATCTTAATCTGCCCCTGTTGATATTTAACCCCTCTGTTTCCATTCATACGCATACTTCAACTTTCTATTTTGGGCTAGATTCCTACTATTACGTGGATAAACAAATAAATATGAACTTTTAATGGATCTTTTGATCATATTCTTAATCTTCTATTCCCATGCTTCTTTATCTTCTCAGATGTGCTAGAACCAACTTTTTGACACTTTTGAAAGCAGGCTAAGAAGAAACTTTTTAGATTAAGTACAAAAAGTAATTCCATCCTCTATTAATGGCCTTGATCTAAGTGTTAAAGTATGCTGCTTTACTCTTTTGCTCAGCATCATCATCATGATTGCCGTCATCTTAGATAACTTTATTTCCCTTGTGATTCTCTTTAGATATGAAAACTTAAATACATTTCACAATTGTTATGTTCATTTGCATTATTGTTATTCTTTTTGCAGATGGAATCTGTTCAGCCATCGGCGGTGACACCAAGCAGGAGTAGATTGGCTCGCACTTTTGCAAGGGTTCTTCATCTTAGAACACTGACTGGAATTACACCTGCTGATGGACTGAAGAATGTTAAATTAGATATAAATCTGAAGGATGAAGGACTTAGTAAGAGTGCAATTAATTGGTCTCATTCGTTTAACAAAGATGATGAAGAGCTTCAGGAAAGAAAGGCTATGGAAGCTCTGTTTGCAAAACTGTTTGCAAGCATTTCATGTGCTAAAGCAGCATATGCTCAGTTACAATATGCTCAGTCTCCTTATGATCCAGATGGAATTCGAGCTGCTGATAAACTACTAATCTCAGAGTTGAAGCACTTGTCCGAGCTTAAGCAGTGTTATTTGAAAAGGCAATATGATCCTTCACCAGAGAAGGCATTGCTTGCAGCTGAATTTAAGGAGCAGCAAAGTGTTATAACAACCTATGAGATAATGAGGAAGAAGCTGGAATCTCAGGTGCGGCTAAAGGAATCTGAGATTATATTTCTCAGAGAGAAGTTGGAGGAAGCTAACAAGCAGAACAGGTCAATTGAGAAGAAGTTAAATCAAAGTGGGCAATTATCTGTTCTTGATAATCTTCATATATCAGGATTAAGTCCCAGCCATTTTATCACTGTACTTCGACATACAGTGAGGTCCATTCGAAGCTTTGTGAGGTTGATTGTGGATGAGATGAGATCTACGGGTTGGGACATTGATGCTGCTGTCAATGCCATTGAGCAGAATGTGTTTTACTGCAAAGATGATCACAAGTGTTTTACAATCGAGTCATTTGTTTGCAGGGAAATGTTTGATTCTTTTCACTATCCTAATTTCTCTCTTCCAAATGAATCTCTCCCGGATAAAAGCTTGAGACAACAACTGTTCTTTGGGAGATTCAATGAGCTAAGATCCATGAAAGCAAAGGAACTTCTAGCCAGAAAGCCAAGATCGCCGTTTGCAAAGTTTTGCCGGATCAAGTACTTGCGCCTAGTTCATCCAAAGATGGAAGCATCTTTTTTTGGCGACTTGACCCAGAGAAACCTCGTGAATGCTGGTGAAT
This sequence comes from Sindora glabra, assembly GCA_020226215.1. Taxonomy (NCBI): domain Eukaryota; kingdom Viridiplantae; phylum Streptophyta; class Magnoliopsida; order Fabales; family Fabaceae; genus Sindora; species Sindora glabra. The sequence continues at coordinate 46,579,343 of CM035229.1, forward strand.
TCCCGGACACAGCATTTTTCACATCATTTGCTGAAATGGCTAAGAGGGTATGGATTCTCCATTGCCTAGCCTTCTCTTTTGAGCCCCAAGCTTCAATCTTTCAAGTGAGGAAGGGTTGCAGATTCTCTGATGTGTACATGGAAAGTGTAAATGATGAAATATTCCTCTCGTCAGACCAGACAATGGAAACAGACCCACAAGTTGCTTTCACAGTAGTCCCAGGCTTCAGGATTGGTAAAACTCTAATACAGTGCCAAGTTTACCTTTCCCAGGTCCAAAACCAACCCAAGGTAAAAAAGTACAATTCTTCAAAGCAAAGGTAGCCGCAGCTGGGCCCCACAATGCCATAGATTGAACTGGAAGCCATTCATTTTCCCTTTTTTTTATGTCAGAAAATTTAAACTTTTGAAGAGAGGGGACGACATGGCCCGTAAATGGCAAGACGTGCTGTGGGGACTGCTGCTAGCTAGGTTCAAATTGGGGGCATCTTTGTCCATTTTGAAAAAAGAAAGCCGCGTGAAACGTTGCATTGGGAACAAACCTTTATCTTTAGAATCTTTGTTAATTTATGTGGTTTTATGTATCAGAGACATGCCCCAAAGTTTTGTTGATATTAGGCCGGTGACAGGGATTGTCTGGCTGGTATGCATCTATTATCGGACACTGCATGATATAATATGTACATAATGATTTACAGGCGGGAATTTTATAATCCTCTTCTTTTATAGCATCAATGTTCTGTTTCTTTAATCTCAATCCTTTACTGTGACCTTATTTTAATTTTAAATTAATAGAGAATGAGATATCATTCTTCATTCTTTTCAGCGGGGATTGATTTGCGAAGTTTTATATTTTTTGAAAATTTAATTAATAGAAATTTAATATTCTTACATTTGATTCGATTTGTTATAAGTTTTTTTGAAAATATCTTGTCAGATTTTTAAATATATTATAATATTTAATTTATATTTGATATTTTTTATAATTTTAAAATTGTTTTAAAATATTTTTTATATTTTTATTTAAAATTGTATAAATAATTAGAAATTTACTACTACTTAATAAATTAAAATTTAATATTTAATATATTATATTTTTGTTATATTTTATTATATTTTAATATTTAATATTTTATTATTATAGTTATTAATTTTATTATTATTGGATTAATTTTTAAAAATGAAGTAAGCGTAATGTATTTAAATTATTATCATAATATTAAACATATTTAATAATTTTTTATAAAATTATAAGTTTAGGTTAAATCATTTTTACAATTATATTGTATATTAATATTAAGTTTATAATATAATTTTTTTATATGAAAATATTGTTATTTAATATTTTTATATATAAATATGCTTTTTTTAAAAGAAATTCAAAATTTGTTGTATTATTTTTTAATAAAAAATTATATGTATACATAATTATATTAAAATAATATTTTAGATATTAGGAATAATAATAGAAAAGCAATTACAGTTAAAAATTAATATTATTAAATTTTTTAATAATAAAAAATATTTTTTAAAATAATAATAATAATTTTTTAATTTAAATTAAAAATTATTTAATAAAATAATAAATAAAAAAATTAAATATGAGAAAAAATTTGTTCCTTTATTTTAATATCAATATTCCTATCTTACGAGGATTTATAATTTTTATTTTTTTATAGGAATATTTTAAGTAAAAGTTAAATTAAAAATATTTTTAAGAATGTGATAAATATTTTTTTTTAAGTCATGAATCAAATATGAGAATGTTAAAAATATTTTATGAATCAAATATCATCTTGGCTATTTGGTTGTAAGAGAAATAAGAGAAGAATAAAAAATGAGGATGAAAGGGGAAAAAAGTGACAAGAAGGAAGATTTTTTTTTTTTTTTCATGTGTTCGGTTAAAAAAAAGTTGGGCAGAAAGACAGTGAAGTGAAAATAATTTTTTGGTTTGGTTAAATAGAAAAATGAAAAAAAAGAGAAATTAATAAGTATCATTGTGAATTTAATATTAATATTATTATTATGTATAAAATTATATTAATAATATAATTGTAAAAAAATGTAACTATGTTATTCACACGTTTTAATATTACACAATTATGCAACTTATAATTTGATGCACAAAGTTAATAAAATTTTGATAGAAACTTAACATAAAAATTATAATTGTATCAATTAAATATGTGAAAATAAAAATATATTATTTTATATTAAGGAATTAAAATTGTATAGTTTATATATATTCAAGGATTTAAAATAGCGTCTAACCTCTAAATACAAATTATCATACTTAATGCTTGAAAAAAAAAAATAAAGTCATGAATGTAAGATATTTAAGAAATAAGAAATTTTATAGACAACAACACCATTTTGAATGGACAAAAATAATTAAAAATTGACTTCTTGCATCTCTCTCAAGTTGTGCTTGTGAGGGTATGATAAAGTTAAAATAAGATTAATTGAGAAATAGAATTTCTCTCATATCTTCTTTCTAATTATGGGGAGAAAAAATATTACGTAAAACTCATCATATTTTTCTATTTTTCACTTTATTTTTCTTTATATTCAAACAATAATTTTTTTAACTTTTTTATTTCTTTCTCCCTTTTTTCCCTTACAACTAAACAAGCTACTAAAGAATGTTCCTCTATGGTTATAGAATTTGAAAAGGGGATGAATAGGGATATAATTATTGGTATAATAGTGTACCATCAAATTTAGTTATAAATATATTATCATATAATATATTATATTTAGTTTTTTCAAAAAATAAACTTGATGTATAATTAAATCCTAGTAAACATATCATAGGCTTTCTTTGAAAATGGAGTCTTATAGAAGATTTCAAATTTTCACATAGTATAATTTGTGTCAATTTGAGCAATGTGTCTAGTATCTCATTTGTTAAAGTTGGTTTGACAAAACGGGAGATATGTATTTGATTTAATCTGTATTGTGTGTATGAACCTATAATGAGTAGTTTGAGATTAGTTTACAAGATATAATATTTGAGTTTGATTTTAAGCGAGATAAGTTTACCAAATAGTTTAAATGAGTTTAATAATAAATGTATTTTTTGCTTTTATATTAGGGATTGTTAACTTTTGTATTTTATGGATGTGTTTTAGTTAAGTCAAAAAATTATTCCTAATTTTAAAAAATAATTTAATAATTAAATATATTTAAATAATTTTAATTTAATAAAAAAATTAAATTTAAGATATTTAAGTTAGTTTTATTAATTCTTTCATCTCTCTAACAAATAATCATTAATTTAAAAATTATTAGTGATGGTAAATTGATTTTAATATTTTTTATTATTTTATTATTAAATTAATAATAATATTTTTATCTAATTAAAACATAAATTAGCAATTTTCTATATACATAAATATATATATATCTTTAGCAACTCTCTCTCCCCCCTCTCTCTTTATATATATATATATAATAAATTATATACACATACAAAATTTAATCATATTTGTAATTGTTGTAGTTACATGATTAAGTATGACATTTTGATTAGATTAATTTATTTTCTAGTATTTATTACCTAATTATTGATATTATGTGATAATTGTGTAATTATTTTTAATGGATTTGATAATTTAAAAAGTATACTAATTAATAAAATGTAATAAAAAATTTGGTGCTTAATTTATTTATGAAAGGTAAGTTTTTGTATTCTTGAATTTAAATGTAATGAATTATTTCTCATCGAAGTTATAAAGATCAACAAGGGTAGAGAGTGTTGTCAAAAGTAAAGGTGGGTACTTGCATTAACCTAACACACTTGTTCTAATCCTCTAATGCTAAAATTAGTTCTTGGAATCAAGATATTTAGAATTGCAATAGTAAAGAAGTAAGAAATTAGATTCTACCTATTTTTAAGGTTAGTATTTATAGGTTTGGGATTATTTCTATAATGGTAGAGATATTTTGGTCTCTCCTTAAACAGTGCTAATGGTTATCCATGTAATTGTCTTGTAATTATGTAACTATCTTATAATTGCATTTTAGTTGTTATAACAGTTTTGTTGAATCATGATTATCCTTTTCTAACAAATAAGTTATGATTGATTGTGGACAGATTTCCTAATTTAATAACCTATTATTTGTTGGGCTATCAAAGCTTGGCCTATTTAGGTCCAATGCTCTACTTAAACAATTTAAACTAATTTAAGAATATTTATTAAAGTGAAATAATAGATTAATCAAATGAAATTATATAAATTTATTTAGAATTATATTCATTACAAATCTAAATTTAGGCTCAAATATTATAACTTTAATTTAATGAAAAATTTGAGTAAATAGATATATTATGGAAAAACATATAAATTTATTCAAACTCATTTTTGAGTTAAGCACAACCTTAATTTTGAATTTATTTATTTTTAAGTTTCAACTTAAATATACAAATATCTAACTTAATCTAACTTGTTCACATTCTCAGTTATGTACGTGACAAATCATGTTATATAATTCAAACTTTGAACATAGAAAAGTTGTCGAATACCAATATTGCCTTTGTATTAGGGATGACAAAAAAATGGACTGCGTATTTTACTCCATGGCGTGCAAATTTGGTATCAACTTTTGCCTCGCAAGACAAGGCATGAGAAAATTTTTGTCTTGAAATAATTACATGGGGCAAGGTAATATTACCTTGCGGTGCCCCATGATACTCCAAAATAATAAATTATTTTTTATTTTTTATATTATACTTGAAAATATATATTATTATAAGCCCATTGTAATAATTTTATAATTAAAAAATATTTATTTTTATTATTTTTTAATTTAAAATTAATTAGATAAATTATGTGTGATTTTAAATTAATACTATTATATTATGCTAAATATTAAATGTTAGTTATGTATATATTTAAAATTTATAAATTTTAATAATTTTTTAAATTTTAAAAAAAAATAAAAAATTTTCATGAATCATTAATATCGTGTGGATCAGGCGGATGAGACACTAATTTACCCCCGCAATTAAGGACCAAGCGGCTACCCACTGGCATCCTTACCTTGTATGTAAGAATTGTAGCATATTGAAATGAGATATTGGAAAAGATTTGAAACTCTTCTCTTGAACTCCTATAAACAGTAACAGCGATCAAGCTGCGAGCAATTGTTCCTCAGAAAAAGATGATAATTTGCAGAGATCAATTAAAAAAGTTAGAAGGAACCATTTTCAAGATGGTACCTAACAGAATTCCTTCCATGTCGGCGGAACCTGAACGAAAACTGATGCCTTATAAAGATTTATTGATTGGGTATCTACCTAGAGCTTACCAACAAGCTTTTTTCCAGGATGAATCAACGGGTATGGATGTTATTTCTAATTCTAAAAGTGATGATGATGAACCTTTAAAAGGACATGAAATTAAGGTTAAGCTTTCTAGAGAAGTAAAGGAGCAGATAAGATAAAAATGAAAAACCTCTTTAATTGTAAAGGATTTTGGTAAGAATGTGGGCTTTAGCTATTTAGAATGGAAACTAAAATCCTTGTGGAAAACAAAAGGAACCTTTGAAATTATGGATTTAGATGTGGGCTATTTCATAGTTTGGTTTGCATTAGAAGATAATTTGCAAATTGTTCTGAAAGGGGGACCATGGTTTATAGCAGGACATAACTATAAGAAGATGGAGTCTTGATTTTAAAACTTCAAAAGCAACTTTACAGTTAGTTGTAGTTTGGGTGAGACTTCCTAGATTACTAGTAGAGTATTATAGCTCTCTTGTTTTAAATGAAATAGTTGCTAAAATAGGACCAATGTCAAGAATAGATGCTAACACAGCAACAGAGAGATGAGGTAGATATGCTAGATTTTGTGTGCAAGTTAATCTTGATAAATTTTTGCCAAGAAGAATTAGAATAGGCAATTTGAAGTAGGAAATTTAGTACGAAGGTCTGAACTTTTTCTATAAAAAATGTGGAGTTATCAAAGAAAAAAAATTAATAGTTATCTATGTGTTTAGAAGGAACAGATAAATATTAATGAAAGACCTCCTCAGACTTACCAAATTAGTCAAAGAGGAAGTACAAACATTAATTTAGTTAATGTTGATAGTCAACAAGTTCAAGAGGGGTGGTTTATTATGATCCATAAGAGAAACCATAACAAACTATCAAAAGGACTATAGTACAAGTCCAGTTCAATTAAGAAATCTAATTTGGTTATAACTCAAGAAAAGTTTAATGATCATAGGAATCAATTTAAAATACCTGAAACTAAAAAATCTTGGATTCCTAAGAGCCAATTGATCGATCCACAAGCAGTTAATGCATTAAAAGAAATGGAAGTCACTATGACAGAGGCTCTAAGATAAGGAAATAACTTCAGCACATTTAAAATGGAACCTGCCTTAGAAAAGATAGAAACTTCTAAACTCTTAAAGGGTTCATCGGGTACTAAATCTACTGATATGTTAAAATACCCACAAAAGACCAGCCTTTAGAAATTCACTCTTTTGGTGAGACCAAATCTCCAAATGGCTCCTAATTTTCCAAAGAGAACAAGTTACAACTAAATGATAGTGGAGCAATAGGAAAGACTAAGCAAGGAAAGGAGAGCATGGAGATTGAGGAATTGTCACCTTCATTTACTAACTTATAGTTTAGTGGCAGAAAATGTCAACATGCCACGATTGTCACATCAACCAATAGAGAATTAGGGGATAATCTTTAAGGGGAGATTAATGTTAATAGACAGGAGGATGTTAGGCAACAATCCTCTGAATCCATTGAACTACTCGTACTGGATAGCTCTGGAGTTGAGGAGTGTATGGTCCAATTCGATTCTAGTCACAATAGTAGAGAACCTAGAGATGTTACTAGTTCCGAAAGCAGAGGAAGTGGCTCTAATGGTCCCAGGCCTCCAATCATAACTAGATTGTCAATCAATAACAAGAATAAGCTTGAGACCATTATCTCTTCCATTTCAAGCATAGAAGTTGGCAGAATAAATAAATCTGTGCTTGAGGTTAGGATGGGAACTAGAAGTGGAAAGGATATACCAATTCCAATTTCCAACAAACTTAGTAGTCATGGGGAATTGGAACAGGGCTTATGTGTTTGTGTTGACAAAGATCATCCACACCTTTAGTTTGGACCTACTAATAGTTCATAATTCCTTTTTTGAGACCAATCATCACTCCATAATGTTGAAACCACCGGAGATTAATACCTTCAATAATCTTTATCTTCCCATTGACATGTGGAATAGGGAAAGTCCTTCTGCTATTCTAGAGAGAGCTATGATAAACTACTTTTTTCCTATTGATTTTAATATGAAAATTATCCTATGAAATTGTAGAGGTGCTGCAAATCAAACTTTTAGGAATTCAGTTTGAAACCTCATCACTCAATACTCACTTGATATGTTGATTCTTATTGAAACAAAATTATCTGGAGAAAGAGTTATGGTTATTTGTAATAATGTCCCATTTGATCACTTTGTCATGTCAAAAACCATTGGCAGGTTTGGAGGTATGTGGGTTTTGTGGAGAGCTAATAAGATGGGCTGTCAAGCCTTCAATACCATGGAACAAGAGATACATATGGTTATTCAGGTAAAAAATTCTAATTCTCCTTGGCTACTTTTAGCTATATATGGTAGCCTAAGATTGCATGAAAGGAAAATCTTATGGGATAACTTATCACATGTCATAACTCTCTATAATTTACCTTGGTGTATTCTTAGAGATTTTAATGATATTTTGTATAGTCATGAGAAGATCGAGGGTAATCTTATTGATACTTATAGAGTTAGTTTATTTAAGTAGTGCTTAGATAGTTATCAAATGATTGATCTAGGATTTAAAGGGCCTCATTTTACTTGGAGTAACTCTCAAAATCTTCCTAATCTTATCCAATGTAGATTGGATAGAATATGTGCCAATGTTGAATGGATTTTTCTTTTTCCTAATTATGAGGTGCAACATCTCACAGGGACATATTCAAATCACTATCCTTTACTCCTTGATACCTTAAAAGGTAGAAGTAGTTGCCTACCTAAAACTTTTAGGTTTCAATCCATGTGGACCTCCCATTCTAAGTTTTTGTTGCTAGTTAAAAGATTTTAGGAGAATAAGGAAATAGAGTTGAATCATATTATAAAATCCTTTAATGAAGCTGACTATTCTTCGAATAGAGAAGTTTTTGGTAATATTTTTTATAAAAAGAGAAGAATTCTGGCCAATTTAAGAGGTATTGAATTCAAGTTAGCTTCAAATCCTAATAATTTCCTTATTTAGCTTAAACAAGAGCTAAGAGAGGAGTTCAAAGATATTTTGAAATATGAAAAGGAGTTTTACTTCATGAAATCTAGACTTGCTTAGTTTTTAGAAGGTGATAGAAATACTCATTTCCTCTATGTAACTACCGTCTTAAGAAAGAACTATAATAAGATAACTAGTCCAAAAAATGATAAAGGATAATGGATCTTTTCTCACCCTAAACTGATATCCATAATTAGAGAGTTTTTCCAAAAACTCTTTGCTTTGGACCATATCCAAAATCCCTATCATCTTCCTTTTAATGTTTCTTGGCATGTGCATTTTCCTTCAAAGTTGGAGAGTATGTTATGTGAAGTGCCTTCTAAATTTGAAATTAAAATAGGGCTTTTCTCTTAGAAAGCAAATAAATCCCCTAGTATTGACGGATTAAATCCTGGGTTTTATAAAAAATATTAGGAGGTTACTAAATATCAAATCATTAAAATTATTCAAAAGGTGTTTATTGTGGGTTTAGTTCCAAAATTTTTGAATGAAACCCTTTTGGTCCTTATCCCTGAGGTCAAGAATCCAAAAAATATCAAGAGCTTTAGACCTATAAGCCTTTATTCTATAGTGTATAAGATTTTATCTAAAGTAATTGTGGCTAGACTAAGACCAATCTTGAGTAACTTGATCTTTCCCTTTCAAGGTGCCTTTTTGCTAAAGAGGGATATTTTAGATAATCTCATTCTAGCTCAGGAGGTCTATCACTTTGTTAAGAATAAAAAAAAGGAGAGAGGGGATTATAATAATTAAAATTGATTTGGAAAAAACCTATGATAAAATAGAATAAGGATTCATTAACTTTGTTCTAGACTTGTATCAATTCCTTATCCATTTGGAAGATCTTTTAATGAGCTATATTTCTTCCACTTCTATGTCTATTTTATTTAATGGAGGTATGATGCCTTCCTTTTGTCCTACAAGAGGGTTAAGACAAAGAAATCCTTTATCACCATACTTATTTATTTTATGCATGGAATTCTAAGGATATTTAATAGATTATGAGGTTGAAAAAGGAAAATGGCAAATTGTGAAAGTCTGTAGACAAGGATAGGGCTTCTCTCACTTCTTTTTTGCTGATGACATTATTTTAGTTGCTAAGGCCACTATAAAAAGTTCTTTTGCCATCAATTTTGTGTTAAACACCTTTTATAACCTATCTAGTTTGAAAATGAATCAAAACAAGTCCAAAATCCCGTTTTCTAGAAACACAAAGACTAATAAAAGAACTATGATTGAGGATATCTTAAATTGCGGTAGTATTGAAAAGTTAAACCCTTATTTAGGATTTCCTTTTCATAGTAATGGTAGGAGTGCCAATTTTAACTTCATCATTGATAAGTTGAAGGCAAAGCTTAGTGCTTGGAAAACTAAATTCCTTAACTTACCAGGGAGAGAGTTTTAATCAAATCAATAATGGAGAACCTGTCTAACCATTTTTTGCAATGTTCCTTGATCCCGTTAAATATCTGTAAAAAGATAGATAGAATTTCTATAGAGTTTTTATAGGGATCTACATAAGAAAAGAAAAGAATAAACCTGATTGCTTAGAATCAAGTTACAAAACCTACAAAAGAAGGTGGCCTAGGTTTACGTAACACTCACATAAGAAATTTAACTTTTATTATTAAGCTAAGTTAGAGATTTTTGCATGAAAAGGAGAGTCCTTGGGCTAAATGCCTGTTCCAAAGATATGTTAGAAATATAAATAAACCAATGGCTAGAGTTTCTCTTATTTGGCAGAGCATAAGGAAGTTTGCATTGTTTGTGAAAATGGGAATGCAGTAGATACCTGGTAATGGCATAAGCATAAGTTTATGGGATGATAATTGAACTGGACTAGGTAATTTAAGGAGCAAATTCATTGGCCCCCTAGATAAAGGATAAGAAAATTGGGTTGTGTCTTATCTTGTTTCTAGTTCTAGAGAGCGGAACACTCAACTTCTCTCAGAATACTTCTCAAAGGAAGTTGTTTCAACTATCCACAATATAAGGATTTCGAATTTTGCCAATGCTAGAGATAGACTTACGTGGAATGCTTTTAATAATAGTTACTTCAATTCAGCTGCTACTTATGCAATGATTGTTGCTTTTTATAGAAATGAAGTGGTTCAACAGCCATAAAGCTATAAAGGGATTTGGAGGACTTTTGTCCCTTTTAAAATTCAAATGTTTCTATGGTTGCTGGCAAGAGGTTCTATCAAAACTAATTTTCTTCTCTCTCATAGAGGAATAAATGTTAACTCATCTTGTTCCTTTTGTAGACAGGAAATGGAAACTTAAGACTACTTGCTTAGACATTGTAGATTGATAAAACCCATCTAGCAAAAATTAAATTTTCCCTGGGAGGTGCATGTCTTCTTTTCTATTGATTTTGAGTTCTAGTTAAAGATGAATTCCAAATTCATTAGTAAAAAACATGGCACCATTCCTTGGAATTTGATATTTTGCACAACTGCTTGGTGCATTTGGTTAGAAAGAAACAATGTATTGTTTAGGCATGTTGACATTGTTTTAGCCATCATAAATCTTCCTCAAAAAATTATGGGAAAAGCTTCTGAAATTTTTGCTGCTTTAGGAAACTTACCTTTTGCTAGTATTAAAAGAGTTGACATGTTATTATTAGTCAAGTGGAAACCTCCTCAAGAAGGATGGTATATTTTAAATGTTGATGGCTCCATAAGGAATAAAACTCAACTAGCAGGAGTTGGAGGGCTGATTAGAGACCATAATGATCATTGGATTGCTGGGTTTTGTAAAGGATTAGGATATACTTCAAGTGTGATGGCTGAAATTTAGGCCTTATTAGAAGGTCTTAAATTAGCTTTATGTTTGAATATCTCCCTTCTACATGTTCAAATGGATGCTAAAATTATAGTTCAATTCTTAAAAAGAGAGGTGAAGGAAAATTTCATTATTAATGACTTGATTATTGAATGCAGGAGGCTAATGGAAATATTTTCCTATAGTAGCATAAATCATATATTTAGGAACGCTAATTAGTGATTTAATTGGTTAGTAAGGAGAGTTCAAGAAGACCAACCTCCCTTTTTTCCTATTTTGTAGTCCCCCTGAGAATATCTTATGTAAATTTAAGCAGGATGTTTCTCTAATTTTATTTCTTAAGGGTCGTTTGGTTCGCAGCAAAAACGTGTGAAATTATATTTCCCAAAAAATAGAAAACTATGAGTTGTTTGGTTGCTAATAAAATATGAGAAATCACTTTTCAGGAATTTGCATTTCTCATAGAATGTGAGAAATCATTTATCTACTCCCCCTAGGTAACTTCTATTTTTTGGAAAATGTAATTTTCTTTATGTTAATCAAATAATATTGAGAACTTTTCAGGAAATTCATATATGAAGTAACTTCTTAAGAAATTTAACTTCTCACAAAAATTTATTTCCCACATGAATCAAATGACTTCTTAAATTTTGTGTTTTGTATTGTAAGTATTGTTTAATTGTTGTTTTTTTTTAAAAAAATTGTAGCACGTTGGTTTTGCATATTATGCACGTTGGATCTGTGAATGGCGGTGAGGTCCCACATGGTGTCATTTTATTCAACAAGGTCGGCTGGGGGAGGGGGAATGTGAAGACAAATTTTGCAAACCTTTAATGTCCCATAAAAGAGAATGTGATTCTTGAAGGATTTGCCCCTTCACCCTTACAAAATATCCCCAAATGTGAATGCTGATGTCGACCGGTTTAGTTCATACACAACAAAGGGGAAAGGATTTGAATGGAGTTAGGCCAGTCATGCTTTGATTATTTGATCACGGTTCGGCCACGTGGCGAGGGATGCATTAAGGTTATCCGCAATTATAGCATGTTTCGTATATAAAATGGAATTAAAATATTGAAAAAGAATAAAATAGAATAAATTTATTTAATAGATAATATAAAATAGGAATAATTATTTTATTAAATAATAAATTTTTATTTCATAATAAAAATAATAGAATGATCATTATATTATATCATTTGTGAAATAATTTTTTTGTTTTTGCATTCTTTATTTTTTTAATATTTTAATATTAATTTTATTAATAAATAATAAAATAATATCTATATTTTTAATATGGTACTATTAAAATATTTTTCTAATTATATTTTTGATAATAAATATTAAAATAATTTTTTATTTTCTATAAAAAATTATTTAATATGAGATTTTAATAAAATTAAATTTTTATACTTTTGCAATAGAAAAATGTTTGTTATTTATAATATTGATAATTAATTTTTTTATTTTAGATTATAAAAATATTAAAAATAAAAATGCCATTTTTATGTGAATATGATTTCAATTTTATACTTTCTTTTAATTTTTAAGAATATTGTTATTAACAATACTATTTTTTATTTTATTTAATAATATTTATTATACTAAACATAATTATAAAATAAAAATTTCATTCTATTTTAAAATATATCAAACATAATTATTCGTATCGTTTTATCGAGTCCTTTCACTTTCATTTCCATCCATTGCAGACTGCCACGTCAGTTAGTGATATCGCTTTGTGTCCTCTCTCTTGGGGCAGAGAAGTTCTGAAACGTTTAGCTATAAAAGCGGTTTCTTTTGGATTGATAGTTTATTATTGTTTTCGCTTTAATTTAATTTATTTATAATTTTGAGTTTCAAAATTTTTCTATATTTTTAATTAATAATATTTCATTGATTTAAATTATTTTTTATCAAAAATTAACAGAGAAATTACCTACTAATATGTTGATTAAAAATAATTTGAACGGCAGAAAATACAAAAAGATATATTTTAATATTCATAACTCCCGATGAATTAAGTGAAATCAAATTTGATCATAAAAATATGTGCTTGTTATTTCCGTTTTAAGCATAATATTATTATATTTTTCTTGTCTCTTTCATTTATCAATAAAGATAAGATAAATACAAGAATTTAAAAAAGTTATTAAATTTGAATAAATTAGAAAAACATAATAAAAATTTGATAAAACGAAAAATATAAAAGAAAAAACTCCAAAACCATTGAAGTTTGACAATTTTTGTGTCGTTGAACATAAAGTATAATTTATTATAAATATAAGGTGACTTTATTCATTCAGCAATCTTATATTCGGATCATTTAAATTCCACCAACTATATAAAATCATGCATTTAAATATGCAAAATTAACTTTTAGTTGGCTGGGGACATTGAACAGAGGCATGAATTTGGCCCAAGGGGACGACATTCTTATATCATAGTCATGGGAACCCTCTGAAAGATAAAGGGATCGAATCTGCACAATAAAAAGTTGATAAGATGGAACATAAATTCCTGCAACTTCGCAATTACTGCCGAGGGAAATAAGATTCATGAGGCTGACGGCTGACAGCACTGGGTTCTTGTGGTAAATAAAACGACATAAAACATAAATTTCTGCAACTTGCAATTACTGACAAGGGAAATAACATTCATGAGGCTGACAGCACTGGGTTCTTGTGGCAAATAAAACGACATAATGGCTTCCAGAGTTTCGGGATCGATTCTACTAAGGGGAAAAAAGCGTGTAATAGGAAATATGGATGTATTGACTTTTGCAATTAGACTCTCGAAGTTAGTAATGAATGATTTGGGTAGTTAATTGGAGGGAAAATTCTACGATAATCCGGATATTCTAGGGGTAATGCGGTATATTTTAGATTATTGAATAAAATTATCAAAAATTTTAATAATGTAAATTATTATGGGAGACAATAGATTCAAACTTCTTTCTATTTTGTAGTTGACCAAAGTACCTCTAATTAATATATATATATGAAAGAGAGAGAAAATTAAATTTAACGAAAGACATGAGCTAGGTAAATTAATGGATAAAAAATTAATTAATTTAACAAACCTGACTCTAATAAGAAATTAATTAATTGATAAAAAAAGTAAAATATAATTGAGTTGTTTGGTTGGTTTTTCACTCTTAAAATGAATGAATTAAGGTTCTTTAAAAATGTTATTTTTTAAAAAATATAAAAAATTATTTATCCACCCTCTTATTAAAAATAAAATATAGGTAAATTACTTTGTTAGCAACTAAATGATTTCTTAAGATATTTCATGTTTATTGAAGACGAGATCTCCGCCCATACCTTGATTTTTTTATATAAGTTTATTTTAATTTTTTATGGTAAATTAAAAATAAAAAAGTATAAGTTTACAAAAATTATTAAGAAACATGATTTTTTTTCTTAAAATCAAAGAGTTAGAAACAAGTAAAATTCATCGATATATCTAACTGATTTTACTTCTGAAGGGTGTATCAAATATTTTTTTATAATATTTTTAAAAAGTTTAAAGTTAAACTAAATAAAATATAGATAGTTAATTTTCATGTGATTTCAATTTAATAGCATCAGTCAGATAATTTAAGTACTTTTCAAATAATGTAACATAAATTTATTTTTTGAGATCTAAATGTTCATAAATTTGATTCAATTCAAAATTTACTCCTATTTAAACGTATCAAATTTATTGAATTCAATGTAAGCTTTTTAACTATTTGAGTCAACTTAATAGCTTAAATAAATCAAAATATCAAATAATTGAATTTAAATCAAACAAATCAAGTCGTCATATATTATTAGCTTGTTAACTCAACTCATTTAATTAATTTGATGTGAGATTATATAAATATATTATTCATATTTATTTAAACATATTATATAATATATTATTACATATAATTAAATTTAATATTATAATATATTTTATTAATATTTTAACATATATTTATAAATATAATTAAATTATTAACTTTATTTAGGAACAAAACAAATGAAGTTAGTGATAAATCAAATTTTATTTCTTAACCACATAAGCTAATCTTTCATATTTAGTTGGGTACTCGCACACCCTAGTGTTACCATAGTTGTATAGGATAGAATATGTTATGAGAACGTTTGATAATCAGCTGTTTGACAAGTTTATATTAACTTTATTTATAAACAAAACAAATAAAGTTAATCATAGATCAATTTTTATTCGTTAAACAAATAAGCCAATCTTTCATATTTAAATTTAATTAATAGAGATTGAGTTAGAATTGAGAATGATCATTTACACATACCCATGTCACAAAGTTTTATAGGAGAGAGTACATTACAAGAGTGTTTGGGAATGGATTATTTGATCAATTTTTTACAAGCATTTAATTGATTAAGCAAGTTAAACACCTGTTGTGATTAGTTAATTAGATTCCACTTAGCCATTTTGAAAAATGTTAGATTTTTTAACATTTTTAATTAATTGATTCATTAAAAATTGATAAAAAGATAAATTTACCTCCCAAATTGTATAGTTACACATAATTATTATTTTGTTTATTTAAAATATGATATATAAGAATTCAACTCTAAACCTAAAAATTAGCAAAGAAAAGTCCAACTATTAAACTGTTAATCATCTTAATTATATATATAAATTAAATATATATTAGAATATAATAGTTGTTCATAAATAAATAATTATTTGATTTTTTATTAATTAAATTAGCATAATAAATTAATATACATTAATCAAAGAAATATTATTATGTTATATAATTATTTAATAAATTTAAATTATTTTTACATTAAAAATAAAAATTAATAAAATTAATGTATACAAATATATAATACATATATAGACAACGTTTTATTCAATTCAACATTCAATCCAATTTTTAAAACATCAATTAAATAAAAAAAGGATCATTTATCATACAAAACATTATAAACAGTGTAATTATTTTTAATCAAATTATGCTTTTATTAATAAAAATGTAATGATGAAGAATATATTTATAGTATACTTATTATAATATATATAAATAGTATGTTTCTTAAAAGAAAATTTTAACTAGTTTAATAAATTTTAATAAATTATTTTTTGAATAATAATTTGAAAATATTAAATTACAATAATATGTCTTTTTAAAAATATTTTTATTTAATAAATAATATATAAAATTTAAAATATTATTAAAATAAATAAATATATTTAAATAAATTATAAAATATATTTATATCTTTAGATATTATTTTATATATAAATAATTAATTTTATTAAATATTTTTATTCATATAAATAATATTATCAATTAGTTTAATTAATTAATATAATTAATTATTAATTATTAATTAATTAAATTATTTTTTTCATAAAAGATAACAATTTTTATTATATAAAGTAAAAATACGAACCTATGGATAAAACTTTTACATGTGCATGGGATAAAACATTTAAAACTAGTAGTTATATTTTTATTGTGGTCATCATTTAAAACTGAAAATTCGAGATAATAACCCTATATCTTGAGATTCTATAGGTCTGCCAATGCGCTTAATAGTTGTCGATATTTCATCTATATTCAATACTGATAGCCTATGAGTGCTTCTAGAAAAATAAATTGAGAGTTTTGGTAATTTGTAGCTTACTATTCATCTAGAACCATTAATTAATTAAATTAATTAACCAAAAGGAAAGAAACTCCTTCTCTATGTTAAGTGTGATGCAATTATATTTTTATTTTTAATAATAAAAATGATAAATTATTTATTATATAATATTAAATTTGAATTTAAAATATGATAATAAATTTTTAAAAATAATATCAAATATTAGATGCAGAAGTGAGGAGGGGCATTTGCGCATCTTAGTGTTTCCATAGTTTTATAGAATAGAGTACATGTGAATTTTATCCTCTTGATTAACACATAATAGTGCATTGATATATTAGTGATATAACAATGTACCATAAAATTTTTCTAAAAGAAAAATCTCCTAATATAATATATCGAGAATAAGCGAAAACTAAAATTTGAGTGCGGAAATCTCTTGCGAGAACCTTCTGGAAGCTACAGTGTGCCTTCATTTGATCTTGAATCTTTCTTTACTCTTGAAATTTCTGCTGATTGATTTCTTTTGCTTGAGCTAAGATCAGTCGTGGATTAACAGGCATTTGTGTTAAGTTGAAGGCATTCAGCCTGTTGCTGTTCCGCATTAGGTCGGCGTGAAGCATTCAACAGTAGGACGATGGGTCAGATATGAGAGATGTGTTAGTCAGATAGCTTATCGAAGTCCGAAGACATATCTGCAAACAATTTAGGCTCCGTTTGCTTCCTTCAAAAATATTTTTCATAAAATATAGTTATAAAAATGATGATATAAAGAGAAGTACTTTATTTATTTAATGTTAAATATAAAGATTTTGAAGAAATTTTTTTTATTTTAAAAAAAAATTACTTTTCTCAATTTTTAATTTTTTAAGTATCATTTTTTTAATTATTAATATAAATAGTATATCATCTTAGTTTATATATAAATAATATTTTTCTAAAAAAAATTCTTTCCGATGAAACAAACGTAACCTTAAGCTGTGAGCAAAATATTTCAGCTTTTTCGTTCACGTAAAGGTCCTATTTTGCACTTTAGCATGGATAAAATGAGTAGAGAAAGATGGAATTTTTGTTTAGTGCTTTACCTCTCTGGAGGTTTAAGGTTGTGGGTCGTGTAGGCAAGGCTTATGCAGTCCAGTTCCAGAGAGAAAAGGATAAAGATTATGTGTACCAAAATGGGCCATGGTCTGTTAGGGGGCCTTATTGATCCCTGTGCGTGGGAGCCCAATGTTGGACTTTACAGTTTACGTAGGCACTTTCCCTATTTAGGTTCAGTTATAGGAATCACCGTTGGAACATCAAACGATACTGTTCGCTAAATGTATAGGTACTACGGTTGGGGAGGTGTAGTGGATAGACTGGCTTTCTGGGTACCTCCAGAACCTTAGATTCATGAGAATGAAAATAAGAGTCAAAGCTCACAATCCTCTGTTCATGAGATTTCATGCGCGCCTGGATAATGGAACTTTTGTACGGATTTAATGCAAGTACGAACAAATTTCAGAAGACATAGAAAGACAGATGCGTAGTATTAAATATGGATTCCAAGTGGAAACTGGTTATTCATCTGATCGAATGCATTTTACTGCTAAGGCTCGAGCATTTGGAGACAGTGAAAGAAAGAAGACAACTAAGATCAAACTTATATTTGAAAATTCTGGGCTTCATTATTTTCTGGTAGACGTGGTAAGAGCTCATTATAATGAATATCGGGAGCAAGTTATTTCCTTTGAAGAAATTAGACAAAGATGCTTCTGATGAACCTTCTTCTGAACATGAAGATTTGTGGTACATTAACATTGAAGATGAGCCAGTGCAAGTGGAACCTGAGCAAGTTATGGATTTGCCAAGAAATGAATTAGATCAAGTGGACATACACCAACAACAACTGAATATAAGAGAATCAACAAACTCAACGTGTTGATATTGATTTAACAGTCAATGAATTGCTTGAAATGGTGATGGCAGAAGCTCACGATTAGTAGTTGTTGTGCCTCTGCATCACCCATTGAACTGGCTCGGCGAGAGAGCCACCACCGTCCCCCAAACCTCATCGTAAGCCATTACGATCGAGGTAGCCTCTTCCTCATTCATACCAATAGAATCAGATGCTATCATTATGATCACACACTGCGAAGTCCAACCCCTTCCATTTTTAACCCAGTCAACCACAGTGAAAAAAACTACAAAGAACAGAGGAAGGTTTAAAATTTTGGAAATTTAGCACAAATTTATGAAAACGAGATAAAACCCATTTTTCTGAAGATTTGCTGGTGTTTTGTCACATGCGTTACTGGTGTTTTGTCACATTTCACATCTGCAACTGGCGATGGATGATTCATCGAATTGGTCGGAGTCTGAAAGTTGGTTGGATAATTGTTAGGTAAAGATTCAATTTTGTTGAAGATGTAGTAGAGCTGAAGCCATTAGGATCAATTTTGATGATTTTTTCTTAGAAAAAATAGATAGATATACCCACACTTTGTGTTGCCATCTAACTTGATTGAAGAGTTGCAACACCCATTTTTGTGGCAATGGGTAGGGAGTTTAATAGTTTTGTAATACAAATTCGGTTGTTACTGTATAATCATTTGAAGTTTTTTTTACCTTTGAAATTTTTTTAAGAAGTTTTCGTATAGTTCATATAAAGTTGTCTAGAAAAGCGCCAGACAAGATCATCAGGTAAATAACTACAGGAGCCAGAAGAGTATCGCAGGGGTTGATATCCACCATTGCTAAAAGCTCAAGTTCCATTTGTTAATGAGAAATTAAGTTTCTTGATGATTTTTTATGCATTAAAAAGTTTTTATATACATATTTTTAATTAAAAATAAATTTTATTATCATTTATAATAAAAAATTGATAATGGTATTTTTTTAAAAAAAATTAAGATTCCTAAAAATATGTGAAGGGAACCAAATATAGGAATACAATTTGTTTAGAAATTTGACAAAATATTCTTAGTATATTTATAATAAATCAAATATAAGAATGTCTCATTTCGAAAAATTATATTTCCAAGAATTATATTTCTAAGAATGTGTACTTTTTTAGAAATATAGGATTCTCCAACCAAACACTACTTATAAGATGATTACAACAAAAACTAATTTTTTGGAACAAGATGCATTTCATTATCCTTTTTTTGGGGGGGCTGTTTATTGACCATTTTACAACTAAAACAATTTAGCTTGTATGAGGAGAACACGGTGTATTATTGGTATAATAGTATATTGGTATATTATCAGATCTAATTTTATATTAATTCCATTTTTCTTAATTTTTTTTATATGAACCATCTTGTATTTGGCAAGTCATATTAAATCTCTGACTAATCTGAATTCGAGTCAAGAGAACTTAATATAGGGGCAAAGTTCTTCTGATAACAATTTTTTCTATTCATAAGATTCAAACTTAAAACCTTACTTAAGTTAACTTTGACACATTAGAATATGATATATTAATAGTTAAATTTAATAGTGCACTAATACACTAGTACACTACCATATTAGTGATGTACCATAATCTTCTTTAACTTGTAATCATTCTTTATAAATTGAATAAGATACATTTTAGAAATATTTTTTTGTAAATTTTAATTATATCACATATCCTTAGCCATATATAATGAATGTAGAATAATTATTAATTTTATAATCTATTTATTAGTTGTATGGGTTTCATAGATATTAAAATATTTAATTTTTCAATTTTCAAGATATTAAAAATTGTCAAAAATGATAGTTATTTTCATTTATTAAATATAACTAAAGACACATATATAAAATAATTGTAATATACAAGAATTTTTCATAGTTTATAAAGTAAAATATTGCATCACAAATTTTGTTGAAAATTTAGGAAAATAAATAGTTATAAATTTTAATACTAATTTTTAATTTATTATTATCTATTAAATTTGTTTTTAATATTTTGTTTTTACTGCTTTCTAAAATAGCGGAACTGAAGGACTCGGATCAGTGCCTATCAATGCTTTGTGACGCTAAATTGGATGATTGGATGGTGATGGAAGTTTTTCCGACACGATGGGTTTCCAAATAATGTACTTGGATGAAGATGGCGAAGATCATGAGATAAATGTGAGTTCCTTTTAAGGATTTATTTTCCTTTTATTGTGTAATATGGTAGGCACGGATCTTCAGCAATATGCTTGTTAAGGGGCAAAGGATCTGAAGCTCTAGAATATCGTGCCCAGGCTCGACTGTGGTGAGTTTCCCTGAGGCCCTTCAGATCGCTTAAATTCTTCGTTAAGGATGAAGCAGAAAAATCTTGCATTGTCATTAGTGTGAGGAGGTATATTTGCTGCCTGAGTAAAGACTTTATAGTTATAATTATGATTATAATCTTTGTCGATTTTATTAGTAAAATGGATATGCTGGTTGAAATCTCCTTTAATTTGCCATATTCTCTCTCTCTCTCTCTCTCTATTTTCTTTTTTCAAGATACAAAGCTACTATAAAGGCCGATCCTTTAGGCTATGAGCTATGTCTTTATGCCTTTTCTACGAGTTGAGAGTTTGTGTGTGTGTGTGTTTTCTTTCTTTTTTTTTCATTTTTGGATTTGGTGAAGGCTGCCTCCCTTGGTTCCTATAACAATAACAATTATAACTGCTGAATTGGACTTTGTAATTCTTTAAACCATTAAAGTAAATTATAGCTTGATTGGTTTAATGGCGAGAAAGTCCTCAACTTCAGCTAGATAAAGGCTGCAAACTGTAGCCTTTGTCTGTTCTGGGATTTTTAGGATCCTATTTGGGTGGGCCACCACTCACCCGGTCATGCAAATAATGTTTTGACCTTTCAGCAGAGTGTTAGACTACTCTAAGTCATCTATTGTGTTCCTTCATTTCTGAAGTATCATTTTCACAGTGCCTCCTTGCTCCATTTATCTCAATATACGCATCTGTTTCCTGACTTTTTCATGGCTGTTTGTTTATTATGGCAGGCTTTGGAATGTCTTCTTGAAAATCACATGCTTTCATGCCAGGAAGGTACATGTTCTCAATTGATCCTTTGGTCAGTCTTCATTTTACACTTCCTCTTTTAATATTTTTGAAGTGTAGGTTATTTAATTCCAATTTGATTTTAACCTTCATAGTTTCCTTTCTCTTTGTTCAGTGTATCAGAAGCAAATTTGATCTCATCATTGCAACATCGTACTGAAGATAAATGGCTCTCATCATTTTATTCCTGTTTAATAAAGAAGGTAAATGCTGGCACCAATTGAGATTTATTTTTATGCAAATGTCTTGTATTTAGAAAATTATAATTGGAATGGTTGTTTTACGTCCTTTTTTTTTTTAAATTCGAAGTTACTAGTAATATTTATTGATATTGATTATTGATTGTGATGCTTTCCTCAATGCATGTGTTCTGATCGATGCTACTTTGCTGTTTGATATGCAGTATGAGAAGGAAAGTGTTATAGAACCCATGTTCAAAGATCTTGAGAATTAAAGATGTCAAAGTGATCATTGTAATCCTTTTTTGTTGCTCACACTGATAACCAACATTGATTTGTTGGCCTACAAAGCTGAATATTACCGTCAGCGTGGTGAATATCAGAAATGTTTTGGGTTAACATCTGTGTAAGTCGTGGATCTTGGTTGCAGTGTGATACGGCAATTACCTTGCTCACTGCCTTGCATCCTTTCCCATCCCTTTCTCTTTGCTGATGGAGCTTCAGCACTTCTTTTACAGTTTGCTTGAGAGGGATCCTTTCCATCTTAAGATTACCTCAGTACATCTGGCAACAGCTATAAAATCTGGACAATCAAATGAACTTTATCTTTTGTCATGCAATTTAGTGAAGGATTATCCTCGAAAGTAAGTTACTTTTTCATATTATTCATTGTTGTCTTCTCTTACATCCATTTTTGCAGCAAGAATTAATTCTTTCAAGTTGTGTGTCCTATATTTATGGCATATAATGCATATCTTAATGTAAAATGATAATAAGAATGCCAGTTTAAATCAAATTTAACTTCAGACGATGGATTTATTGTGTCTAACCCTCACCATAAACAGCTACTTTCGTGCTTTTGACATTCTATTTTACTAGGTTGGAAACTTGGATCTGCCTTATCTGATGCACTATGCCAATTGTTGATCTCTCTTTTTATCTTTTAGGGCCTTATCATGGTTTGCTGTTGATTGCTACTATTATTGTATCAACAAGTATAACCAATCCCGTCATTATTTCAGGTAAGCATTATTCATGTTGGTTGCTGTTGGTCCTCCCTGATTTGTGAACAATTTCTTTCATGTTATGTATATATGTTTAGAAACATGATACTGACCAATTTTACATAACATACATTTTTATTAGATCCTTGACTTGTTGGCCAAGATTTATTATCTTGGTATGTTAGGTTTGGAATGATTATGTGTCTCCAGGACTTAGGTTTGATTCATTGAAAATCCCATTTCTCCATCAAGATTGCATGCCTAACTCATTGTACAAAAGTTACTGCATACATCCTGAACACTAGTCAGATTTTTTCACAGTATCACGAGTTATTTTGTCATACATTCTATTGGCCATGTAACATTATGAATCGAAGCTCATTGTTTGATTGCATTGTCTACTACTGTACAGCAAGGCAACAAGTCTGGATGGAACTTTTGCACTTAGTGGTAGGCTACAGGAATGCTTATGCTACTCAAGAAGAGGGTGATCAGGCAATGTTAGCCTACTGCAATGCAGCTTGATTGTTTCCTGGGTATCGTTCAATTTTTACTTTTAGATTTTTTTAGAAATGTGAAATAAGAATGTTCTGTTTCACATTTGCAAGATTGCAACATTTTGCTATTAGTATTTTATAGTTTTCTATAAACTTGAATTTATAATTTTTCTTTTTCTAAATATGTTTACATCCATTCCCTCCACATAAGTTTTTGAATTGCTATTAGTAGCATTTCCTGCAACAAATTACAAAGTTTATTTTCAATTTCTTAAGTCATTATTCATATAGTTCTCATTTGCGTTTATGTGTTTTTGAGTTTGTCATTTGTTTTGTTAAATACCTATATATGAAACCCTCTTATTATTCATGAATTGTTCTTTTACTGGTTGAATCTTGATATTCTCTTATACCAGGTGTCATTTACCAACTATTTACAATGGAATGGAATGCATGCAAACCCACAGCTATAAGCTTGCTGAGAAGGTACATTTATAAAATTAAATTGCTGGGAAGGACTGGGGGTGGATTTAATGTTCACCAACTATGGTTCATATAAGTAGTATTCCCAAAGATGTTTATTTGATGAGACACCCTTATAATCATTGCAGATAGTGAGCTAAAATCTTGTCAAGTAGGTTATATGAAACAGATGGATATCGGTTCAAGCTTGGCCCTTATTTCTTTAATCTTTTGGTAGAAAATCATTCTATTGTTTGTATATTGTTCAGAGTATTCCTTATAGAATTCGAGACATTCTTCCCAAATTAAAACCCAGCACATTTATGAGATGATTTGTTGCATAACAAAACATCTTTCTCTTGCTAATTTATGTAAGTATGTCATTATCAGTATGTTGTCATGATTGTATACAATTTTTACTGAGGCTATCTATGTTCTTTCCTAGGCTAAGGCAATTTGTCCCTCAGACCCCCTTTTGTTTAATGAACTTGGATTTGTTGCCTATCACAAGAAAGAGTAAGGATATTTGCCTCCTCTAAAATATCTTAAGTTAATAATGGAATGTTTCCTTCTGTTTCAATGGACTCTCCCTTTTTCCCACTAGACATTTGCATGTTCCCACGTGAAAAGAATTGATACTTTTATGTGGAGAAGCTAATAGTATGTAACACTCTAGCCCATTGTATTGAAAGATTGTTGCTTTTTACCACTACTAGAATATATCATCTTTAGGTGAGACTTTGCATGTGGAAGCATTTTTGAAGAGTTAGAACATAGCATTTTGCATCTTGCATTTTGAAGTGTGTGTTGCATTCCTGAATTTCCAATCGAATATTTTCTCATAGGCCTGGTATTTGTTTTTCCTATAGCTACATAGCTAAACAAGCCAAAATGGGCATCCAAAGGATGAATCTTTCCCAGCATTCATAGGGAATTACAAATAGGTTGTCTTGAAATCTATACTATTGTATGGAGGTATACGTTTATGGTTCTTGTGTTACCACTCAATCTTTTACTGGGAAGTTCGTATTGTGATTAGTGAAATCTGGTACTGCTTAACTTGTTATTTCATGAAGAGATGCATGTAAAACAGTGAGGTGGGCAGGGTCAAAATTTTTTTTGCAAGTTGCATGGTCTTCACAAGTGATTGAGTCTTGACATTCATGATTGTGACTTCTGATTCAGGTATAACAAAGCAGGTTGGTGGTTCAAGAAGACTTCAGCCCTCATCCCTGCCTCCTTAAATGAAACATGGGAACCAACTGTAGTTAATCTTGCTCATGCATACAGAAAGCTGAAGTAAGTTTATAAATTTGTTTCTATATTTGTTTTACTTCTTAAATAATACTTCTCTGCTGTGATACAGTTATAGGATTTATGAATACTTGATAGTTTTTAGCATCTAAACTGATATTTCACTGAATTTAGAGGAAATCATTCTTGTTATCATCATTATTACATAATTACCCTTTGGGTGACTGACTTCATTCTGAGTTTTTCTGAATTCAGGTGCCAAATTAGTTAGGTAGAAGCTTATGAGATCACCTATGATATATCTGGTCCTTTCTTTCTTTTTTTTTTTGGTTGGGGGGGTTCTCTATGCAAATTATCGAGGGATAAAACTTATGAGTTATATTATGAAATTATAGGAAAAAGTGATTGAGCATAAATTAAGAGGTAAGATTAGAATTGCAAAGAACCAATTTGGATTTATGTTAAGAAGGTTTACAACAGAGGTTATTTATCTTTTATAGGGATTGATGGAAAGGTATCGGAGTAAAAAAAGAGATTTACATATGATTTTCATTTATCTAGAAAAAGTTTATGATTAAATATCAAAAGAAGTGTTGTAGAAGGTTTTGGAAAAGAAGAGGTTCATGTTGCATATATCCAAGTTATATAGGATATGTATGATGGAGTAATTATAAGTGTAAGAACTCTTAGAGGCGAGATAAAAGATTTTATTATAAGAAGAGATTTACATCAGGGTTCAGCTTTGAATCCTTATTTTTTTAATCTAGTTTTAGATGTTCTTATTAGGGACATACAATAGAGTATTCCTAAATGTATGCTATTAGCGTAACACTTGTTGAGGAGAAGATGATAAAAAATTAGTTAAGGTGGTTTAGTCGTGTGCAAAAAAGGTTATTGGAGGTATTAGTGAGAAGAGTTGATTATATGATCTTTGACTTTGTGAAAAAGGTATAGATGGAGGTTAAAAAGGACATTGGGAGAAGTTATAAAAAGGGATCTTTCAGTGAATAATATTATTGAAAATTTGATTTTTGATAGAGTTTAATGGTGTCGTGTAATTCATATAAGTGACTTCACTTATTAGGATAAGGCTTTATTGTTACTATTATTATTTTTTTTTTCTTTTTTTCTTGGGTTCCGTCTCCGGTCCCACAACATTTTGCATTAGCAGCGAACCAGGCCAATCTTCACACACCTCTACTGCAGCTAACTTGAGAATTTATTTTCCTGCCTATGATAATGTCTTTTGTTTTCCTAGTTAGATTGGTTTTAATTTCTTGTCCTCAATTTTAGCATGTGCTGGTTTCCTGTCATATATTTTGGAGTTCAACAGAAAGTCAAATATCCTCTTCTGCTGATGCTTTTGTTTTGTTTGTTGAGGTTTATTCAAAACAATTGGTAATAGTGTTGCCAGGTTTTAGAATATGACTGGTAGAGTTTATTGTTCTAAGAGTGTGATTGCATATATGAACTGTGTCCCAGGATGTATGGAGGAGCAATTTCATATTATGAGAGAGCACTTGCATTATCAACAAGAAGTGTGAGCACTTATGCTGGTCTGGCGTACACTTACCACTTGCAGGCATCTGAAGTTCTCTTAACCCTTAAACTTTACTTTTTCTGTCAGTATAATTTAATGTGCATGGGAAGAATGAATCTCATTCATCTGTTTCCTTGCCGTTTTAAATCATGCAGGATGACTTCCGTACAGCAATTACACTCTCACAGAGTGAGTGATTTTGTCTTAATTCTTAAAATCCTGTTCATACCTATGTCCAAATGAATCTGTGTCTGATGTTTATATGGTTTTGCTTGAGCAAGACTTAGCCCTTCTGATCTCCTATCTAGTTGTATGTTTATCATTCTGATATGAAGAGAGAGAGAGAGAGAGTAGTTCTGGGTCTCAATACAGGAGGTTTAGTGGTTTTGCCATATTATCAGCAGTTGAATGCAGCAAACATTGTTGTTAATATTAGCAGTGCCAGTAACTTTTGGAATATTTCTAGTTTACTATGTCAATGAAATCTCTATAGTCTAACGTATTACTGTCTATACTATTTTAACAAGTTGATTGAATAGTAAAGTGAAGAAGGTAGTTTCCTGAATTGTCATGAAAATAATAGGCAGAAGTAGTGAGATTTTAAATACTGTAGGAATAGGAGGACTAGCAGTGTTTGCAAGCGGGATGAATGCAGTAATGCTTTGGCAGCTCATATTATATTAGCCTTCTTACTAGTCAGGATGATTTAGTCATACTTTCATAGTTGATCGGCTAATCTTGTTCCCGGTTGGTACAATTGAATGAATCCTTAATGTGAGGATTTATGGGGCTTCCAAACGTTTTTAAATTCTCTTCACTTATGTTCTCTGAAAAATGCAGGCCTTGTGGCTGACACCAGATGATCAGTTCTGCACAGAAATGTTGAGTTGGGCGTGAGCAGATGAAAGTCGATGCGAAGTTGACCCCAAGCAAACATGATACATTCTACCTCTTTGATGTTATTGTCAGAGATTCTTTCATTGCTTTCATGGCGAGGGAAACTTCACATTACTTACCAGTATCTTTTCAAAAAAATTACTCAAAATGTACATATTTCTTTTTATTTTTTATTTTTTGGGTCAGCAAATGAATATATTTCTATGAAGAACATTGAATTTTTTTTCAGGACTTTTAGTAATGCAAGTGTCCCTTGACGAAACGCACAGGTATCTGCTCTAATGAATGTATCATAGTGCTGACATCAACTTCATGACGTAATTGTTCTTAGTTTTCTAGATTCCTAGTTCTTTGGTGGACAAACAACTGATGCGGGTTTGCAGTAGATTCATTTCAAAACAGGTGATTATGTATGTTACCTGTATTAGGGCCATTGATTTTGAATGTAATTGACTGTATAAATGTGCAATCATAAAAAAAAGAGTAATTTTAAAGATAATTGATTTTGAATATAATTAATAATGTTAACAAAGTCAGACAAATTTATTTTATCCTTTAGTATGTTATTTAATTTTTTCACTGTGTGAGTATGAAATGTGAGAAAGTTACATTTTAGTGTCGAAAATGTTACATACCTCGTGGTTTTTCTGAATTTTAAGGGGTAATTGGTTTTAAACATTAAAAAAATTAACCAAACATGCTATAACGGATGCCATATGGTATGGTTCGTAAAAATACTAAAAATGTTCCATTTTGAAGTAGCCTTTTTTTTAATCAACACATGAAGTTATTCACAAATTAAAACACTGGGAGCTAATGAGTCTTACTACTAATCAGAAACTCACATGAACATATTTATCTTTGAGATTTGAAGGCCGACTCTCAGAATGGTGGGGCTCCATAAAAACTTTTAAAATCATGTTTAACATGCCTCCCCACAACTGTCAATGAGCATGAATAGTCAATCATTCTCCTTTAGAAGAACAAAGACTTAATATTTCAACAAATCAATTATATACAAATGCATACGACCGTATCCTAAAAGGTCCATGACAACCTAAATGCTATGGCGATTCTTTAGAGTTATTACAGAGCTTGGCATATCAGTTAACAGAGTCATTATAGATCATACACTAGATCAGATGAGTCATAAATCACACGGCTAAATGCAGATAACCATTGTGAAATTTCTAAAAATTTTCTAGGAGTCAATCCTGAAGCCTTCTAATCCTTGGTTTTTCACATTCAATTCTTATTTTGGCATACTTTGATTTGTTGAATGCTTGCCGAGTTCTTGGTGCCAAAATGATGGCCTTCTCTTGTGTATAATGGCAGAAAGTATCAAACGAAAATATGAAAAATATTGAGCACGCATGAAGAATAATACTAACACTTTTTTGTCAGTCACAGTTGCCCTTGATCCTCGATCTGCGTTGAGATCTTGGGAGTCCGAGCAAAGTCTATGATACTGAAACAACTGAGGGATGACAAGAAGCATGAAAGAGACTCTAGTGCATTTATTTGATCACTAGAGTTCGCTTGAATTAAAGGGGAAGGAAATCATGCTATTGATGGACAGGATGTAGTTTGGATTTAACCCCAGGTATGAGAAGTATGTGAAATTGAAAAATCCCATAATTGTCAAAGGGGAGGTAACTAGTAGGTATTTGCAGAAGTATTGTGAGGATCATCTTGGGTTGGTGGAAGAGCAACTCTCGCGGATATAAGATCCTTTTAGCAAGGATGTAATGGCTATTCCTGTTTGTAGTCTTTCAGCCATGCCAGTCTTTAACATGAACGATAATCATATATGATAAATAGTGATAAATACCAGTTGAGAACAATCAATAACATTATCATTTACACGATCGGTCATATCCCTACATGTGATCATATTGGTTGGACACATCTATCAAATAGATAGATCAATGATTTCAATCAACTGTAAACAATTATATTGATAACTGTGCAATCAGTTAGACACTCTACTCACCCATTAAAAAAATTAGAAAATCTTTGGTTTAGAAAGTTCTGACTAGTCCACTGGAAACATGTAGAGCTATTGTTAGGTCAATCTGCCATGACCACTGTAAATACAAGCAACATGATCACGAATTTATTTATCTCTTATTTTTATTATGCTTAACTTGTCACAGAGGTCATGGCAGTTTTTACTGCCTAAACTGGTTTGTTACAGGAAAAGTTCCACCACGCACAGTCTGCC
This sequence comes from Sindora glabra, assembly GCA_020226215.1. NCBI lineage: Eukaryota > Viridiplantae > Streptophyta > Magnoliopsida > Fabales > Fabaceae > Sindora > Sindora glabra. The sequence goes on from CM035229.1 coordinate 46,609,117, forward strand.
TACCGTTGATTGCTAACATAATTGGTGGTTATTGTAGTAAATTTGGCCCCAAAGATACTTGAGGGTCCAATTTGTGTGCAAAATTGGCTCCAAAAAGACTCAATGCCCATCGAACTTGATGAATCAACATATGGTGGAATGATCTCACCGGAGACATGTAACAATTATGAAACATAATAGGCAGTGAGTTAGTTTATTGCTTCATATCAGTCTATTTTATTAAGTATTAGCTTCGACAATGTAATTTTTGTTACTACTACTGCAAGGTATAAATCTCAAGGTTAACTAAAGTTATCTTATATATGATTTTTTGCTTGGTTTTTATTTCAATTTAATTGGATCTTTAAGCTGGTTTCTCTGCAATGAGCCATTACTTGCTGTCATTAAGATAGACATTGGATCGTTATCATATTTAAACAATTTGTATATTGAAATTGTGTTGTAAAAGTTAAACATCAATACAAATATCAACCTTTGGGTTATGCTATGAAATAAGTAAATTTACTACTTGATTGACGCTGATACTCTTGCTCTTTTTGAGTGAAGTCTGTTCTAAACTTCAGTATGTAAACTACAGGCCGAAGCTACTGAAAATTTATTAAAAATTTATATGAAAATTTTTAAATTTTAGGGGACTAGAAATGAATTTTACTAAAAAATCAGAGGACATCAGAAGATTATAAATTTTCTCACCCTTGGGAGACCATACGGTAGCTTCGCCTCCAAGCATGGTTTTAAATTTTGGGGTATAACACATGTGGCTACAACATTGCAATTGCGGCGGGCGCCGCAATCATATTGCACTCCACTTGTGGTATTTCTCTAAATTATAGGGTAGCTGTGCGCTGCGGTCGTAATGGTCACACCAACTGCTATGTGGTCATTTATAAGATTTTTTGACAAAATAAAAGTTGAATACTTTAAGATTTTCCTTGCTAATAGATTTTATTTGATCTGTTGTGATATTATGTTGAGTCAAAAGAATTAATATAAAATAAAATAAATTAATAGTTATATATAATTTATATTACATATTGTGGAAAATTTCACAACCATAATATTTACAATCTGCATTTTTATTTCTGTAACACTTAAAATCATAATGAATGCATCAAAATCGCAGCCGAAATTCAAAAGCTTTCCCCCGAGAGTAGAGTTATCCGAAAGTGTAGATGACCGATCTATGGAATATGGCACAGAAAGTATGATTTCATTTGTTTTAATGGAAAGTATTTTTTTTATAAAATATAGTAATAAAATTATAAAATAAAGAAAAATATTTTTTTTATTTAATGTTAAATAGAAAAAGTTTAAAAAAAAGTAACTTCCTCTTTTTTAATGAGAAATTTATTTTTTCTTATTATTATATTTTTAAATATTATTTTTTAATCACAAATACAAATAATATATTACTCTTTTATATATATATATATATATATAATATTTTTATATGCAAAATATTTTTCAATGAAGCCATTATGAGCAGTTTCCGTTCTATAAGAAAGCACCTGCATTATTAAGCAGAAGTGTGGGCACAAATACGTGCATATATCTAAAGCTCTCCTTTTGGTTTCTCATTTTTCAGTAACAATTTGTCATGTGAAAAACGAATGCCCTGAACTGAACCCTCCTTGCACCGTTGCTTTTGCCCTAGTCTGTGGATGTCTACATCAAATCAAATTGCAAAAGATATTACCCACTTCGTCGTAATGGAGCAGGTGATGTGTCGTTATGCTTTTTCTGGTAGCAAGGGCAATTTGGTGAGAATAAAGGATAAGGTTTACCAAAAAGTTAATAATTGGATACGGTCCTTTCATTTCTTTTTTTTTTTTTAAGGATTTATTTCACATAAAACCTTTTTAAAATTAATTTTATTTTATGTTAATAGGAATAATTTCAATTTATTTATAAATAAATTTTATTATCTGAAAATTTTATCAAAAATAAAAATTTGAATTTATTTATAAATAAATTATTTTATTTAAAATATATTAAAAAATATATAAAATTTAATTAAAAAATAAATTTTAATAGTATCATTATAATTATAATACTAGAAAGAATATGAAACTTTAATATAATTTTTTTAGTAAAATGAAATGAATTCTAATAAAATTCTTATTAAATTGAATAAATTTCACAATAGTATAAATATAATAAAAATATAAATTATAAATAAAATGAAATAAAATTCTTCTTAATTTAAAGTCAACTATCATGTTTATTTAAAAAATAAAATAAAATCTTATTATTGATTACGCTAAACAAGAGCTCAGTCATTTTATTGTCAGGGGGGTAGGGGAATACATAATGAAAACGGATTCTTAATCCCGCTGCACTTAATAATTTTATGTTTATCTCTAACTAAAATGACAAGAGTTTGACCATACGAAAAAGGAGATAATCGAAATTCATAAAGTATTTAGCTTTACCTTTTTTTCCACCTCTATCTTCTAAGGGCAAATTAAGTAAAGGCAATGCCCATTCTCCAGCTTGATGGTGATGGGTTGAAATTTATAGCACCGGTGGTTTTGTACTGCTTTCACATCATTGATGTTTGGTTTTAAGTCTTATTATCATGCATAGCTGTTTATGGAAACCTTAATCTTTTTATCTCACGAAGCATAGAAAAAAATGAAAAAAAAAATAAAAAAATAAAAGGAGGAATTGAAAAAACAATGTAGGCAAGCATTGTTACTTACATTAAGATGCACAAGATCGCACCCACATGCAAATGATAAAATTCTTTTTCTTCTAATGCTCTGCCACACACACTGTAATATTTTTGGTCCTACCATAATATTGAAACTAATCCTTTTTAATCAGATATTTTGACAGCATGGTTAAGCGGATGCTAAAACCTAAAATATGGTTTATTTACTTGTTGAAATACAAAAAACATTAGTATTGAAGTTCTTAACATTACAGTAGGATTAGAAATATTTCCCAAACATCCATAACTCTGACAAATCTGAGATGCAACTGATTCACAGTGAATATGATCAAATTTTGATGTAATTATTTGGAGAAAGGACATCCTTGAGAAATTACTGAATCAGTGTGAGTCCCAGATAGAAGTCCTCCCAGTAACTCTGCTGGGTCATAGTAAATCTCAGCCTCTTCCACCTTCAGATTGCTGTCAACCTTGTGAAGAACACAAGAGAATGGTGAAGCCTAAGATATTATTTTAACTGAACAGCATGTCCTCTTATAAAGGTAAAGTTGCATCAATTTTATCATCTGAGAATTTCAGTATCAATTTGGTTTCTTGTTGACATAAATATTTTAGAAAATAAAATTGATCCTCCTGAAACAAATGTAACTTGCAGGCTCATAAAGAGTGATTGTACCAACATATATTATATCTGTGAATAATCAAATTGATATTGATATTCTTTTGAAAATGAAATTGATAAAAATTTTATGTGGGAAATGAAAAATGATGCTTAGCGTATATTTTATAGTTACTAACAAGATTAATTTCACATAATTTCATTTGAAAACTAAAATTTCTAATACAATATTCATTTCGAAATTTATAATATTTAATGGATTTTTTGCCTCGTAGTAAAGGTCATCTGTTACATATGAACCTTTATCCATGAATAGGTAAAATTCATCCGGAATTTGCATGCTTTCCACTTAATCACTGACTTATTAATCTCATTTAATATTACTGAAATATAAAACTAAAGTTTTCTGATGAAGGAGTTTTAATCCATCGCACAAAACATTTTTTTGGCCATGGCATTAAAATTTGAGAATCTATAAATTGCACGTTTGAATCCTATTAAACCATTTTTTTTTTGTTATTTTCTTTTTCTCATGAAGAGACACCTCATATTTTGATTTAAAAATATGTATCACTGGGGAAAATTTTAAATATTTTGGAGTCCACTAGCTATTATCCATTACTTAACTATATATGCACAAAAAAAATTGTTTATTGTAAAGTCAAAGACAAGTAGACTAATTCCTCAAGCTTATCTATATTGGAATTTTTTTTTGGCTCCCTTATCCATTAAAAAATGATTTTAAAACGTATTATATTTAAGAATTTTGTATCTCTCTTTTCAACGGAACCAAAATATATATATATATATATATATATATATATATATATATATATATATATATATATATATATATATATATATATATATAAAGAGAGATAGAGAGGGAGAGAGAGTTTAAATCTAATATAATTTAGAATCGAGAACAAAACTTTTTTTTTTTTTCATTTCAGAAAAGATAGAAAAAAGATGATATCTACAATCAATTGAATTTTATTTATATGAAACTTATTTACCCTCTTTTATCACTCCCATCTTGAATTCATAAAATTTTCTTACTTAAAATATATAATAAGATTTCTTTTTATTTAATATCAAGAAAATAATTTCTTCGAAAAGGAGAATGGAAACAATCTAGCCAACATACCTTGAGAGTCCCCAAGCCATAGAATTGAACCATTTTGCCCGTGGGGGGATGTCCCTTGAAAGGTCCTTCAAAGAAACCCCAATGCCGAAACTTGAAAGCAATCTCGGGGGGCCCACTATACACTTTGATGACTTCCCATGCAAAGCCACGTGGAAATGCTGACCTAAATGCGTCATGGGATGATTCAAATGTCTCTTCATCTGCTTTGTAATACTTTAATTCTTGTGGCAGAGAACTTTTCAACAATGCATTGTAACTTCCAAGATTCAATGTTTCCTCTGCAGAAAATCCCTCCCTACCTGCGGATGCAATCAATTACTTCATATTATTGTCCTAAATTGTAGTTACAACCGTTACGTTACATTTAAGAAAAGGAATTAAATTTGACCTATTAGGATAGATCGTTTTTATAATATCATTTAATCATTTAATCATATAGAAGAACTAAGAGTTTGTTTGATTATTGTTTTTAAAAATAATTTTTTTTAAAAAAATAAAAATTCCTATTTGATAAATTATTTTCAAAATTTATTCTTAAAAACTGTAATTTTAAATTATAACTAAAAACATAAAAGTAAGTTTTTTATATTTTCTTAATTTGTTCTTTTGCTTTGAATGTAAATATTATAATTTAATGAAACATTTCCTCGTTTATTTATTCAATTCTTTATTTTTTAATTTCAAAAATAATTTTTGAGAAAAATAATGTTTAAAAATAATTTCTGAAAATAAGAAAAATAAAAACATAGCAAACCCAAACATTCTTGTACAAAACTATTTTCCACCGTACATAAAATACAACAAATATCATTTTTTTTTAACGTGAAAGTAATATGTCATATCCGACGCCAGAATTTGTTTGCAACGTGTGGTCTGAAGCCCTTACACTTAAGTGGCCATTTTATAGAGCCACGTATAAGGTTGTCACTGACCTTGGATCGGAAAGGACAGGAAAACTCTAAACATTTAAGAAAAGGAATTAAATTTGACCCAGTAGGATAGATCATTTTTATAATATCATTTAATTATATATTATTATCTCAATAATTTTTAATTATTATTATTTTAATAATGTATTTTTTTAATTTTTGATAATATAAAGTATTTTATATTATTAATGAGTAAAATTTAAATTATTAAAAAATTATAAATAAATATGAAAATATAAATATTAACATATAAAATTATAAAAAATTATAATTATGGAGTGATTTATGATAATAATATCGTCGTTATACACCTTAATTTAAAATGAACAAGGATCCATCTTTTTACTAAGGAAAAGGATTGAATGAATTTTGAGAAGAGACAGATATAAAAAATTGTTTATTTGAAAGTATGAACTTCAATAAAAAAAAATAATAGACCTTAAGAATTAAAATTATATCTTTATCTCTCCAAAAATAATAATAAAAAAAGAGAGGATTCAAATCTATTTAAAATGAACGTTCACAAAGTGCTTGGTTTAGTATGATAAATAAAAATTGTTTAAGATCTGTTTAAGCTATTTTTCTTTTTATTTAAATGTTATTTAGCTTATCGTATAAAATTTTTTTTTTGCTATCAATATTTTCAATTGGATCGACTTAGATTTGGATAAAGAAAATTTATGTGTGACTAAAATTATAGGTTTGTTGAGTACATAAACTCTAAATTCTTGGCATTGAAATAAAGAATGCGAATATTCATTGTCTAATAGAGATTATATATTCTCATATTTAAATATTCCAATAAATGCTAAATATAAAACTAGCAATACAGTGATGCAAGCCAATGTTTCCATTGAAATATATTGTCCTGTGAAATCTTTTTGCGTGTGCGAAAGCCTCAGCCTATAGCAATTTTGCGTGTATTTGTGCTGTTAAAGTTATTTGATGTAATCCAGCGGAGAGAGACCCAGGCTTCATTTCTTTTAAGGAAAAGAATAAGAATATAGTTACAAAATATTAAAATAATAAAAAATATTTTTATTTAATATTAAATATAAATAATGAGAAGAAAAATGATATTTTTTATTTTAAAAAATTATTCTTTTATAATTATACAATTAAATATTATACTTTTTAATCACATTATACAAATAACATGTTACTCATTTAATTTATATAAGCAAATAAATTTTTTTACTAAAAAATGTCTTATAATAAAACAAATAGAATCTTAATATGCTAAAGATTCTAGATTTATTCCTTGTTTGTCATAGTTAAAATTAACTAAAAAATTTAGAAATAAGATAGATTAATTAAATTAAAATTAGAATATGCAGTCAACTTCTTTAAAAGTTCATATATTACTTACAAATTGATTAGCCTTTTGACAAGTGATCAAAAAATAATAAACCAGCCAAATTATGTCAATACGAGGCGTTCAAAAATATATTTCTAATCCTAAAAAAAAAATACCGTATTGTTTTCCGGCGTTAAGAGAATGGTCATAACTCGCAAGGGTAAGTATTGCGTTTCATTTCTTGTCAAGAAATTAATATTTATAGGACTTGCAGAATATGCTGAATTCACTACAATTTTTAGAATTATAACCTCTCAAAATTCTAAAAATGTAGAAATTTTCATTATTAATTTTTATTCTTTAAATTCAAACATAATTTTTAAATTCCGTTTCACGTAAATAACTGATAAACTAATTAATAACTGATAGTTGATAGTTAATATTTTATAACTAATGGCTGCTAAGTTAATTAAAGTATTTCATAAAATTAACTGTTAAATTAGTTAAAATTATAAAATGATATAAAAGAAAATATTAATAAAAAAATAAATATATAATTAAAATAATTTATATTTATCTAAAAATTAAATTATATTAATATGATTAAAATTTTAAAATAAAATATTTAATATTTAATTAATTATATTTTATAAAATTATATATTTATTTATATAATTTTTATTTTATTATTTATTATAAAATTATAATTACTTAAATTATATTTTATAATATTATTTATTTACATATATATTTTTAAATATTTATAATTTAAAATTAAGATATAATTATGGTAAAATTAAATTAATTATATTTTATAAAAATTATTTAGATTTATATTACAAAGGGTATATGTTGTAAATTAATAAAAAAAATAAAGATAGATTTGGAAAAAAAATTAAAAAGTAATAACTTATAAATTATAATTTATTTTAGATAATTTATTAAATCAAAATTTATAAACTAGTTTATAAGTTAATATGAGAAACACTTCTAGAAAGTAGCTTAAAACTTATTGACTAACTATAAGTTATAAGTTAACTTATTTGTTGCGCGAAATAGAGCCTTAAAAACCAGAGTAATGTAATAAAAATCATTGAAATATTATGTGTTTACCTAAAGATAGTGGAGGACTAGGTTTCAAACACTTGTTTGAAATGAATAGCGCATTTTTGATGAAGCTGGGCTGGAATCTCATATCCAACCCCCAAAGTTTGTGGTGCCAAGTAATGAGAGGCAAGTATCAATAGAATCTTAACCTTAATAAGCCTTCACTAGTAAAAAACAATGCTTCCCATATGAGGAAGGAATTAGGTAAACTTTGGCATTAGATTTCTAAATTCTCTCGATGGGAAGTTGGTGATGGAAAGAACGTCTATTTCTGGACCTCTAACTAGTTAGAGAACATATGCCCCCTTCTAGAATTGACTAGCACTCCAATACCAAGTGAGCTTCTCCAAGTAAAGGTATTTGACTTTGTTAACAACCTTGGCCATTGGGATATTCTTAAATTGCAATCTTTACTTCCAACTACTGTCCTTCGCTACTTACAGGCTGTTCTTCCCCCGTGTATCTCTGATGGCCCTAACTACTTAGTTTGGAACGGTGACCAGAATGGCAGATTCTCTATTAAATTTGCTTATATAATGATCACAAACCACACATCATTAACTTCCTCGCCCCTTTGGAAGCTAATATGGTCCTAGGCAGGATCAAATTGTTAACGAGTCTTCCTTTGGCAGGCTGCTCACAATAGGCTCCCTACTAATTCTGGAAGAGCTAAGTGAGCTGGTGTCACGGCCCTTTGTCAACAGTGTGGTTTATAGGAAAAATCTACCTTACACATTCTTCGAGATTGCTCTATTGCCTCCACAATATGGAAAAAAAATTCTCAACCCTGTAGGTTATCAAAAATTCTTCTTGGGTGATTTGAGTTCTTGGTTGCATCATAATCTGAAATCGAACTATGATGGCATCCTTGGATCGCACTAGCTTATTATGTTTTGTGTCACTTGTTGGCTCCTTTGGTCTCGGAGAAATTAGAGATTATTTGAAGATGATTCCTATCGACTAGCTAACCTTTTTCCTTTGATTTATAGTTGGACACACAATATAATTAATGCCAAATTAACTCAATTTAGAGCTTCCCTAACTGTACAATATCGAATATTAGATATCCAATGGATACCACTACCGAATAATTGGATTAAACTCAACATTGATGGTAGTGGGAAAAAAGAGGATGATAGAGCTGGATGTGAAGGCTTATTACGAAGCTTTGATGGACAATAGCTAGGAGCATTTATCTTTAATATTGAAACTTGTCACTCTTTTACTACTGAATTATAGGGCATTCTCACAGGATTGAAATTTACTTGGAGTAAAGGCTACAGAAAAGTCTTATGTGAAACCAACTCCCTGACTATAGTTAAAATCCTTAATTTAAAGGAACATCATTATAAACATCATCATAGACATCAACTACATTTAATTAGAAGAATTTTAAGATGGCGTGATCAAGATTGGGACATTTCCTTCACACACCAATATAGAGAGGGTAATTAATGTGCGGATTGGCTAGTAGAATATAACTTTAAATTTAGCTTGAGATTATATGAAATTACTTCTATTCATGCAAATCTTTGTATGCTACTTCTATCTGATATTATTGGGACTATTGTGCCTTGCGCTGTACTTCTGTAGTCTTATTTCGTTTTCTCTTTTCTTTGAGCTAATGCCCCATATTGTTATAAAAATAAAAATAAAAAATCGTTGAAATTTATATACATTAACCATACAGATATTTCTCTTTCAACTCCACAGTCCACTCCATCTCTTCGGAGGATCCATCGTTACCTTGGACTTTACACCTCTAGTTTACCGAGAAAAAGGTTCTACAACAGAAGATCTTTTGTTGCAAATGATGTGTATTAAAAATATGATTTAAAATTAAATTTTAAATTTTTTATATTTATTAAATTAAGTATTATAAATTTTTCTTATTATTTTATATTTGATGATGATTTTTAATTTATATTTAACATTTAATTTAAAATTTTATTTTTAATACATATAATATTATTATTTTTTTTATTCGATTGGTGAATAAGACCAAATTTTACCTTTACGGTAAAAAACTGAAACAACCTTTTTTTGTCAATAGCAGTCGGGAACCACAGAATAAAATATCAGCAACTAATTACTCCAAACCACCAAATAATTGGGAGAAAAAGCTTGAAAAAATTGAGAATAAATATTTTTAAAATATTCTAAATTTTAATTACCATTGACAAAGAGCTTGAACTTTTCAGGGTTGATGGTCTTGAAGTCTTTCAAGCGGGTCTTGTGCGAGAGCTCCATCTCCCATGACTTTATAGCGTTTTGAACGATCTCCTCTAATGACCCTTTTGCCCATTCCTGCAGCTCAACACAGATATCAAACTCAATCAGCCAAACAGAGAGAGAGAGAGAGAGAGAGAGAGATCTAGAGAGAGAAAAAACTGCACCTTGGTTCTGCCATCTTCGAAAAGCTTGTTGACATCATCATAGGTGGGAGGACCGCCATGTCTCCATTGGACTTTCTCTGCTTCTTCATATATGAAGGATCTGTATTTGTCTCCTGCTACTAATTTTCCGGAACTTGCTTCTTCTTTGGTTGCCATTTCAAGCTGTTATTAACCTTAATTTGCCACAAAGCTACTTCTATGGCAGACAAGGTTCTATGCGAACATGAGCCGTTTATATAAGCTTCCTTTCAAGTCCTCATCCAATGTATATGTCACTTATCATAGATTACCTAACTTTTTTAAAATTAATGATAATCAAAATCAAATTTAAAATATGAGCGGTTGCAAACGTCAACAAGGCTATAGTTGTGCTTCGAGCCCTGAATTTTATTTTAGACAATGATCAAATGAAATACTGATAATATATAAGTTTTTAACAAATACATCAAATAAATTTAAAAAAATAAATATAAAAATTTTATTTAAAATTATGAATTCAATAAAAAATTGAGATCTAAAGAAAAAATTATATCCATTTTTGTTCAAAATTAATAAAAGAAAATGACAAATATAAATCCGCTTTTATTAGTTTGTACTTTTACCGACACAACCAACCCTTTAAGATTCATCGTATTGTGTGCACACCCAAATCGCCCGCATCTGACTTTTTGGATCTCAGTTAATAATCAAATCTTTAACGTTTAATTACATTTTTATCCTCTTAACGTACAGATTGATGTTATTTAATTCTTTTAAAATGATCATTTAATTTTAGCCCCCGTAATACAAATATCATCGATTCTAGTCCAAGCTGTTAACTTCCGTCGAATAACAAACGGACTTATCATCGTGTTGTACTTTTGTCCAGTTTCGCACAAAGTGATAGAAAAAGTAGTGGGCTTATTTGCCCCGTCACACCACAAGAAACTTTAAATTACCTTTAAAATCAGAAAATAAAATGAAAATAAAAAATATTGTAGAACAAAACTAGGACTTCTCTGTGCCTTCATGCTCATCAACAATATCAATGATTTGGCCTTCAAGACAGAAGCGATGAGGAAGAAGCTAAAAAAGAGAGTGCAAAAGAATACAAGGTAAACTCGGAACAAGAATTATAATTGTTATTAGCTGCTAAACTAATCTGTAAATCCACAAAAGCACCCAATATAAACCCATGATTCTTCTTCCCATTTACCTTCAAATACCAACTTAAAAGCTCCCCCAATCGGTCTCAATCTCTAACACCATGACACTCCACCATTTCCTTTATTGATCTCTTGAAGTCTAAAAATGGATCCTCAAGATCTATAGCCAAAACTATACTTTCCTTAAAAGAAAACCTAACAATCTTAACTTTCTTCGAGATCGAGCTCATGTCATTATGTTACAAGTCAATAGCTTTATAGTCCAAATTGTACAATATATATTTGTCATTCTTGACAATCATATCTATCTTTCCATTAAACTTACATAACACTCTCAAAATGAAAGACAGTATTCATAAGTTCATAAATCACATTTGACTATCATCAAAATATTTAGGTATATCGAACCATGAGATTGCCTCATATATGAAACTTCCAAGTACAAGGAGTTGAAAGAGATAAATTAAATTGGGAGAGCGACACTCTATTCACTTAATTTATGTCTCATTCTATAATTTTTAGTGTATAGGGGATGATTGCTAACTAATACACTTCAGTCCCTAACTCAATATCCAAGCACTCCATCAACTTTGCCAACACTCTACCCCTTTAAAAAATATTTCAAATAAAAGCCCATCTAATAGGAGTAGACATACCTTTTTCAAACTATTGTAAACCTTTTTCACAATGTTCTGAGTGTTTGTTTCATACCAAAACAATTGATATGAAAATAAAAATGTGAACATCACAAATGCACTTCTTGAACTCCTTCAAATTTTTGAACCATGCCAAAATTATCAAAATATTTTCAAATTTAGAAAAATTAGGAAAAATAATACGTAAGTTAGATTAATCTCAAATTTTAGTCACGGCTTCACTATAATATGCTTGATTTTTCCACTAAGTTTCACCTCAAACCAAACATGTTTACTTCTCAGACTATCATAACTGTTAACTTGTGACATTATCTCCCATTTCAAATATCAATGCCTTTATTAATGCCTCAATCTGATACGACTTTATGAAGAATTTATTTACTTGTTCAAAACTTCATATTAATTTTTAGCTTATTTTTTTGAGTTTCTATCTCGATCGCTCATGCCTATCTTTTTGGGTCCTATGAAAGTTCCCTTATCTTAAAGTTAGATTGTCACCTCCGCAATATTGATATTCTCTTAACCAAATGCATCTTCTACAAATTCCTCAAAGGATTACCTCTATAGACTCCTTGTAAAATGTCCTAGCATCCTTTAATATCGTTTACCCATTAGCTCTCCTGAACTCACTATCTCTATAACTCGTTCAATGGATAATTACCTTTGCAATAATGTCCTCATTACCTCTACAGCTTACACAAATGTCATCTCTGCAACAAAAAGTGTGTGCTAACACTATAACTTGTAAACAATACTTGGCACACTGAATTACTTACTACTAAGTGTTTTGTACCTAATATCCTATAACATTGGCACAAAAGATAAGACTTACACTTGATCTATGCATAGGCCCCATAACCTTACACATAAGTTTGCTTAGTTGCTTCCGATCAATTCATGGCTCTTTGCATTATCACTTTCATACTCGATTAGATCTTCTGATCCTTTTTGAATCAATACTCTCTAAAATCTCATTAACTACCACAACCTACTCAAAGTTAATGCTATCTAGCATTACGATCCTCACAACCCTTCCTTTGTGCATTTTCTAATGACTTCTTTAAGCACACCTTCTGATGGATCCCCTATTTTCACATCTTAAAAGGATTAAGTATAAAGTATCCTCCACTTTAACTCAATTTTCACTTTACCTTTGTATAATCAAATATGAAACTATGGTCATTACTATAAAGTCTCTCAACCCTACGACTATATAGTGCTAGTCTTCTACCTGTCTTTTAAGTTATTGTTGCCACTCTGCAAAGCCACTATGTGGTATAATCCATTATATCAAAGAATCTTATGGGAGATTGCACACTCTTTATCCAACCTATAGATTATGTATATAGTATTGATTTCTTTGAATCTTTACTTTGCTAATCAACTATACTCCCCTAAGCAACATGAATGATTCCTCTGGACTACCTTAACATAATTTTGAACTACTCCTATTGGAGCAATCTGCTTATGCCCTTCAACTGTGGCTATATATTTTTGCACAACTAAAGGCTTCATCTTCCAGCTTTATTAATCCCTTAGAAAATGGTTTAGCCTTTTAGTAAGATCGAAGCTTCTCCCATTGGATTAGCTATCTATTCACTCATCCTTTTAGATGGTGGTTTATATCCCTTGATACCACTACTATGAATGAATATATAACCAACGTTCCATGCATACAAGCAAGATAGCCTCTCATCACAAATACTTATGCCTGATATATTAATCCACTATCATTCGAATACATCATTTTCCTACACACTAGCTTCTCGAGCCAATCCAATCTTTTGTACTCTCTATTTAATTCTTTGACAATGACACCTTTAAGTTTAAGAATAATCGCTTTGTACATCTCTCATATAACATTGGATAAGCCTTATCTAAACTAAATACAACCTACCTAATCTTGACCCTTTAGCATAAATTGAACTCTAATACCAAAATGTCACGGGTTAATAGCTTTTTAACTTAAACTATGTGATATATGCTTGTCACTTTTAGTGAACATGTCAATTTTTCCATTAAACCCATGCAGTACTCTTAGATATATGATGGAATTCTTAAGTCCACAAGCTATATTTGAATATCATTAAAGTACCTTCACATACCAAATTATAAGATTGCCCAACCCATAAAGCCTCTGGGCATGATGAGTCAAAAGGGACAAATTGAACAAAAAGATGGACACTCTATTTACTTGATTTATGTCTCATTTCATAATTTTAAGTGTGCAAAAGATGGCCTTAAGCTAACATACTTGAATCTCTAGCTTAATGCCCAAGTACCTTGTTGACCCTTTTGACACTTTGCCTCGTTAAAAGATATTTTGAATAAAAGTCCCTTGACAAGAGTAGACATACTTTTTTCAAATTGTCATAAACTCTTTTCACAATACTTCGGGTATTTGTTTTACACTAAAACACACTAACATGAAGATAAAAATGTGAAGATCACAAATACAGGCTTCTCGAATTCCTTCAAATTCTCAAACAATGCCAAAATTAATGATGCTAAAATTATCAAAATATTCTCAAATTTAAAAAAAATTGAGAAAAATAATATACGAGTTAGATTAATCCCAAATTTTAGTCACAAGTCTACTATAATATACTTGATTTTTCCACAAGTCTTATCTCAAATCAAGTATGTTTTATTATCGAACTGTTACAAATGCTAGCTAGGCTTAAAAAACAACCTCTCCCATCTTGCACCACATACAGGCATCTTTAAGGACTTGCCATCATCAATGAAGCAAAAAAGGGCATAGTCTAATATTTATGCTAAACAGGTTGTAGATTCAAACGATGATGATATGAACCAAGGCTTAAGAAAAGCTTCAAAAATGGTGCCCACAATCAGGTTGAAGAATACAAAGTTAATGATCTTGAAGAAGTCATTGTTAACTCAAAAGGAGAAGGTTTTCAAAAGTCATAAGAAGGAAAAAGTTCCCTTGGATGATGCTTCTCTCTCTGTGTTTCTTTGCATAGCATTTTAGAAGTCCATTTGGTAATGGATGGAAGTTAATAGCTTGAACCAAAGTTGTTATAATTTTTTAATTACAAGAATTATATTGAATAGTCATTTTAAAGAGATCAAATGTAATTAATTCTTAAGTAAATAAAAAGTGTAATTAAGTCGATCTTTAACCAATAATAACATGTGCATAAAATATGAAAAAGTATAGGGAATTACTTTTGGGTGGTATGATTAAAAATAAAATTTTATTTTATTTTTAATTATTTTTATAAAATAGTGTTTTCCTTTAAGTAAAAAGTATTTTTATTTCATTTATAATTTTTATTTTTATTATATTTATATCATTATAAAATTCATCTAATTTAGTAAAAATTTCATTAGAATTTATTTCATTTAACTTAAAAGTATATTATATAAAAGATTTACTTTCTTTTTAATATTATATTTACTATGATACTATTAAAATTTATTTTTAATTAAATTTTATAATTTTTTATGCATTCTAAATAAAATAATTCATTTATAAATAAATTAACATCATTATTTTTAGTAAATTTTTTAAATAATAAAACTTATTTACAAATAAATTAAAATTATTTTTATTATAATAAAATGAAATTAATTCTAAAAGCATGTAAAAATAACCGTTAGATTTTGTAAGTAGGGTTTTTCTTCTTGCCTCTACTTTTCATGCATCTATTAACATTGTTTCTATGTTTGACAAAAGAGAAATGAAAATGACCGGGAAAAATAAAGAAAAATCACTTTATATTATTCAACAATACTGTCTCCCAGGGGATAATGGATATACTTAATTTTTTTTGTGATAATTTAATTTTTTTTGTGATAATTAATGCATTATTCCTCCAAGATGATATCTCTAGAATGTCCTGAAAGGCCATTTATCTCCTGAAAAATCTTGGGCTATTGTGAACCACCTATTTTGCCAGGTGGATTTCTTGGTGAGACCACGTTACATAATGGCCACGTTATCCGTCCTTCCAGAACTAATCAATATTGGGCCCCATTGTCATGTCCTTGTAGGATCATGTTTCTACTCGACTTTCAAGATAATATTGATGTTCTCTTGCCTATATTTTTTAATAAAATTTTATAATTTTTTATAATTTTAAATATTTTTGTTTATAAGTATGATTTTTAAAGTTATAATTTTTTTAAAAAAAAACTATAGCTTCATACCTTAAACACTTATATTTTTTATTAAAAAAGTGTAAATTTTGTATAAAAATTATAATAGCTATAAACAGTGTAATTTTTAATAAAATTAGATAACCTCCTCTAAAATCATATCAAATATAGATAATAATATAAAATTAATTTTTATTAATATTATCAAATTTAAAATTTTCCTTAAAAGATTTGCATGAAAATTTGATATCATGACCTGGAGGCTTTGGTTCCTTAATATGAGAGTTTTCATTATTGCTTTTAATTGTCTGCTGCTATTTTAATTAATTGATTTGGTCAGTTAATTATTTTTTATGTTTAATAAATATCTGGTAGTTATTAATTTTGAATAAGCTAATTTAAATAAGGTGAAAAATTAATATTTTTAAATAGTTAATTTATTAAATATTTATGAGAAGTTAAAATTAATCTCAAATTATATATTTTTGAAGTGCTAATGGAGGGAGTTCAATCTGTGTAACTTTAATATGTAATACCAATGGCTTAATCACTATATTATTATACCTTTTTTATATTATATATATATTAATTTAATATATATTATAATAAAATAATTCTATATAAATAATGAATAATTATTCAATTTTTTATTAATTAAACTTACATAATGATATTAAAAATTTAACAAAATGATTATCATAATATATTAAAGATATTATGATATAATTAATTAATGAGTTTTAACTCTTTTCATATTAAATGTAAAAATTAATAAAATTAATTTATATACATATATATATAGTGGCGGATTTTAATTTAATATTTTGAGGGCCAAAAATTTTTGAGGGGATAAATGACTTATACCAAAACATTTTTAAAATTTTTTTTGCATAGTTATATGGATTAGAACCCTTGGATTGGGCAGGCCTAA
The DNA here is from genome assembly GCA_020226215.1 of Sindora glabra. Taxonomy (NCBI): domain Eukaryota; kingdom Viridiplantae; phylum Streptophyta; class Magnoliopsida; order Fabales; family Fabaceae; genus Sindora; species Sindora glabra. The sequence continues at coordinate 46,626,140 of CM035229.1, forward strand.
TCAAGATAAGAGATAAAAGGAACTTGGAAAATGATTCGTAAAATGATGATTCATTTAGTTTGTAAAGTTTTGATTGTTTTGTAAAAAAGTATTTTTCATAAAAAATATTATATATATTGAAAAATAAGTAATAAATTATAAGTATTTATGATTAAAAAAAGATATATAGAATTATAAAGAAAAATAAATTTGTTTTTTAAAAAGAAAATTTTACTTTCCATATGTCATTTTATAATTATATTCTATAAAAGAATACATTTCATTAAAATAAATAGAATTTAAATATATGATTCATTTAAAAGTTTTATGGGATCAAAAATTTCAAATAGACAATACTTGATATATCCATGAATTCAACTTACCATTGATACCAATGTTGGTGCAGGTAAAGAATAATAGATTCCAATCTCGATCTTCAAATATTTCAATGGTTGATCGTATAGAAACGGTGCCATTTCAGATCTTCCTTGTAGAGCAGCAAGTTGAAGAGGAGTCATTCCATCTACACCCCGTAAGCTCCAATGTATAATTTTAGACATTTTTGGCCAAAAACCCCGTAAGCTCCAATCAAGCTTTGCCTTTATATATATATATATATATATTCAAATAAATTGTAAAATATATTTATATTTTTATATATTATTTTATATATAAATAATTAATAATAAATAATTAATTTTAAGAAATATATTTATTCAAACAATTAATATTATTAACTCATTAAATTGATTAATATAATCCACTATTATTTAATAATTAATAAAATTAACTAATCACTAATATAATTAGGGCCCGTTTGGTTAGGAGTATTCAAAAAAGAGAAAGGAAATTGCAGGGTTTCATTCCATTTATTTATGTTTGATTTAGAAAAAATTCATTCCCTTTCCCGCTTTTTCGTTAATGGGATTGTCCCATTTAAGGGAATGGTAATTCCCCCCAACTTCTTGGGGAATCCCATTCTCTTTCCCTATTTTTTTTAATAATATTATTAAATAATTATTAGATATTAATAATATTTTAATACTTGTTATTTTTAATATTAATAAATAATAATATTAATAAAATAATAATAAATAACAAATAAATAATAATTATGATAAATAATAATAAATAATAAATATTTATTATTTATAATAATAATTATTACCAATAATAATAATAAATATTATATATTATTAATATTTATTTAATAAATACATAATTTTATTAAATATTAAATAAATAATTATTACAATAATATTTAATTATTAATTATTTAAAAATATTATAATATTAAAAATGATAATTATTAAAAATATTATAATATTATTATAATAATTATTTATTTAATATTTAATAAAATTATGTATTTATTAAATAAATATTAATTATTATTAAGATATTAATAATAGTTAAAATAATAAGAGTAATAATAAAAATAATATTAATAAGATATTAATAATTAATATTAAATAATTAGAAAAATTATAATATTAGTAAATAAAATAAAAATAATAAGATAATAGTTATAATAATTATTTTAATAATAATTATAAAAAAATTATTTTTTAGTGTAATAATTATTAATAAAGTGAATTAAAAATACTTAATTCTCTTTCCTATTTGAACTAAACAAATTAGGTAATTAGGAGTCATTCCTTTCCTGATTCCATTCCCTTTTCTCAGTTTGAACCAAACGGCTTCTTAGTTAATTACTAAGAAAAGCCCGTACCTTTTCCTTTGTGTGATGACAATGTAGTATACTTTTCCTTTTTATGTAACATTATAATTTAATTGTTTTTCAAAGATAGATATTGAATATTTTAGGGTTTTTTTAATAAATTACACTCATTTTTCTTAAATTTTTCTCAAAAATAAATAAAATCGTATGAAAAAATGAAGTTTAGAACTTTTACGTTCGACTTTTACAAAATTCACAATTTTTTTAAGGGTATGCCGCAGCAAAACCAAGTTTTTGACGTCTCAAGCGAGTCAAATTTGGATTTGACCAAATTAAACTAAATTAGCTTAATTTCATCGATGAGCTTAACATTGATTAAATCTGTTTTGATGCAATCAGCATGTGGGGCCTCAGATGCCAATTAATGTAGATTTTCAACAGATTTTGCTATGAACTAAAATATTGATTAATAATTCTTTCAAACATTTGATAAAAAACAATGTTTTATAAAATAGTAATTTTAATTAAATAATATGAAAGAATAATATTAAATGTGGATAAAAAAATTATTATTACCTGATGAATCTATTTTGAGATAAATGTAAAATTAGGATTTGTTATAAAAAAACATTTGATAAAAAAATAATATTTTATAAAATAGTAATTTCAATTGAATCATGTGAATAATATTAGATGTGGATAAAAAAATTTATTATTATCTGATAAATCTATTTTGAGATAAATGTGAAATTAGGATTTGTTATAAGTCATGAACTATTCATGATCAATTTAATCACAAATTTCAATAAGGATTTATTACTCCTATCAATCCTAGATGAGAACTTAGCCGAGGAAACTTTTTTATACTGGAAATTACTCAGAATCAATTCTAAGAATTAGGAATAACAATTCTTATTTATATTGTAAAATTAATGGGTCAACCTATCGTCGAGATTATCGAGAACTACCTATTATTACCTTATTGGGTTAGATTACTAATGGAGCTAAACTATTCAGTCACTTTAAAATTAGGTAAAAAAAATTTATATCTTATTTTATTATTAAATTAATAAGTTTACAATAAAAAATCTAATAATCTTTTACTTGAATCATGTAATTCAATAATAGTGGCTACTTTAATAAGATGTAAAAAAAAATTATAACATCTTTATAATCATTGATCTAAATTAAGATAATAAATATCCAGTAATATAAAATATAGTATCTAATAGGGATATCAATAAAATATATATACTATACACTTACACCTTACTAACCATATATAATATCTGATAGGAATATATATAATAAAATTGTGCTTAATGAGATTTATATAATAAAATTATAACCATCATTTGTAAATCTTTACATACTAAGTCAAAACATTCGCTCAAGATACTAAATGAGAATTATAATTCTTTATATAATATTGAGACAGTTTAAATGTCTCTACAAATATGTCATAACAAAAATGTATATAATATCTAATAAAAATATAAATATTTCATTTATATACATTTCAAGAAAATAATTTATACATAGAATTCCTACTAATCCAAAACATTAAAACACTTAACTAATTCCATATACATGATCATGATATATTCCTACCTCTGAGCCTTTAGTGAGTGAATCCATAAGCAAACGATTCATAGAAATATGTTCAATATATATGATATGCTCATGTATCTTCTCTCATACAAATTAACATTTTATATTAAAATACTTCATATGGGTAGAACTTTTATTGTTATGATATGCTCATGTACCTTCTCTCATACAAATTAGCATTTTATATCAAAATGTTTCATAAAGGTAGAACTTTTATTGTGATTAGAAAAGTTTACAGTATCAGTGTTATTGTAATAGATAGTCAAAGGTCTTAAAATGCTCTTAATAATATTAAAACTAGCCATAAAATTCTTTAACCATACAACAGTGCAAATGGCTTCATAACACACAACATATTCTACTTCTATAGTGGAAATTCCTATTAAGGACTACATAACACCTTTCTATGACACAACTCCTCCTACCAACATAAAGATGTATCCAGATGTAGATTTGTAATCATCCAACAATCAACAAAATTTGAATTCGAGTAGCTTATAATTGTGGGATATCTCGATCTTCTATAGGTCAGTAGGTAATCTTTTGTCATGACTCTTTTTATGACAATCTAATGTCTATAATCAAGATTACTCAACTATCTCTCCAGTACACTAATAACATAAGTTATGTTAAAACGTGTATATACTTGAGCATACATTAAGCTATTGATAATTGACGCATATAGGAAACTTTTCATTCTTTCTATTTCAACATTATTTTGAGCATACTAGAACTTAAAGAAAATTTTTCCTTTTAAAATAGGCGTGGAAACTTAAAAGCAAGTTGACATGCTAAACCTCTTTAATACATTCTCCATGTAAGTTTGCTGAGACGAACTAAGCAAACCCTAAGATTTGTCACGATGGATCTTTATCCCCAGAATATAAGAGGCATTTCCAAGATTCTTCACATCAAAATATTTAGATAACATTTATTTTGTCTCAATTAGTAAGTTCATATCATTGTTTGCAAGGAGAATATCATTTACATATAGTACCAGAACAATAAAACTATCTACACTTATCAATATATAAATGCACTAGTCCAATGCATTCTCCTTGAACCCAAAAGAAGTCATTAACTCATCAAACTTAAGGTATCATTATTTAAAAGCTTATTTTAAGCTATAGATGAACTTTTTAAGCTGACACACAGTTTCTTTTAGAAACCATCTGACTAGTTCACATAAACCATCTCTAATATATCACCATTTAGGAAAACTATCTTTATATCCATTTGATGTAACTTTAAATCAAACTAAGCAACCAAAGTCATGGCAATGCAGAATAAGTCTTTTGTTGAAATTGGAGAAAAAGTTTTCTTATAATCTATACCTTTCTTTTAGGTGTAACCTTTTGCTACTAATTTGAGTTTGTACCTCTCAACTTCACCTCAAGCATCTTGCTTAGTCTTAAAGACTCATTTGCATCTAAACAGCTTACAACTTGTAAGAAGTTCTACTAGATCCCACATATGATTCTTGTGCATTGAAGGTAACTCATCCTTTATAGCATTTATCCAATCAAAATAATTTAAACTAGATAAAGCTTGAAAAAAGGCTTTAGGATCAGTATTTTTATTAATATCATATTCATGCTCTTATAGGTATACAACATAATTATTAGAAATTACTGATTTACGAATTCTATAAGATTTCCTCATCAGAATTTCTTCATTTACTTCATCTGGTTCAATATCTATTATCATTAGCTATACTGCATCAACTTATGGAGCAATAGAAGATAACTCCCCTAATGTTGAAGCTAATAAAATAATTGTTATGTCTTCAAAGAAACCCATAATGCATGGTATTTGACTCATACTATTTAGTTCATCCTTAAAGAAAATAGCTCAATCAAACTTAATCACTCTGGTCGAATGAATTGGATAATGAAATTTGCTTTCTCCTAAGCCACTACAGTACCTAATTAAACATCTAGTAATAGTCTTTAAATCAAATTTTCTTATGAAGGGAATGTATGGCTTTACTTCAACTTTGCAACCCTATATTCGAAAATGCCTTAAACTAGGCTTTTTATTGTACAACTATTTATAAGAGGTCTTAGGCATTAACTTATATGTCACTGTTCTCAACGCATCACCTTAAGGATTGTGGTAGCTTAGTATGGGCCAGCGTGCATCTCACCATGTTCATAAGAGTTCTATTTCTCCTTTTTGTAATTTTATTTTTACTCTAATGTACCAAGCATGATGTAACTTGCTTGAATTCCATAATCTTGTAGGTATCTTGCAAAAGGACCAAGTTTTCTTCCTAATTCATCATACCTATCATAATACTCATCACCTCTATCAGAATTAACACATTTTATCTATTTCTCTAGCTTTAATTCAACTGCTGCCTTGAATGACTTAAAGGCTTTTAGCGATTCTGACTTCTCACTAAGTAGCTCCACCTAACCAAATATGGAGTAATCATTGATGAATGTGATAAAGTATTTATACCCTTTCATAACATTAGGTGTGATAGGCCTATTAATGTTAGTGTGGATCAATTCTAGAACATTATTCTTTCTGCTTCTCTTATCCTTTTTAGATTTAGCTATAAGTTTTCCTTTAATGCAGTCGGCCCATATTCTGAAATTTGAAAAATCCAAATCACAAAGTACTTTTTCTTTTACAAGTCTCTAAATTCTTTCTTCAAAGAAATATCCTAATTGCCTATGTCATAACATTGAGGATCTTTCATCAATTTAACACATTTTATTGCTACAATAGAGCTTATTAAGTTCACAAAATTAAGATCTAAGAACTCCATATAAACCATCATATGTAAAACCAATACCAACAACATAAAATTTATAAAATAATTCAACTTTTCCATTTCCAAAATAACAATAGTATCCAACAGAATCCAAAGCAATAACTAAAATTAAACTCCTTCTTATAGAAAATATATAAATTATATTATTAAGTAAAGCTCATGTTTAGTCTTCAACTTCAACTTCACTGATCTTATATGTTTTACTTTAAGTCTACTTCCATTTCTAAGTCTTATAATCAGTTTTCCTTCATTTGATTTCCTTCGACTTGTCAACGCTTGAAAAATAATTAGTCATATAAACAGTCATATCAATATCTAACCATTGAAAATTTAATGGTACATCAACAATATTTGACTTAAAATAATTAAAAATAGATGGGTAATTTTTTTCTTCCCAACCCATTTCTTGTATTTAAAAATAATTCACTTTCCTATGCTTATATTTCTTGCAAAACTTGCAATTACATTTAAATTGGAATTATTAGGTTTATGGTACTATTGTCCATTAGATTTACCTTTCTCACATTTTTTCCTTCCATAATTATGGCAACCCTTGTTGTCTTTCTAATTAAATCTTCCATCATGATCTAAATGTGAGACATATGAGGTATAATTAACTACTTAAGCTTTTCCTTTCTTTATGGCTTCCTTAGCCTATGTAATAGTTGAAATGAGCTTACTGATAGTCCATTCTAATTTATGAATATTGTAAAATATTTTTAGAACTTAAAATTAAGATAAAAAAGACTCCAATAAGTGTTAAGTTAAATAACTTTCTTCTAGATCAACTTACATGATTTTCAGCTTGTTGTAATAGTTAACTGATCTCAAAATGTACTCTCTCACCCCACTAACACCATCATACACTGATTTCTTAAGTAATAAAAGATATCATCCCTTCTTAGCCTTATTAAACTTCTTATATATATATTTCGCTATAGAATTCATGAACTCTTTTGCATTTATCATTTTATGAATGTTTTCTTTTATTATTTTATCCATCGTGTACTTCATTATCATTAAACACACTCTGTTAGAGTAAGTCTATTTTTCATATTAATTTTTTTGATCTGTTGTAAACTTAGCATTGATTAAAGGTTTTATTTCCCTAATCATCAGAACATGGTCAGAGACTATGAGATATACCTTCAAGAACTCAGCTTAGTCTTTATGATTCATTCCATTAAGTATTTTAATCGCATTTAATTACATAGTTAAAGGAAATAAGGAAATAAACTTAAAATATTAATACATATTTAACCTTAATCATGTTAAAAATTTTCTTTAATAAACTAAGTAATTGAACTCAGTATTATACTATAAGGCCTAATGCCAATAGGGCATTAAGAATCCTATAATATAATAAAAAGACTAAATATCATTTTTCTAAAATTTTCCTTGATAAGGTGATAAAAATTTTAAAAACATCATATGCATTCATACACTTATATTATCACTAATAAATCACATTAATATTATGCTGATAGGATATTAAAATATTATTAATATGATACTCTCTTTAGTCTAATTACTATTTTATTAAAAAAGAATAAAATTTTATATAATTAGGACCATGATAAGTGAGCTCACAATTATATAAAATTTCATAGTATAACATAAACTTAAATAAATCCTAATACTGATAGGATATTAAAATATTACTAATATGATACTCTCTTTAGTCTAATTACTATTTTATTAAAAAAGAATAAAATTTTATATAAGTAGGACCGTGATAAGTGAGCTCACAATTATATAAAATTTCATAGTATAACATAAATAAATTCTAAAATTATTTTCCTATAATAGTTAATAAATCAAACGGTATCCAAAAATTCCATAAAAAATAGAGGTGGAAACCCAAAATATAGATATATAATAGTAAAATTTTCAACCTAAAATAATATCAATTAAGGATTCAAATTAAATAGGTAAAAATAATTAAAATATTACTTCCAAAAAATCTTTAAAAAGTTCAATAAATTCACCTCATAGAATAAAGCCCAAGGCACCCTTCATTATCATTTAACAACGCCACATAGCAACACATGGCACTCACATGCTAATGTTATGCGTAGGCATCGCCTAGCACGACCTTATTCATCTTCTTCCTAAGTCAGTTAGGTTTGAAATGGGTTAGGTGATCTAGTTCTAGACCTACATAATTTGGAAGCTAAAAATTAGGTTTTTACACATTTTTCACACAAAATCTTCTTTTAATGCATTTAACGCTAAAATTTTCCAAAAAAAATCACTTTAAAAAATGGTTTTCATCATTAAGAATTTTCTGGAATAGTATTCATAACTTTAATGGTTTTTTCCTTAAAAACTTTGTATTTAAATACTTATAAAAGTAAAAAAATATTTTTCTTAAATTTTAAAGTACTAAAACTAGAAATTATTTCTAAATTGATTGCAAAAAAAATTTCAAGGTTCCATAATTATATGAAATGACAAAAAATGGCTAAATTTTTTTCTGTTGAAACATCAATAGAGTGATTTACTAAAAATTATGGGAATGAGCAATAACTCTTAATTTATGATATTTTCCCAAACAAAACTATAACATATACTACGCTAAGAAAGGATAAATCAAACTTGAAGAATTTTCATAGAAAACTAATGTTAGACTATCTGAATTTTTTTTTAATAAAATATGACAATGTAGCTTTATAAACCAAAAGGCTAATGCATTTGAGATCTTCTAAAGCAAAATTCAGCCAAAAAACATAGATACATATATGGTCACATCATGATTTGTAAATAGAACACATGTGTATATAAAATTACAAATTTTCACACCTAAACAAATTCATTCAAAACACATATAGAAGCTAATCATGGATTAATCATATATATAAAATTTTCTCACATACAATATGTATAATATTCATAAAGAACAAAATAATACTTGTAATAGAAAAATAAATAGTTGAAGAGTTATGACATATTTTGAGATTCATAATAAAATTTCACTTAAAATACATTCATCACATAATATAAAACTATTCAAAAAATAATTTTTTTCCTCGATCTACATGATAATATATTCAATTCATATTATTCCATGGCTCTAATACTAATTAATCAAAAACAAAGTTTCATAAAATAATAATTTCAATTGAATCATATGAAAGGATGATATTAAATGTGGATAAAATAATTTATTATTATATGATAAATCTATTTTGAAATAAATATAAAATTAAAATTTGTTGTAGGTCACAAACTATTCACAATCGATTTTGATCATAAATTTCAATAAAGATTCATTGTTCTTATAACCTTAAATGAGAATCTGATTAGGGAAGCTTTTTGATACTAATGGGGAATGTTTAGAATTAATCTTAGGATTTAAGAATAGCAACTCTTATTTATATTATAACATAAGTGGATGAACTTATTATCGAGAATCATCCATTAGCACATTATTGGATCAAATTATCATTGAGTTTAAACTATTTAATCACTTTAATATTAAATTAAATTTTTTATATCTTATTTTATTATTAAATTAATATATTCATAGTAAAAAAACTAATAACATCAGCACTCAGTTACAGCCTAAAGTCTATTCAACATAAAGTGGAAAGATAATATATGAAAAGCATGGTCACTTCGTTTTCTGATATATTTGGTAATTCTAAGACTAAAACCAATGAACATAACTCTTTGCTAATTCAAATTATTTAAGTATGAAATATAAATTTTATTCGTTATCATTGTAAATTTTTTTATATTATTAATAAATTAAAAAAATAACATATCATTAAAAAATTAATATTAACTAAGAAATTTTAGTGACTATAAAAGAGTTTGAGTGAGTAATAATATAAAATTAATTTATATTATTATGAATTTAAAGTTTTTTATATTAATAATGAATAAAAAATAACATATCAAAAATTGATATTAATTAAAAAAATTTATAAATATAATAATATATGAATGAATAATAATGTAAAATTAATCTTCAACAATGAAATTTAAATCCTTAACTTACATAAGTATAAATGGCATCTCACATGCAAAGCACTCGAGGATGGAATATGATAGTAAAAATAGGGTGGTTGCCCTTTTTCCAATCTTTAGAAAGAAAAAAAATTTTAACTTGAATTGTGAAAAAAAGAAAAGAAATTTTTTTAATTTAAATTGATTAAAAAATGATAATCATATCTAATTTTTTTCTTCTTGTCTTTTCATTCAAATAAGAAAGAAGAAATTTTAAATATTTTTTCTTCGTTTTCATTTTCTTCTACCAAATAGGGCTTAAGATGTTGCCTTGTTACTTTTTTCCCTGACATTTAGGAAGTTAAAAATGGCATCGAAAGTCATCGACAGCATTTTCAACATCGTACAGACGTCAGAAAATATATGTAAAATAAGCAAAATGGCAATGTTTCCTGGACGTTGTAAATTAGCCTTTTACGATTGCTTTAAGATGTTATCGAATGTCAAAAAAATAAGATTATACAAGTAATTGGCAGTGGATGCTACTAATGTTATATTGTCGACTGTGGATAGTGACGATGAATTTGAATTTTATCTTTTACCTCGAACGCAAACAGCACCATATGATATTTATCTTACGCTTGTTGTAGTAGAAAAATAAAAAGAAAGAAAAGAAAAATTTTAATTTAAAATTTTTATTTGTTCAGTAGAAAGGAAAAGAGGAGAAAAGCAAAATAAAAAGTTATAATTTATAGTTTTTTTTTCTCCGCATATCAATATTTTAAAATTTTCTTTATATTTTCTATTTTAATTAAATTTTAAATTTTGGATCCCTTTCTTCTTATTTTCCCTTTCATCAAGCATCATTAGTATTTAACTTAGATTCCAACAATTGATAATTGATGATCATTTCTTATTTTAAATTATTTTCATATTAAAATTAGGATTTCTGTTGTTTCATGATTATTTTCTATTATGAATTATTCTCTAATTCAAATTAAGATTCGTCTTTTGACTTATAAATAAATTGTATTGTGCATGAACAATTTGTCATTAAAACCAAAGTGAAGATAGTTTGTATTTGTAACCCCTATAAGAGGTTATTGAGGTCCCACAATTTATTTTTCTTCTTTTAGTGAAATTATTTATATTAAGAATAAAGAATACTAGTTAACCCACCTTATGTCTTTGAGTTTGACCTTATCCATACACAACCCTAACTTTATTCCTCCTACAATCATCATTCATAATCTTAAAATCTAGATTTAAAATTAACATTTCAATATTTCATTACATCATTTCGCAACCTTTCATAATTTGACATCATCATCACTCCACCATTCACAGTCCTCCACAATTCAATATCATTACACACAACCCATCATCAACTCAAGGCAATAATTGAGAATAATTCCAACCTTATCAAAAGACAAGAAAAATAATCGCACATCAAATTTAAGAAATGACAATTCCTACCAAAATGTTTATCTATTGTGATTATGATTGAATCCACAATAGAAAGCCAAGTCATGTTGATTAAAGTGTTAAAATACAAAATAAAGTAGTGTAAATTAATTGAGTAATTGATTCCAAGTGTACATTTTTTGTACTGGACCTTGAGAATTGATTATATAATTAATTCCTTTGCTCAATTTTCCCCTTTAGGAAAATGGAATCGATTGTGTAGTTAATTCACATATAAACAATTTATGGAAATGCTATGAATCAATTATACAATCAGCCTTTTTAACTCAAATTTGTTTTTGGATAGTGAAAATCGATTGTATACTCTATTCTCCTACGTAGTTTTCCAATTTTTGTTAGGTTCTCCATTTCTCAACCAATCACAATAGTTCCCACCACATTTAATGTACACCAATCTTACAGTAATCATTAAAGCACTTACTTATCACCTTTTCATCCTTATCAGCACGCACACAATATTAAATTAACCATACATTAAGTAATATCATAAAACTTTCCAATTTGTATAAGTAAACAAGTAAGTAGATTATTTACTTATCTTAAGTTGAAGAAATAGAGGAAATTGAGTGCAAAAGCTGTAAAGGTAAGCTGATTACCCTATTCCTTACAACAATCAAAGTTGAATTTCAAATCCCTAATTCTTCCTATCATCTAATTTCACTAAAAAATTTACATATGAATCCATTTTAGAAGAAATTACCTTGATTGTTTGTGGTGGAACTGAATTTCTCTTGATTCCTTAAAGAATTGAAGCAAGTATTGACAAAATGGAAGTTGATGATTCAAAGGAGGGTGAGTGCTAAAATCGTAGCAGAGAAGTGGGAATAAATGAGAGCCTTGGAAGCTTTATTGCCATCAAGGATAAGTTAGATATTTTTACAATTTATGAGGGTAATTTGAAAAATGATAATCCTAAATTTTCTCCAAGCATTCTATTTCAATTTTAGTTTCACACAATATTGTAACTAATTTAATTATACTTGTTTTCGTATTGAAACTCTATATTTTATAACTAAATATTTATTCTAAATCTTTCCACAACTTTCCTAATTTTTTAGTGTATATATGAAAATTATCAAATAATTAATTAATATTAATTAAAATTAAATTTTATAATTTTAAGGGTTATAATAATACCATATTAATTATTTGTGTCTCACTGCTTTACTGTTTCTTTGATCTTGATGTATCCTAATGCATTGGTTCCACGTCATCATCATCATTCAATAAATTTTCCCAACGAATATATGATAATATTTTACTATAGAATAAATTATACACACTCCTTTGAGATTTAATAACATCATATTTATATCTTTTCTATTTTTAAAAATATATACCAACTTTTTTCATATATACTCACATCTTTCTTCTTAATTTTAAATATATACTTATCTTTTTTGCTTTTGAAAATTAAAATTTTAAAAATAAAAAAGAATGCAAGCATAAATTTTTCTTTATTATATAACTTGTGAGCAAATTAAAACTTTATTTCTTTCATTGAAAAGTATTTTTTGAAAGAAAATATCATTTATATATATATATATATATATATATATATATATATATATATATATATATATTAATAAAAGAACAATATGTTATTTATATTTTATAAAATAATACTTGGAGTTATGTAATGAAAGAAAATAAATTTTTTAAGAAAAGAATATTACTTTTCTTAAATTTTTATATGTAATATTAAATAAATAAAATATTTTTTCTCACTTCAATATTTTATAAATAAATTTTATAAAAACGTTTTCGGGGAAAGAGACGGAACTTATATATAGTTTCTCAAGAGTTTCCTTTTGTTCTTTGTTTAATTCAAAAGATAAAAGACAATTTCATGGCTGCAAGAGGCTCCATATATGTTCAGGATAGCAGAATATTAGAAAGGGAGGGAGGAATCTTTGACCATCTCTGCACATTCCAGTTTCCAAACTGATGTATCCACAGAATGCATCTTAACAAAATCCTAAAAAAATTAGTGACCAAAGCTATAATCTAAAAGGAAAAAGCCCAATCGGCAAGGCTTAAGTGCCTTAATATATATTTCTTCTCGTCTTACTATTTTTATTTTCTCCGCAGCTTCCATTGACAAACATTTTATAATTCAATTAACCAAATTTTTCGCAGAAGATTAGATCATTAGGACTTATCCATATTAAATAAATGTTGTATTAAATAAGAATTAGTGGCAAATATAAAATGAAAAGACCTTAATTTTTTTAAGAAAAATTACACTTCACATCCTTGAAGTTTAATTTGTAATGACAAATTATATTCAACAAAATATCCCCTTAAATTTTATAAATTACACTTTTAAAGTTTAAAAAGTTGCAAATTATTTCGTTAAAGTATGGAGGAAATTATAAAAAGAAAGTTAATAGGTTCTTAATTTTAAGCTTAAATTTATAAATATATATGTTGCATAATCATCGTCAAGACCATATTTTCTGCTTCTTCCTTTTTTGTACGTGAGGAGGTTTGAATATTTTCTTCTTCTGTAGGGTACAAATTTGCACTAAACTTAGTTATTGATTTAATCATTTTTCAAACTTAGATCAGAAAACTCATATTTCTACGATGAAATAAAACATTTAATTTAAATTTCATGATTTACAGATAACAGTGATGGAGCCATGTTCCTTTCAACGTGTATAAGTAATGATATTTAACTCTTAAATTTTTTATAAGATATATTATATATGAACCCATTAAATTTTAAAATGTAAACCCAATAAAATATAATAACAAATTTTTTTACAATGAACCAGTTGTTCCGTTCGTACTATTATATTCAATATTACTCGATCAATATTTATAGAAGAATTGACTAATAGTATTTTTTTCTATTCAATCAATATATTATAACAAATTGTAATCAAGATTTTAAAATATAATATAAATGTATTTGGATAACTCTATTAATAATAAAATATGAACAAGTTGGTTAAAGAATAATCAAAATGAAAGTGGTTTCAATCAAATTCCATTATATGTAATAATTAAGATTAAACAATGTTAATGTCACTCTTCCATTTATGTTCCTTCATATAATTGTATATAGTTGACATATTTATAATTTTTAATGATATTAATAATTAAGTGATCATTCAATGATTTCATCACATAAAATTTGGTTAATAACAAAGTTTTATTTTATAGTTGTATTCTAAGATTATTAATTGGCATTGTTAGGATAAAAAAAATAATTCTTTGATAAATGTTAGAAAAATTAGCATGTTTTTATAAATATTTATAAAAAAAAGTGTAATTTTGTATATAAAATCCTTTAACTTTCCACAATACTTATATTTTGTAGGAATTTCCTGTGTAGTAACGATATAAAAATTACGATCCAATAATTATATTTGCTTAAAAATATTTTCTAAAATTTTCTTTTGCATAAAAATTCCAACATTTGATTAAAAAAAGGCGTTTTGAAAAATCTAAGATATTTTCACCAAAATTACAAAAATATGTATCAATATAAATTTTTAATATGTATATTGAATTAAAATCTGAATTTAAAATTTAATTAGATAAATATAAAGCCATTAACTGAGTTCTTGTCTCCATCACTAATTGATAAGGAAATAATTTTTCCAGTAAATAATATATAACATATTCACCAATTTAAAATTAAAATTAAAATTAATGTTTTCATTGTTTTTCTAATCATGAAAAGTAATTTTTAACCTTTTAGAAATTTAAAATTGTAATTTATAGATTTTTAAAATTTAAAGGAATTATTTGCGATTCATTGAAAGTTTCAAAGATGTAACGTGTACATATTTTTAAAGTTGTGATGACAGTCGACCGAATGGATGAGTGAGAATCTGGCTAAATGATAAGTTCAAACATTATGACGACAGCTTAGTGTATGATTAATTATTAATGTAAGCTAATGACATGCATTAATGTGCAAGGAATCTAATTCGTAGTGTAAGATGTTAATAATAGAAGTTTTGTATGCTTATTTTTTTACTATAATTTATAAATAAAAATATTTATTAATTTTATAAATTTATATATATTAAAAAATTAATTTTTAAAATTTTAAAACATTAAAAATTATAAAAATTAATAAATATTTTTATTTATTAATTATAATTGAGAATGCGTCCTAATATAATCAGAAAATATAATAATTTCTCACCAATCAACTCGGACGACTCTACAAGTTTGGAACCATATGCAAGTGGCAACCCTTGTCAGGTTTTAATTGACCAACGATGTGAAAGGCCTTTACTTTTAGGAGCAAATAGCAAATATACAATGTATAGCAATCGAATGCGGAATGCGAAACTTAAACGTCACATAAGTAAAAAAAAAAATTATAAATTTAATTCATAAAAAATCGGATTTATAAATGACGTAGATGAAATTTGAAATGAATTGAAGTTTAATTATTCTTTTACTCAAAACACGACGTTGTAGTTCTCCCAACAATGCATTCTGTTTGAGAAAATAAGAAATTATTAATTGATTCGGGCATATAAATTAAAAAAGTTATTTCATAATTTTTTGTTATATGAACAAATAGGTTAGTATAACATTTCATTAGTTATAAGCAAATTACAAAATATAAGGATATAAAGTCTTCTCACTATAATCATACATATAATTTGAAGGTAAAAGGTAAAATACCAAGATTAGAAGAGAATAATGCTCTTAAATATTTTCTTTTAGAGGAAAAAGTTTAAAACTTATTTTTAGTCCACAAAGCATATTTTTGGTATTAATTAGTTAAATAATTGGGTTGACTAAAGACTAGTAATATTTTTAAAGGTGACATAATAGAAATTTCAATCTGAATTTATGTGTAACTTGTTTTATAACTTAAACAGAGGTTAGTATAATTTTTGTAAATATTAAGAAAAGTTAGTATAATTTTTTAAACTAGAAGAAAGGTTAATGTAATTTTTATTAACTTTGGGGAGGTCAATATAATTTTTTTAAATTATAAGGGGGTCAATTTAATTTTTATAAATCTCAAAGAAAGTCAATGTATTTTTCTCTAATAATTAATTATTTCACTGCTATACCAAACTAATCTGAAGCAAATGAAGTACCAAAATGTGCTTGAGATGATAACATGACACTACATTAGGCTTGCAGACATAACTTATATTACTATTTTATGATGCAAGGTTTTTATTTTCTTTTTTTATTTTTTTATTTACAAAAGTTTAGTAGTATAGGCTTTGTCTGATTACAAAAGAAAATAAGAGAGAAAGAAAATGAAGGAGAAAGAAAAGAAGAGAGAAGTTGTTTTCTTTAAATTTGTTTGGTTGTAGGAGAAAATGAGAAAGAAAGAAAATAGAAAAGGAATTAGTTACATAATACTATGAACTAAATAATTCATTCTCTAATAAAAAAATTACATATTCCTATCTTCTTTGATTTTTGAAGGTAAATGAATAATTTTTTTATGGAATTATTTGTAGAAAATGGAAAAAAAAATTGGACTTGGAACCAGGTTGGATATCTGCGAACCAGGTTAGTCATGGATTCGAGTCGGATCTAAATGACCCAGTTTGTTGGTGAACCGGACCCGTGATGCCTGTCCGGCACCAGTCATGGCTGTCACCTGCCATTTGTAGTAGATCAGGGAACCTGACTACTGGAAAGGACAACATGGTACTGGCATTTCTCAAAAGAAGCAGCCATGTTGAGCTCTCTTTCCCACCAGACTAGCAGCTCTCATCTTTGAAAAAAATGAAAAATGGTCGGCAAACAAAGCCCAACAGACATCACAGTGCAGCAGACGAAGACCATTTTAACTTACATTAAGTTTTCAAATGCTAAGGTGGGATAGAAAGCACTATGCAATAGCAGCTTGTGGTTTTTGTTGTCTTTTGATTTCGTCTCCACTGCGCAACAAACGTTTTCTCCTCATTTCTTCTCATATTTGAGGAGAAATTTTAGGCGTGGGACCCACTTCTAATTTTTTGTGCAAATTTCTCTTCTTTCATGTTTTCTACTACAACCAAATAGAAAAAAACATAACTTCCACCTTGTTTTCTCCTCAAAATTTCTTTTCTCCTCATTTTCCTCTACATAAAAAAAAGGATTATTTTATTCTATGATTAGAGCAAACCACTCGCTTCATTAAGACGTTATAACTATAATTATATAGATCGTCAAACTTAAAGTAGTCAGCAATGGAATTCAAATTATGCTAAAAGTTATTTTTTCCATTCCTTATCAAGTCTAGTGTGAAGTTAAAATTAAAGAAAATAATAAATAATTTTAATTTTAAAAGTGATAAATTATAATTTATTAATATATTTTTAATAAAAAATTAATTAATTAATAGAATTATTAAATATTTATTTAAATTATAAAAATAATATTAATTAAAAATAATAAATATATTATTAATTTTTTAAAATAATATATAAATAAAAATAAAATTATTTATCTAAAATAATGCTTAAAAACAAATAAAGGAAATAATAGCTGCTACACATCACAAGTCAAGTTGATTTTATCAATTTTAAATGACTAGGAGTGGGATAACAGGCAATGACCTTGGTGCATCTAATTGAGTTGGATCACGAGATATCTGCAGTTGAATTTGACTTTTAATTTAATAAGCTACGCTCATGAATCATATATACGACACATGAGAGTTGAATTATTTGGCTCGAGTCAAGTTTAAATTTAAATGTATTTAATTCGATTATATCATAAGTTAACTTAAATATAATATATATAATTTAAAATTAATTAATATATTTATATATATAAATATATTAATTTTAAATTCTTTTATAATATATATTATAAATTAAATAATTATTACAAACAAAAATTAGTAACTATAATAATTTTAATTTTATATTTACATTTGAATTTGAATTATAATTAAAATAAAAAAGAAGTTAAAAATGAATATTATTAAGTCATCTTCATTTTGAAATCAATTATATAATTAAAGTAAATACAATTTAAAAACATTATTTAAAAAGGTAGGAAGATATAAAAACTCTCCAAATAAAAGCTCACATATATTATAAAAAGTATATGTAAATATTTTTATTATTAAATAAAGAGAGTGATAATACAAAATTTTAAAATTATAGAAATTATAAAATAGTGACCGATTCATACTTGTTTATTAATTATTTTAATATTGGTGTAATAAATTTTTTATATAATTTTATATATTTTTAATTTTAATAACAAGCACAATTAAATATGTATTCGATTCACAAATTTTCTAGATAAGTTATTTGATCTAATTGGATATTTTAAATATCAATTCAAATTTATCAGTCAAATTAAATTAAACATGATCTTAATTCAAATCAAATTATAAATTTAATAAAATTAGATCGGGCGCAACTTCAGAAATATCCAACGCAACTCGATTTGATTGATTGCCAATGCTATTGTATCTCTATATTAAAACATAGAGCATAATTAAACTCAAATCAAATTTATTTATTTAAAACATATAAAATCAACTTGACTTGTAATGTGCACAAATGTAAACATCTGAGTATCTCATTCTTGACTATCAGAAAGAGGCTGTCCCTTGCGCAAACGTTCAAACAACTCTCCTGGAACATTATGAATTTCAAACTACTACGGCTCTCATGGACTCCACAACCTGTACATAAACAATTGCAAATTATGTGAAAGATTCATAAAATTCATTTATTCTATCACTATCATTATTTTTAAAGCATAAAAAATTCATACTCGTAAAGAAAAAAGAAATAAAAATATGTGAAATCCAAAATCATGTGGAGTCCAATCATGTAAAATCTACTCACATATCTGTGGTTTTTTTCCCTGTATCTCTTCTAAAAAGGAGACTCGAGAAACATAAAACTTTTCAAATTTAAATAGACTCCTGTGTTTAGAACTCATTTAATTTGCAAAGAAAGTAAGATTCTACGTGAAATTGAATTTTTTTAGGAAGTAATTTTTCTTGTAAATTTTTTATGAAATGTTCAAAGTTATTTAATTTACATTAAAGAATCAATACTTATAAGAAAATATTTTTTTGTGTTTTATTTGATTTAATTCTGAACTTTTTAAAAAATGTTATTAAAATAATTAATATGCCCTTCAAAATTATAATTAAAAAATATCAAATATTAATAAATTTTAATTGCTTATCTTTTTTTTTAAAAAAAATCATGTTTTCAATCTTTTTCTATCACAATTTTTTAAATTTATGTTACATGTTTTTAATTTATTATTAAAAAGTAAAAAAAATACTTATATAAAAAATTAAGATATATATATATATATATATATATATATATATATATATATATATATATATATATATATATATCTTAAATTACCTTAATATAACTAAAGTTGAATATAATTTGAATAAAGAAAAATATTAGTTAAGTAATTAATTCAATCAAATTTATATAAAATAGATAAAAAAAACAAATTTTCATTTTTACAATTGAATATTAAAATAATAAATATAAAATATAAAATAATATAATACATATATAATAAATATATTCTATTTAGAATTAAGTCTCTATTAGAATTATATTTATGATTATATTTACAATATAATATTTCATATTTATTTTATATAATTTTACACAAGTATTCCTTCTATTTATTATATAATTAATAAAATAATATTTTATACGATTAATAATCATAATAAATTATTATATTTTATGATTAATAAATTATATTTATCATAATTTTTAAAAATTATAGTGAGAATAAAAAATTAAAATGATTATTAATTAAATTGAATATAAGAATGATTTTGTATTTCTATCTATAAATGGTGATATAGGAAGTTCTTCTTATTAATGAAAATGTGGGTAACAACTTCTCATACTTTATGAAAAGTAGAATTTTTTAAAAAAATTTATGTCCTCCATTTTAATAGTTAGTAAATAACTAAATAATTTAGGATTTTCTGCTTCCTAAAAAGCATGCTTTCTACCAACCAAATGACATCTTATATTTAAGGTTAAATTATACTGACTTTATTTGAGATTTACTTTTTAAAATTATACACTACTACCTCTTATACTTTGTTTGGGTAGAGGTGAAAATAGAGGAAAGGAAAAATAGAAGTGAAAGGAAATGGAGGAGAGAGTAATTAGAGGTAAAAGACTTTTCACCTAAATTGTTTAGAATTGGTGAAAATGAAAGGGGGAGGAAATAGAAGTGAAATTAATTTCTTTTGTTTGGAATGGGTGAAAATTGAGATGGAAGAAAATGGAATTGAATTAAATTATTATAATACTCTTATAATATTATTAATTTTTGTTATAATATTAATTCAACAAATTCAATTGAAAAATTTATAATACACTGATAAAATATTACACTTTTGATAATAAGTAATTTTTTTAAATAATTTAAATAATAAAATTAATTTTTATTTTTTCATCTACCTCTAATATTAATATTACATATTGTTGAATTCAAATATTGACACTTTAATGACGCATGTTTACTTATCATATTTCAACTTATAAAATTTGATAAACGTGAAAATTTATTATTTTATATTTATTTCAATTTTTTAATGTCATATTTTTAAAAAAAATATTTTAAATTTTTATTAAAATATTAAATATATTTTATAATTTTATTTTCATTAATAAATACTTTATTATTTTATATACAATGTCCATTTACATTTATTCCATCATATTTTTTATTTTTAAATATTTTAAATTTTATATATGAAGAATAATTTTATATTTTAAATTTATTTTTAAAAAATAAATACATGGGAGTTCACTCCATATAAAATTTGTTTTAAAGGAGAAATACAAATTTATCTTAAATTTATTTTTAATTACCAGCGGAAGCAGTTCCAAAACAAATCAAAATTGCTCCTTTTTATCTTTTTCTCTATTTCTGCCTTCTGGGTATCTTCGTTTCTTCTTATTATCTCTCTTTCTCCCACTCTCCCTCTTCAATTTGTCTTCCTCAGCAAAGAAAATCCCAGACATGAAAACCATTTCAGAGACACTTCAATCCGAAAGAAACAAAATCCCTTTTGCTGTCTTTTTTTTCCTTCTGAGAACTAAACAAACTTCCAACTTTTTTTCTTTCTTTGAGTATATAAGTTGAGAACTTTGAAGAAACGCAAAAATCGTATATGAGCAAAAACAAAGAGATTGCTTTTTTGTTTCTGCTCTACAGAATCTACAGTTTCTGGTTTCCTGAGGGCAGCTCACGGAAAACAGAAACGGGGAAGCAATTTCACCCACCTTACCCCCTAATTTTGGGGTGAAATTGCAACTGTGGATCCCACCAAAATTTTACACCGCAAATTACACCCCTTTTGTTTACACTCAGTAGCCAAACGGGATAAATCCCAAATCCCACCTCTAATTTCACCCGCCCCTTCCTTTCACCTCTGATTCCACCCTTTCCAAACGGTGGCTTAAGCAAATTCACTGCTATAAAATACAACAATGTTAACCCTTTAATTACACTCCCTTCCCCCTCATGGGCTAATGGTTGGAAAATCAGTGCCCTACATTCTTATGCACAAATGTACTACTTCTTTTAAAAATAAAAATAATCTCTCATTTTTTTAAATGTATGATTAGATTCATGTAGGTTGTATTACAATATCTTAATATAAAAATATAAAAAAATGGTCTCACTACTGTGAGGAATGACATTGAAAAAGATATTATAATTAAAAAGTTAACATAGTTGTACTTCATAACAACGGAAATACTTTAAACATAGAAGTGTATAATTCTAGAAAAATAAAAATGTTAAGTGATTCAAGATATGTTAATATAATTTTTTTTAAATAAAAAAATGCGTGTCCATAAAAATAATCTCCCTTTTTTTTAAATGTATGATTAAATTCATGTAGATTGTATTACAATATCTTAATATAAAAATATAAAAAAATGGTCTCACTACTGTGAGGAATGATATTGAAAAAGATATTACAATTAAAAAGTTAACATAGTTGTACTTCATAACAACGGAAATACTTTAAAGATAGAAGTGTATAATTCTAGAAAAATAAAAATGTTAAGTGATTCAAGATATGTCAATATAATTTTTTTTTAAATCAAAAAATGCGTGACCATGAAGATAGATCAGGCACAGATTTGTACCTTCATTATTCCAAATCCATAAAGCTCAACCAGCTCTCCAGTAGGGGCATGCCCTTTGAAAGGACCTTCAAAGTAACCCCAATGCCTGAACTTGCAAGTGATGATAGGTGGTCCTGAATATACTTGCATTACTTCCCATGCAAATCCACGAGCAAAAGCAGAACGAGAAGCATCATGGGACGATTCAAATGTCTCTTCCCCAGCTTTTTAATATTGAAACTTCTCTCCCAGCGAGTTCTTCAGAAGAGCATTGTAGCTTCCAATCTTCAGAGTATCTTTGATGACGCCTCTCTTCCTTTTTTTATGTCACAACATTTATTTTTTACTTGATGGAAGTTTTAGGTCTTATTATTCTAAAATGTTACAATTTCAACTTCATAGCTTCTTGGTGCAGTAATTTCATTTTCATAACTGCAAAATTAGAACAATTTGATTCATTTCATATTATATTTACGGACTAGCATGTCATTATGAAAATGATATGACAAATAACATAACACAATTAAAAATTTGATAGCACATAATTAAATTTCAATTTTTTGACGACTATAAATAAACATAAAATTTTCTCACGAGACTAGACAGGATAATTGGATTGTCGAGAAATTTCCAGTACTAGAGCCCACGGAAAATTTTAGTAGCCTTGACTGGTCTCGTTGGTGATTGTGAGAGAATTCCATGTGTATTCAACAATTAATCTAATGTTAGAAACTACAATCTTCCAAAAAGGTGGACATGCAAAAGAAAACAGGTGAATTTTAAGGTGTTGTTAGAAGTTTGGTATCGGGTGATGTGACAAAATACAAATTACTGGATGAGATTACTAAGTCAATACTAAGATTTTTGTAATCTCATCCAATAACTTATATTTTATCACACCATCCCGGACATTAAACTCTAGGAACACCATAACAAGCACCAACCATAAATTTTTGAGTTGAAAAGGTTGTACCACTGACACAAAGCTTGAACTTGTCAGGATTTATGGTCTCGAGTCCTGCAAGCGGGTCTCGGGAGAAAGTTCCATTTCCCATGACTTGACAGCATTCTGAACAGCTTCTTCCAGTGAGCCTTCTGGAGATTCCTTCAAACAATACATATGCAAAACTAAATACAACACGCTGACTTAAACAACGTAGACACAGACAACTGAGGTACCAAGTCACATTTATTAAGAATTACCACCTTGGTTCGGCCTTCTTCGAAGAGTTTGTTTACAGCGTTAAAAATGGGAGGACCACCGTGCCTCCAGTGAGTGCTTTTGGTTTCCTCTTGCAAAATTGATCGTTATTTGTCAGCCACCGGCCCGGCCAAATCTTCTGTTTTCTGTTGTTCTTCGGCCATAGTTGGATTGTCCTTTTCTAAGTTGGCGATCTTCATTCAAAAAGAGATTATAGAAGTTACCAGTTAGGGCACCGCCAGCTGGTATTGCAGCAAAGTTGATTGGGATTTTTTTCCTTATTCTCTGTATGCAGCCTTCAAATATAGAGTAGAGGAGTATAAGGCTATCCGCATTATCAGATAAGATGACAGACTGCTGATATCAGGACTTGCATGGATTTTGGTTATCCTTAAGTTCGGCAAATGTTCTTGTTTGTTACAGAATCCATATTATGAACAGTACTTTTAAAAAAGGTTTGAGTTACTGGAAGATTTATCCATTTAATGTCTGGAAACAATCCAGTTCCGTGTATGCTAATTGTTGCTGCTCAGTGGTTCCGGATATAACACTTTTTGGGAGGGTAAATATCCTTAATCCTCTAATTCCCAAAATGATCATCCATCACACGGTGATTCTAAAAAATAAACAAAAGAAGTCCGAACCCCATTTGTTTTTCCAACATTAACCCCTCGTTTGGAGTTTAATTTATTTACAAGTAGCTTCTTGTCAAAAGATGGGTTTGAATCTAGGTAACTTAGAATTCATTTATTTAATTAAAAAATTAAAATTTGAAATGATGCTAAGGTTGATGATTTTTGGACTGACTCCTCTTAACCCCTTATTACTTAATTTTGTTCCATAGAGAGATAATTACAATCTCTTATTCTACCTATAGTTTTTTTCCTAAAATATGAACAATACAGAAATGATTTTTGGATCTATCTCCCTCTTGAATTCATACCCCTCCCCCAAAAAAATTTCTTTCCACATTCATGATAACACTGTACTGATAACTTCACCCTGATAAAAGGATAATTCTCTTTCTGCTCTACTCTTCCGAGGCTGCTTGCTGCAGGTTTGTTTAATGAATATGGTTTTTTTCCTTTGCTCAGAACCAAATTCTACAAAATTGCTTTCTGAGACTAATAGTAAAAAAAACGATTTTAATTAATTTGCAAATAAATTCTTTTTATTGAAATATTTGAAATGAATGAAAATCCAATTGATATGTAGTGTTGTTAGGCTAAATGAGTTGCCTACTACCAAACAGCAGGGAAAGGATCTTTTCACGCTTTAAGAATCCAAGAACAACAGCCAGTTTAATATCTCATATAAACTCAAAAATGCCAGAAGCGTCACAATCAACATTGTTATGAGCAGCAGACCAAAATAAGTATCAATGACTAGATCTATTGGATACTGTAAAACAGGTTCAGCAAATCTTCAGCAGTCGATTAATTGGACAGAGCAAGTAATATGAGTTACTAAGAACGTATCAAGAGGGCTCCAACTTAAAGAGTGCATTTTCAGTCTTCCTTTCCCCTGTGAATGTCAACCAGATATCTATTTAAACGCTCACCAAATGTCTTTTTTGAGAATGACTCCTCAACATGTGTTCTAGCTTCTCTTCCCATTCTTTCTGCTAGCTGGGGATCTTGGATAAGTTTAGCCATTGCTAGAGAAAACTCTTCCGGAGTAGGATTACAGAGGAATCCTGTCGCACCATCCTTGATTGACTCAACTGGGCCACCACTATTGCATGCAATGACAGGTTTATACGATGCCATTGCTTCCAAAGGAACGATGCCAAAGTGCTCATCCTGCATTAGAGAAGTTTACGTAAACTCTTTTAGACATAAAATTGCAACCAAATTCCATTCCACATTTAACACACCTTTGGAGTATAAAGAACACATAGGCATTCAGAGAGAAGTGCATTTCTTTCAGCTGTAGAGCAAGATGGGATGAATTTAATCTGATCAGACACTCCCTCCCTTTCGGCTAAACTTTTAAGCTCTTCCAAATATTCCACATTCTCCCTCAACCGTGTATCGAATCCACCTGGAAAAATCAATGAGAATAGAGTTCATACATCCAATAGCACAATATCTCAATCTATTTCTATTTTCTACAACAATAGGTCTGTATCCTAGTTACCAACCATTCCGTCCATATCTCACAACTCTGGCATTTAAATAAGTTAAAGAAATATTGTGCCTGACATCACTACAACAACCCCATCGATCTATCACTGAATAGAAGCAGCAATCTAGTCACCTGTAACAATCAAGGAAGCTGTAGATATGCAATGAGCCTGTAGCACATCTTGAAGCATAGAAAAAGCTGAAATTGCCAATTCTATGTTCTTTTTCCTTTCAAAACGGTTGATGGAGAGAAAATTAAACCTACGCCAAAAGTAAGAATGTAGATATTAAGATTTTATAAGGTATTGCAAGAACATGTGACATGCAAAAGATTAAAAAGCATGTCTACAATCGGAAGGTACTCAGATCCAAAAACATTTTTATTTACTTAAAGGAATGGGGTTCATTGAACTGATCCACATTGACTGCTGGGTATAGAACAGCTGGTTGAATCCCTCTTGCATTAAGATGCTTAAAAGTATTTGCAAAAGTAGATGCAGTGAAGTTGCTGTTAACAAGTATTAAATCAGCCATTCCTGCATTTCAGCAAAGCATACTAACAAGTTAACCATGTGGAAAACAAAAGTTCAGAAAGTATAGTTTAAGATAAAAATCCAACCAGTTGTTATTTCTTCTATGTAGTCTATAGGTTTCCTATAAATCCTCCTGATAAGAGTTGAGTGCAAAGCCAACAACAAATCAGGAAAATGACAGTAGAATACAACCTACGAAGAAAAGGAAACACATAAAACAATAATCACAGTATCAAAATATAAATTCACATATAATAAGCTGTTATTACCTTTGCTGATCTTTTAAGTTTCAAGATTGGTACAACTATAGAGACCTGATCAGCTAGTATAACATCAAATGGTGACCATATGAACAGTACACAGAGAGCAACAAATAGGCACCGCAGGTATGCACATAATGCATGAAGGCGGTAGAATATATGCCGGGGAATAAAGGAACCATACACAGTAACTGGAAAGGTACCTGGACATTTACATAATGCACTGTATTTCAGAAGAAAGTATGTACATTTCCACAAGAATAATTAGTGCAATGTGTAGAATACAGAAATTCGAGTGACAAAACTTCACTTGATTTCCAATTTCAGTCCACCTCCCCCCCCCCCCCCTTTCTTTTCTCTATGGCTGTCACAGCTGCATTATATCATTACCTCAATTTCATTTGAATCTAACACACAGAAACACTTGGACAGTTATTATTAAACACCTACAGGAAACACACACTCAACACCCCACCCCACCAACACCCCAAAAAAAAAAAAACAAAAAAAGCAGCAACGTAAAAAAATATGTTATCTATCCAGCATAGGGCCAAAAGGCCCAAAATTATATACTCAATACTTATCAGAATTCTTGTATAGCATACCCCATCAGCATAAGAACACTTGGAAATATCTGAAACTAGTAAATAGAATCAAATAACAAGACCACATCATCGCTCAGCATTCCATTTAAGTTAAATAAGATTCACCAGTATATCATACCATATCTATCAGAGGCAAAAAGTAATTTATCAGAACCATATTTTGTGAACATAACGTATTGGGTAGGCCAACAGGAAAGATTACAGGGTTCATATAATGACTTCAGATGGAATAATTGTAGACACAAAATATACCAGCTGTAGTCTCCTCAAAGCATCTATTTTTGTCATGATGAGCAGTAAAAATATGCACATTATGGCCATGGGATACAAGCTCCACAGCTGCATCCACAATTAATCTTTCAGCTCCACCTGCAAAAACATGGCAAGAAATCCATAGAAACACAGTTAGGAAACTAAAACAAGGTACAGCGCAGGACAGAACACACTTGAAAAGGTAAAACATTATAGCAAAATTACAACAAATCTACACAAACAATACCCGTACAGCTTGTGTATACTGTGATTTGAGGGACTACAGCTGAAAATTTTAATTAGACAAGATCACAGGATATTTACAAGATGCTAGGGCATGGTAAACCAAGAAACTGAAACACACTACTTTTCAAACTGAAACTTAAAACAGTGTGGAGGTAAAATGAAAACTTTTGACAGAACAGATTCTCATTCAAGACAAAACAGACTGAACCCTTCATGTTGCCATTGCAGCGATCAACTTCACTTTTATCATACCACCGGGTCCACCACCTTCACCATCACTCTGAACATCATGAGCACAAACAACTATAACCATATGGCAACCATCAATGTTACCACACTGTCTAGTATTATCCTAGTAATACCAACACTAAAATCAGTCACAAACTTCATCAATTTCATCACATCACTCAATTTCAAAAATTAATGACATTTATTGCAATTGACATAGATAACATTCACTCATATACACAAAGGCATAGAAAACAAGTACATAAATAAATACCTATGCCAAGATCTGGATGAATTATAGCAATATTCAGCTTGGAGCTTACTTGTGTCGTCATGGTAGGATTATCAGGAATATAGCTGCTACAATGTTGTTTCTGACATTCACATTAAACAAACACAATTGAGTTGAAACACTTATGATTCATATTTGAAACATCATATAAATCATATTATCAGATGACTTGAAAGTGAATTGCATAAAACTTGAATTGAGCTACAATTATAGCTGAGCAGATCATCAAACAACCCCAAAAACTCTTTGCTTTGATCAATCGAGATCTATGAGGGTTCCCAGAAAGCAACCAATCAACGATGAAAAAAGCAATGCACAAAAGCCTGGCCCAACCATTGACCTAGCAAGGTGATTAGATCACAGTTGGACTGGTTCAACCATTCAAAATATAACAAAAACTTTGTATCTAGACTCTAGTTCCAAGTACAATTACACAAGTAATCCTGCTCCCCTAATAGGTAATCAAACCGAAGTCCCAATCAGGGTCAGCGTGTAGACTTGCTCCAATTAGCTTTGTAATAACTTGTAAAATTTTAGTCTGAACTAACAAATGCTCCCAATAATCATTCAAACAATATGCTACTCTAAAAGGCAAATATTAAATAGCATCATATCCATCATACGGCAATTATTCCAAGTGTCTGATTTTTTTACTTAACCCTTCATAAAGGAAAAAAAAAAAATCAAAACACCAGTTTTCAGTAACAAGTACCAACAACCAGAGGACTTGAATTACCGGATAAGATTATAATGACTTAGAAATTCCAAAACCTAAACTTGTCGCAGGCAGAAAATAATGAAGGAAAAGGAAAACATAACCACAGCTGTCGGAGTAAAACCGTCACTCACCACCGCGCTCACTGCTCCTTGCCGTGTCGACGACTTGCCGGTGCACCACAGCTCCTTCACCTTCAATTCATCAGGTAGCAAAGCAGCACAGCACTTCCGGACGAGAAGCAGAAGCGAAAGACGTCATCAAGAATTTACGAACAAGGAACACAAAGTCCTCTCCATTTGCCCTTTTATTTTTGTTTAGTCTAGGGGGTTGGGCTTATAAAAAATTGGACTTTAGAGCCAAGTCTCTAGGTTGGAAGAAGGAAAAAAAAAATGGCATGATGCCTCTATGGACTTCATGGACCATGGACGACCGGTTTAACCGTTATTTCCCCCCAATTTTGGACAAATCAGACATTTTCTAGTAGTCCAAATTTTAGGATTGAACCAATCCTTCTTGATTTCTGTGTGCCGGTAGAGCCAGCTGAGATTTAATAATAATAATATTATATACATAAAAAAAATTAAATTAAATATTTTTATTAAATATAAAATAATAATATAAATCTGTAAATTTTAATTTAATAAATATAAAAAATATAAAATTTAATGATATATATATAACATTATTGGTATAATATTGAATGGGAGTTAAAAGATTTCTTTGATGTCATTGGACGTTCAACATTTTCGGGGGCCTGAACTAGGAATTTTAGTTTATAATATTCAAATTGGGCTAATGAGATTTTTGGATGTCATTGGATATTCAACATTTTTTATGGCTGAATTAAGAATTTTAGTTTAGGATGCGATCATAAGCAAGCAAAATTTTATTTAGATGTGTATTGAAAAAAAAAACTATTATTATTTTATAAAAGTTATATTTTTTATTATTTTAATAAAAAATATTATATTTTTAAAAAAATTAAAGTTATGAAATATTATTCAATTTTTTTAAAACATATGATAAAAATTATGAAATGTATAAAAGGAAAATTAATTTAATAAAATTATTCATAGGTATGTATACATACTTTTTTGAACATGTATAAAAACTTTATTGCGAAAACTAAATGGATAACAAATAGTAATTTTGAGTTTAATTATATTATGCATGTAATATAAATGAGCATAAGTGAATTTCATCGTAATTAATATTTTTTAAAAATAGAATTAGAGTTAGATAAAAGTAAAAAAAAAATCTTTAAGTCATATAAATTTTTTATTTTATATATAAAGGAAGGGGCTCAAATCGTTTCCCTGTCATTTGCCTTTCCTTTTTTTTTTTTTTTCAATTAGTCACTCTCCTAGTAATAATAGTAGGTGACTTGATAAATAAATCCTTGAAGTAAGGATGGTTCTCCTCAAATGTGTAGGTAAATATAAAAAATGTTTCAATAAAGGATTTTTAAAGTACACTAAAAAAATCATGTTTAGCAAGAAGAGGAAAAGATAAAAAAATCAAAGTATAAATTATTCACAATTTTTAATTTTATGAGAATTATAATTTTATACCTTGTATTTGCATTTTTTTTATCTCTTTCATAAATATTATTTTTATTATACAAGTAGATAAATTTTTGTGAAAAATATAAAATGTCTGAGTCAATTTTGTAATGATTGAATTTTGTCTTTTTTACTTTAAAATTTTGGAAATCACTCCCTTAAGTTTTATAAAATTTAGAATTAATACTCATTATTAATTTAATTAACTATCTTATTAAATTACATAATTTTTTGAGATTTTTTACAACAATCAAAATATTATAATGTATTAATTCATTTTATCTTTTTTATATATAATTTCACAACCATTTTTTATTATTTAATTAAAATTCTATATATCTAATTTAATTTATATTCATTATATAACATTGAAATTATTTGTGAAAAATAAAAAGATAAACTAACATACTATAATATTGTGATTATTATTTAAAAACTATGTAATTTAATAAAATGATAAATTAAATTGACAATAAAAATTAATTCTAAATTTTTTATAATTTAAGAGAGTAATTTTTAAATTTCTAAAATTAAAGCACCACTACCAAAATTAGATAAAATTAGGTGTAGAAAATACAGGATTATTACTTGGCTCTGTTATGTGAGATTAATTGGTCTCTAAATTGGATTTTATTTATCAATATAACTTGAGTTGGCAATGTAAGAGATAGACTTATACTTTTTATTTTATTAAATGATCAATAAATTTGTATATAACTTTAGGTGACCAATAAATTTATGTATATATTTTTATATAGATAAATGGTATTGTAAAGATATAGTGATATATACAATTTTTCAATAACTGCATCTACAATAACCTTTGTATGTTAATAATGGCGTGCAAATATTAAAATTAGGATAACAAATGATTTTATTTTCTAACAATAATGATTTCCCTGGTTTGTTTGAAAACACAATAAAAGAAATTTTATATCCCTAAAATGGTACTATATCCACTTATTTATATTTGAATGGGATTATATAATTATAAGTTACATATTACTAATGACTTCATGATTTAATTGTGGAATGAAACATCGAGTACAATGTGATATTGTAAAGTCATTAAAATGCATGATGGATTATTGAAGTTGCAAAAGGATATAAACATATATAATTAATTTAATTTATTCCAAAATTTAGTTTATCGACCAAAAAACTTTTTCCATGTTATAATTATCATTCTCTACTTCAAGATTATATGATCAAAATGTGCTCCTCAAGGTCTGCTAATTTAGCATTTATGAATAGGAAGCTCTATAAGTGCATTCTTATGCTTTATACCTATAATTAGGTTGTTAATGTTTCGTCTTAATTCTTATCCATTTAATTTAATTTCAACTTGACTTTGGTTTAAGGTTAAAATGGCAGTGAAATTTATTCTGCTTAAGTGCTTTAAAATTTCTTTTTCTTTCCTTTTTTTAAAGAAGTTTTATATGAGCTCAACTATCTACACTTTTTATTTATTATTCTTTATATGGATATTGTTATGTATATTTGGGATTGATATACTCCCAAGTACTTTACTAAGGATTAGTCATGATTTACTTCTAAAGATGAAAAACTTAATTTATGACTCTTAGAATCATAAATTAATATAGTACCAATTATAGCAAAAAGTTTGTTTCAAAATAAATTATCGTTTATGGTATATAGGATATTACAATGCTTCTAATGTGACTTCAAATAGTGCTTTTTTCTATAGAATTGTTGTTGCTACTATTCTTTTTGATATATTTGTAAATTTTTTTTAATCTTATTCTATATATGCTTATTTGCTAGAATGGCATTTATTGATGCATTTAATGTTTTTAATATGGACATTTTCATGGTTCAGCAAGATTTTCATTATAATTTTATATTTAGTTTATTTTTTGAATTTTTAATGTTATAAGTTATCCCATAAGCTCCAATTCATATTTGAATGGTTCCTATTACATTTGTTTCTATTGTGATTTTTTTAGGATTATTTGCTAGAGATATTATAACTTGAAAAAGAGTAAAAAAACTTTGCTATAACATCAAATATTCATAAAAGGCTATTTTTTTATGTCATTAGTTGTTCATGAGTTTTTATATTTAAGGTTTGAAGAAGTTTGGTTTATTAGTTCTTATGTGCTCTAAATTAGCAAAGTT
This sequence comes from Sindora glabra, assembly GCA_020226215.1. NCBI lineage: Eukaryota > Viridiplantae > Streptophyta > Magnoliopsida > Fabales > Fabaceae > Sindora > Sindora glabra. The sequence goes on from CM035229.1 coordinate 46,658,881, forward strand.
CATAGTTAGACATATATAGATCTTTATGTCTTTGCTATCCTATATTATGTAACTGAAGACTATTATTTCCTATCTTAGTAGCATCCTTTTGAGTTCAATGAGTGGGAAGGGAAATTGAGTTTAAGTATATAAGTAGCTACCTTTTATATTTATAAATTGTCATTAAGTTTATACATGTAAGTAGCTTCAACTCTAAAAATTTTCAATTGTGTCAAAAAAATTAACTAATGAAAAACTAAATTAATAGCAATAACATAAAAAAAAAATAGGAACAAAGGCAAGTGATGCTATACTCAATTTAAGATTATTATACTATAGCTAAGATCAATGTGGCAATTAGAAACCTTGACACCAAAGTAAAGATAAACGATATTAAAAAATTTAGTCGTTTGATATTAGTATAAGGTTTACTTTTTGCTTCCATAAAATATTAAAGGCAGTGTGCTTTGATACAAATTGCTCATTTGAGTGAGATTAATTTGTGGTATACGATAGTTTGCTTTTTTTTTGTTATATATTTCTTATTGTCTATATTTAATAACACAAGATATTCTTTTATAATTAAGTTCCTTTCTTGATAGTACATTATATTAAAATTGTTAAATCTCATTTAGCTATTTGAATTTTTTCTATTTTCATAGGTAGTAATCCATTTTAAGTCATTAATACGTTGTCATTAGACCTATACATAGGCCACTTAACCTAAAAAAAAAAGGTTTTGACTCTTTTTTATAGTCTGAATATTTATTGAATTTTTTTTATGATTTAATTAATATTCGGGTTAGACTCAAACTATGATAACAAGAAATAAATTGGCCTAACTTGGCCCAACTGGTCTAATTATATAAATTTATTTTTAATAATATAATTATATGTTATAAAAATAATTATATTTAATTATTTTAATATAAAAAATTAATTTGATATAATTAAATATTTTACATATTTAAATATCTCATTATTTCTTTAAATATGTATTTTTTAATTAAAATTTTTATTTTTTACTTAAAATAATAATAAAAATAAAAGCAATTGGACTTTTAGATTAAATTAAGTTAAATTTTTTTAAAAATAAAAGCTCAACCCAAAACTTAATAACTTGACCCATATACATTAGTTGTCATATTTTCCATACTATTTTAAATGCTTCCAATTGCTAGCACTTAAGTTTTGTTTTGTAATAGTATTTTTTTTCAATTTCTACATGTTTATACTTCTTATTTGTGTTCAAAATTATAATATTTTTTAATGTATAAAGCATATAATGTTTCTACATATGGATATTAGCAATTAGGCTATACTTTGCATTTAATATTATATCATGTTCAAGTTTTTGTTTTATCAATATTCATTATCCAGAAGTTAAAAACTCCCATATCTAAGTTATTGTTTCTTTCTTCCATGCATATAATGTTTTAAACCTATACTATGGTTTTGGCTATACATTCTTCAACATATACAATGTAAATTAGACTTATGATTTTTTTGAAATATATCATTGTAACTATTCATTAAATGTTTTTCCAATGTTGTGAATGACTCTTGATTTAAAAATTACCTCTCAACATAAAAGAAGAGACAAATACAATAAAAAAAATAAGATGTCATTTCAATAGAATACGGTTTTAACTTAAAAGACATAAAACATAGGAGTAAAGAGTAAATCATGTGTAAATTACAAAAAATAGTCTAGATGTAAATCCTTCAATCTTCATAGTATGGTATTTTAAAGTCCTCAAAATTTAATATTCCTTTAGTAATTTATAATTTGACCTTGCAATCTTCTTAATATTTTATATATCCAAAATCTTTTAATTTCTCCTTAAACAATAAAACAATATGTTACATTTTAGGAGTTGATCTATATTATCGAAAACTTAGGTCTTTACATGACATGTGTGCTATTTTAAAAACTTCTTGGACAAAGAATGACAATCATCTCCTTTATTCTTTTTTCTCTTGATTTTTGTTTTTATATTGAGAGAAGATAAAGACCTATTAACTTGACTTCAACTTTTTCTAATAGTACAAGAAATGATAATCATTTTTTTCCATCACATCTCTTTATTTTTTTTTTATACTTGCTTTTCCCTTGATTTTTTATCTTCAAAAAGTGCAATAAATGGCGATAATTTATGATATCTTTCCTTAAATATATGCATATTGTATTGAAAATTTGGTTACCACATTCTGCTTGGACATTATCTTCTTAAATATATTGCTTTAGCAATAAGTAGCTTAATCCAATAATTTTTTTAAGGACTTAGTTTAAGCCTTGCAAATAATTATTGTTCATGTAATGTAAGTCTGAAGACATATTTTGTTTTATAAAGTTGCTTATAACATTTGAAATTAGATTTAATAGAAATGGTCTTTTAACCTTTAAGCAAGTTGTGGAAGTGAATTCAAAGTCTTAAAATTATATTTTAGGGCCTTTCACTAGGCCAATTATATATTTTGTAGCATTCTTAATATTATGTTAGGGGAAGTGGAGGTAATTCTCTCAATCAAAAATATGGTTATTCCAAATAAGATATGCAAACTTTTATCATGCATTAACCAATAGATATTTACCTGGATATAGCTTTATTTTTATTTTATGAACATTTTAAACTGTTAAAAGATGTCACTTTAATTTACTTTTTAGTCCATTGGAAACTTTCATTTTTGTTGGACTTAATTATGAAAATATATTTAAGTTGAATAGCCTTTTGTATTTATACTCAAAATTTCTAAGTCATAGTAATTATCCTTATGATCATTATTTGTTTTATTAGAACCATTTGATTTTTAGTTGTTCTTTAATTACAAGAATAGCAACATTTTTTTTATTTTCTATCATGACTTTCATCTTAATTAAAATGTTGTTTGGATTAAAGGAGCTACTATCATCTTTAGGTGCAAAAAAAATGCTAGATTAGAAGTAGGAAAGGAGGAACAATATAAGGAAGAGTTATAGATTAGTTTTTATATTAATTTTTATCTTTTCTTTGTCTTATAAATTATTCAATTTGATAGTAAGTAATATGGGATGTTATGAGATTAGAGTAAAGTTAGTTTTTTTTTTAGTGATTCTAAATTGATTATTTGGATACATTTTTTTATCTTAAGTAAGGTTGGTTCCACACATTATCTATTTGTTTCTTTTGTTTATATATTTAGAAGTCATTTGTTTCATATCAAAAGTAAATTCTCATGAAATTTATTGGGAATTAATTTTTTTTAAACTTCTCTAAAAATACTCAAAGTCATTTAATTAACATTAAAGAATTAACACTTTTCAAGAATTAACTTTCTATATTTTATTTGATTCAACAACTTTTTAAGAAGTAATATCAAAATGACTAATATAATTTTCAAAATTATAATATAAAAAATAATAGATATCAATAAATTTTAATTATCCATAATTATCTTTTTAAACTATATTTTTAATCTCTTTTTCCATTATTTTTGCAAATTGGTAATTTCTTAATTTTTTAATTTGCTATAAAAATTAAGATGTTCTATATATATCTTAAATTATATTAATATAATTATGATGAAATATAATTCAAATGAATAAAAATATTATTTCAATAATAAATACAAGAAATCATTAATTGCAATAAATTCATATAAAGTAGATAAGAAATATACAAATATTTTTATTTTTATGATTGAATATTAAAATAATAATTAATAAAGATAATAAATATAAAATAATATAATAAATATGTAAAATAAATATATTTCTATTTAGAATTAAAATTTTATTATAATGATATTTATGACATAATTTTTAATATTTGTTTTGTATAATTAGAAATTATATTTATCATTAATAAATTATATTTATTATAATTTTTAAATAATAAAAATAAAAATTTAAAGTAGTTATTAGTTATATTAAATGGGAGTAATTTTGTATTCTTTTCTATAAATGGCATGGAAAATTCTTATTATTAAGAGGGTGTGAATAAGCAATTTCTTATGATATGTGACACATAAAACTTTTTTAAAAATTTTATTTTTTCCATTTTGGTAGATCATGACCTATTAAATGAATCAAAGATTTCCTATTTTTTAAAAAGTTACACTTTTCATGCTATTTTTATAAATTGGACAACCTCTTATTTTCTATATTTTTTCCATTGGAGTGGTGGAAACAGTTGGTGTTACCAAGATATGATAATTCTTTTATTCAGTTTTTTAGGCAATAAAGGCAATGAGTGAACACTTGGATAACGAAGTTGATATTCTTAGACAATGAAAGTGAAGAGTTGGAACATCTTGCTACAGAACAAGAATATTTTGGCATTTTTAACTTAAAATATACACATGTAGTTGAAAATGGAAAAGCAAAAACCATTTGATTGCTATAGATGTTGTGAACATCTTGCAGTAAGTACTAAACAAATTTGTTTATGTTGTTAGTAAAACCAAGCAAAAATACACAATGCTGACATAGAGTAAACCTAAGGGTGAAAATAAATTAGATGGTTCATGATTGGCCTATGATTTTCTTATTAGAGACTTAACTCAGTTTATGTATTTAATTAAATAAATCAAGCGTAAGCCAATATATTAACCTCTTTATTAAATAGGTGTAATTTATTTAATTTTAACCTTAACTTATTTAGATAATATATTACTCTAATTTAGTTTGCTTAAATTAATTGACTAGTTGTATTATAATTATTACTAATATTTCATCATTATATCTTTTTTTTCCTTTTTCAATTTAGTCATTAATATTCTCAAATTTTAAAATTCATGAGTGATGAATTTATATTATTATATCATTTGATCTTTTTATTTTAAATAAATATAATTATAGTTTGTTGTGTTGAATTATTAAGACATCTATATAAGTGGAGATAAAAATTTATTCAATACCTTTTTATTTAACAATTTCTTTTACTAAGGAACCTATTTATATTATATATAACTAAATTTATAAGTCTATCAATAATTTATTTATATTGTAATAATTAGGCCTAAATAGACCAACAAATCAAATCAAGTTTATTAAATTTTATAAATAAGTAAATTTAAGTTGAAATTTTAATATATAAATAAGCACAAGTCAAGCCTAAGTTAGGTAGGCTAATAAATTTTAAAATAAGCTTAGTTTATTTATATCAAGACCTGACCTAACTTGATTTATTTCCATCCTTAGATAAACTATGCTAAACTCCAATTTTTATGTAAATAATTTAAAAGCATCGTGTATTTCAAGTTTCCTTACAAATATAGTTAACAAATTGAACAAATATTCACGCATTGTATAATCATATTCTACTCCCAAATGTCTTTTCTTTGATTCATTTGTTGCTTTCAATTATGATGAGTTTAAGCTCAATAATTCCTTTTTTTAATTAATAATTTCATATTTTTGCTAACTTATTGCTGGAAATTAACAACTTCTAGAAAAGTGAATTCTTGAAGCAACTAAGAAGCCTCCAACCGAATCGGATCAACAATAAATAAAATTTGATTAACCCCATTTTTCATTTTAAAATATATCTTAAGTAGTTCTTTCACAATAAGCCGAGTTAAGTAGTTTTAAATTTTAGTATTTTGGTGATTGATCTTATTTATTGTTGAAGAACTTTAGTTGTACATGCTATATTAATTTATAATTTAAGATTAATATATGATTTTCTGTTTTAAAAAATGTATTTTAATTTCATGTTTAACAAAAAAAAAATGCCTTACGAATCGTAAGGGGTGCCATACTAGCGCCGTTAAAAATTTTCATTCTCACAGTATTAATTACATTAATTTTAATTCTTTAATGTTAAAAATATTACAATTTGTTATATCAAAATCATTTGATGAATTTTCTATTCATTAGCTGCGTTAATAAATTTTTTACTCAAATTTTTATATTTACATATTTTATACGTAATTTTTTCTCTTTTACAATAAAGTAAATCATTATATTATCATATATAGCTAATAATTTCAATAATTCAATTGTATTATTAATCGTTAATTCTTTGACCCGTGCAAACCACAGGTTGAAGTCTAGTACGTCATAAAAATTCAATTTGGAAAGCAATATATATATATATATATATATATGGATGTTAAGAAAGGTAGAAGTTCTATCAATATTTTAAAATATTCCTTTAGCATTTCAGATTCATTTTAACTAATCAAATAATTTCCTTTTAACTACATCTTGAGCTTTGTAATAATCAACATGTATTCATTTTAAGTTATGGTTATTTCGATTAACTTATCATCATAGAGCCATTAAAATCAAGTCAAAGTTAGTGGGTCATCTCATTAGCTTGCAAACTTTGAAAGATTTGGATTGCTAAAATGGCAGCCTTAGAAAATACACTTTGGAGTTGACCTGGCTTGCGTGAGCTAACTTATAAATGGCCAAACTAGCCCAAGTGCATGTGTGTGTGTAGCATTTTTTAATTTTTATATAGGCGTATATTTTTCAAATTATATAAAATTATATTTTTTTTATCTCCGTACCTATTAGTATGGGACTCATGGAGGAGAGGAGCAATAAACAGTAAACCACTTTCAATAATAGTACTTCTAAGAATTAAATTCAAGATCCTCCAAGCATGATGTTTTGAGAATCTTGAAATACCTTGAAACTTAGCTTGTGACACTAAGTAAACCATTTATTGGTATTTTATAGGTGTTTTATAACTTATTTATTAATAAATATATGGTACTTTTTAATTATTTTAAAATTTTTATTATTTAAAAAATAAAAAATTAAAATAATATATTTAAAAAAAAAAAGCTAGCAACCTACCGTATTTACTTGCTAGTCTACGAGAACTGAATTAAGATCTTTAATATGGAGGTTTATGCATGACATGAATGGACCCAACCTAGCCTAACCCATTCACTTAAGAACTTTAATCATCAAAATCCTATAAAATATTTAAATTTTAAACACTTAAAAATAAAGGGATAATTTTTGTGGTCTTTTGGCCCAAAAAACTTTCAAATGAATCTCCTAAAAATGGGGCTTCCATATTTCCGTGGATTTTCAGACAGCCCTCTGCACCCTTTTATTTAAAAATCTAATTTTCCCAAAGCATATGAAATAATTGATATAATAAAAAAAGAAACTTAAAGTATGAAGTAATTAAAATGAAAGTTAGATTTAAAATTTTTATCATAGAGTAAATTAAAATAATTATGTAGTATTTGATATAAATAATAAATGTTGCAAAAATGATTTCATAATCAAAACAATGATAAATAATTAGGTACACTGTATTTTAAAATAGTCAATAGATTAAAATATTCAAAGCAATTATAAATAAATTGGATATATTAAATTTTATGTTTAATTAACAAAAAAAGTTTATATTAAAATGTTTTTATCAATTTTTTAATATTTCAGTATGTTAAGCAAAAATTCATTCAATGGACAACAAACTAGTTTTATTATATTTACCGAATATCATCAGAAGAAAGAAAGAGATAAAATTTTTTTTACTGTTGTATAATAGAGACAAAAAATTATTTCTAAAAAGAGATCATCTGATTAAATAATAAAATTAGAAGTAAAATTAATATTTATTAATAAAAAAATACGCTCTATCCACAGCTATTAGAAAATTTAACCGCTAAATGGTAGAAAATAATCAATTAGAAAAAAGTGCAGCAAAATTACATTATACAAGAAGAGCTGGTGTAAATTTTAAATAAAGAGAGACTCCGTGACTTTTCAATACTTCAAGCTGTCCAATTTGTTTTAATTTTCATGAAGAAAAAACTATCCGTGTACTTCAAGTTTATTTAACCTGGCCAAGATGCTATTTTGTAGCCAAATTGAGTTGTTCAGCTGATTATGAACATCCCAATAATTTATTGGGCTCCCTTCATTTACAAGTTAAAATCTTCCTCATGCGAATTATTTTATTTGATTAATAATCTTTTTAAAAAAAAATCTTTTATCACTCAAAAGTTAATTAAGTCCATAGCTCTCAACTAATTGAATTTAATAATAACCTTCAGATGGACTCTTCTTGATCATCCGGACGGGCTACCTGCACAAATGAGAAATGCAAGCCTCGTGTATGTGGGAAATCTAATAGCATTTGCTTGGTCTTTTTTTCTTTTTAATTTCTTGAGTAAATATAACAACTAATTTTTCATTTATAAAGGTGGTAATTATTATATCTATTAAATTTTATAATTAATATTATTATTTTTTATTTTTATTTTTATTATAATTATCCATCTCTTTATTTATTTACAATGCTAAAATAAATAAAAAATATTGAAGTAAATTATTAAAATTTTCCTTAATAATATTAAATATATACTTACTTTTTGTTATATTATTTGAATTCATAGTTTATTTTAGTATTAAATTTTCCCTTAATAATATTAAATTTGAGAGATACTCTAGTCACTACCTTTATAAATGAACATTAATTATTATGTTTGTTATTAACCCCTGTTTGACATTGCTAAAAATAAGAATTTATTTTATTTCTAAGTGATTTTTTTAAAATAATATTTAGTTTTAAGTAAAAAGTAATTTTATTTCATTTATAATTATTATTGTAATTATATTTGTGTTATTATATAATCTATCAAATTTAGTAAGAATTTTGCTGGAATTTATTTTATTTAACCTATAATATATATTATATAAAAAATTTATCCCATTTTTAACATTATATTTACCATTATACCATCAAATCATACTTTTCAAGAGAATTTATACATTTTTCAATACATTCTAAATAAAAGAATTCATTTGTACATGAATTAAAATCATTATTTTTGACAAATTTTTCAAACAATAGAATTTATTTATAAATTAAATGAAATAATTTTTATTAAAATAAAATGAAATCAATTTTAAAAAATTGCGATGCCAAACCAACTATTAATTCCTCTATTAATCATAATTCCGCTCATTTATAATACTTTTGCATTAAAATTTTATATTTAGTTTTTCATTTAAATAAAGTATTGTTATTTTTTTACATGAGGTTTCATAGTGCATATGGAATATTTTGTTGAAGTGTTGCTGATTTGGAATTTCAATACTACTTTTATCTATATTTCTAAATGACCGATAATTATTTTATTTTTGAAAGGAAAGAATAGCTCATATACCAGTTATCATTTTCGCAGTCGTTTGCCCATGTACATCTACAAAAGTGCTGTCACATGCCCGAACTGTCAATTGAACTAACCGAAAAAACGACGCAAGATACCTAATTAAAAAGAAAATATCGTAAGTATATAACTTTTAAATTTATAACCACAATTCGAAATGAGTGATATTTCGGGAACAGGAAAAAAATAATTCAAGTCTATGCAGGTTGATTCAGTTGGCTATTAAAATTTGAATAAATTCATTGTAATTTTCTTTAATTATAAATTTAAAATTTTCTCAATATTAATCATGTTATTTGATAAACAGCTATTTTTTAGAATAATTATATGATGTTTACAAGTAAATTGAGTTACTGTTTTCTAAACTTAATTATGGTTGACTATGACTTTTGAATACAATTCTATTGACAATTTCAACATTTCATCAGTGTCTTCTCCGGTAAAATTTGAAATACTCCTCCTTCCTACCTTCCATAACAGTAAAAAAATAATAAATAATTTAATTCATTAAAAAATTTCACCAGATTGTACCAAAATGCAACCTAATAACTAAATCCAACCCAGCAAAAGCATTTTTAACTCAAAACTGAGAAGCATTTGGTTATAGGCACATTTCTATTTGTATTTTCATGTCCATTTTGTTTGGTTTGGTGGGCAGTGAGCTTTAAATCTCACCTAATTAGATCAGTCTTTTACCATACATTATTGATTATTGGTAATTGATAGACAAGCTTTCGTGAAAAAGTAAATGCTACACTAATTTAATCATTTTAGCTTTTGATTACGTTTGAGACTTTGAATTCCTAACGTCTGGGGCGTAGTCCTAGACTTCTTAAAATATTTGAAATATTTAATGTGTGTTTGATTTGTGAAAATGTTTTATACATTTTTTTAAAAAATAATGATCGTTATCATATTCTCTTAAAACATTTTAGTATTTTTAAAATATGATTTTCTTTTTATATTCAAGAAATAATTATAAATAATGATTCATAGTAGCTTACGGTGGTGAAGGGTGAAGTTGGGGTGTAAAGATGATGGTTTTGCCCAACAATATGAGTGTTGAATATTATTTATTTTAGGAGTGTAAATAAGTTAAATTACTAATAAACAATTCAAAATTAATTGATAAAAAATTTAATTTAAGTTTGATTATAAATGAGTTGAATCTAAATAAATGGAGTTTGAATCTAAATAAATTGGGCATGAGTTTAAACAAATTAAGTTTAAATTTTATATTATTTAACTCAAAATTTTTGTAAGCCTACACAAATTTAATAATAAAAAATATATATCTATTTTTATAATATATATAAATAACATAATATATAAAAATTTAATTCCATTAGTAATTGTTAAAATTGCATAAAGGATTGTGATAATATTTTGATTGAAGTAATTACTAATTAACTTTCTAGTATACATTATTTTTACTAAATCTAATTATTAGCATTATAGAACAATAGTGCACATTTTTTTTTAAAATTTGATGGTTGCCTTGTAGAAAATTTTATATTGATGAGTAAAATGAGATTAAAAAAATTTGAGGTCTAATTTATTTGTAAAAGATAAATTTTTATACATTCAAATTGAGGTAAATAAGAAATGGAAGTTTAATAATACACTATTTGAATAAGTTTGTGTAAACTCATTTAGACTTGTATTTAAGTTAAGCTTGAATTTAAGTTTGAATTTAATAATATTCAGCTTAAGTTTTACCTCATTTAATTTGGGTGAGTTCAAATTTAAGCATATTGATATTCTGCTCAGATCAATTCATTTGCACCTTAGTCTATGCATTAAATGGTAATAGATTAGATGGTGGAATGTGTAGAAGAATATGAAAAAATAAATAAATTATCAACTCCATCCTTATAATTATAAAGTATTAGTAAAACATATTTGAATTATATAAAATTATAGTTTAATCCTGAATAAAGTTCGTATATAAAATTTTATCCCTCAGTCCTATTATTCAATCCATATTCTTTATTATCATTTTTAACTACATATAGATTTATTAAATCAACATAAGCCTAAAAAAGAAGTTTAAAAGAGAAAAAAGGGGGGAAATTTAACTAATCAATTTTTAAAAATTCAACCAATTTTTTAATTTTTCCTAATTCTTGTTAGTTCAAACCAATTTAAATCGGTTTGACCGTTAAAATCGTTCTTTGTGTTGATTTGAACTAAATAATACAATGGCTAGTAGTTGGATGAAATAAATCATTCAATTTGATTTGCCTTTTCAAACATTAATCCATCCATCAAATGGTATGAGATTAGATGGTGGAATATGTTGAAGAAGATGAAAAATTAAATATAACGAAATTATCAATTATATCCCCAAAATTGTAAAATATTAGCAACATTATCTCTTAATTATAAAATTACAATTTATCCTTAAATAAAGTTTGTATATTTAATTTTATCCCTCAATTATATTATTTAGGATATATTCTTTTATTGTTATTTTTAATTACCTATAGGTTTATTGAGCTAACACAACCTCAAAAGAAGAAGTTCAAAAGGAAAAAAAAAAGAAAAAAGACCTTTCTTTGGTACTAATTGCTACCAATACTTTTAGGTACTCATACTAGAAATGGAAGGGATTATTGACATGTGGTAGATACACTTATCATTACTAGCAATTAGAAAGCCAATAAAAGGTAAAAAGTTTTTTTTTCTTTGGCCTTTGGCCTTCATCCTTTAAAAAAAATTCTTAATTGGTTCCAAAAATCTATTTTTGCCAAAGTCAATCTTCTCTAATAGTAATCAAAGTTGAAGATGGAGAAAAGGAAAGGAATTCCAATGTGTGTGGAGTGTCAAATGCTATTCAAGTAAAAAAGGTTAATTACATGAAACGGTGGTCAAGTATTGTAGATATGCTAGGAGATTGTTAATGTAGATCAATTACAGAAAGTCTCCATGAAAATGGAAATTTGATAAGTTGTATATAAGTTTTTGCATCTAAGTTCCTTACCTATCTTTTTAGCTTTAATTAACTTTTTTCCTTAATTTCATTTTCCATTTAGGGATTCTTCAATTTGCATAGATGAATTTATGTAAAAAAAAGATATGTTAATTTGATAAATCCATCGTATTTGTGTATAATTCATAATTTAGCTGTGATTGCTCTTTTTTTCTTACTATTATATTTCAATTTGTTGTTTCAATTTTTGCATATTTGTTCACTTGTTAAGGATCCCAAATTTTGGAATTTCTTAATACTTTTATTCCTTTTTGCTTTGCTAAATATAATACAAGGTAAGACGACTTAAATCCTCTAGTAATTTCTTTGCTTAAAAAATAGGTTTGGATTTTCTTTGGATTTGCTATGATCATGGTAAATTTTTTGGTTTTATCAATCCACTGCAATGTATTTTCTAAAATATCTAGAACTTCAGCTTCAATATATCAACAACCCATTATACTGTGGTTCATAAAACTTCTTTCAAATCTTAATTGATCTAGATTGAATTATTTTCCACAAAAGTAGTAAGGTAAAATTGACTATCTAGATCTTATAATTCTTTCTCCTTCAATGGGCTTAAAAGGTTATAAATAAATGTATATTAAAGGCTTAGATACAACTTTCTTTCTTTGATGGTCTAAATTTAATTATACTTGATACTCATGTTTTATAATGAGTATAGTAGAATCCTCCAAAAAAAATTAACTAATTAATTTCCAAAAATTAGATTGAATTTTTAAGATTTTTATCAGTTCAACTACTAAAATGGTTCTTTGGATTTACTTGAATTGAATAACATAATGGTTCAAACCAAATGGTTTAATTGATTCATGAATAGAATTATTTGTATGGATGAACAAAATTATATATACAAACCTATATTGTGAAATCCAACCTAACCTTGGTTCAACCAAGTAAATGGGGACTTAGTTCACAAATAGGTTAGATGGCTTTAGGAACCTAAGATCAAGGTTAACTTGGTGTGAACTAGAGACAACCAATTAAATTTAAGCAACTTAGACAACCCAGTGATTAATTCATATTTGATGGTTTAAGCGGCCTAGCTATCAATAATTAAAAAGTATATAGGAGGACATAAACAAGTATTTGAACATTGTTCCTTATCATTTCTTGGCATTTGGCGTTGCTAATGAATCAATACAGTCATTTGTTCTTAAAGTATTATTACATATATATAATTAATCCTTACCATTTTGAATTTCATTAACTTTAAACCATTAAATTTATTTCATATACAATTTTAAAATTTAGTAATATGCATGTATATACTTTATTTTTCCTTATTAAGTATCTAATTAAATAATAATGTCAAGGAACAATTCTTGCAATAAAAATGCTAACTACTTTCAAAATTGTAACAAATTAGTCAAATATTTTTAGTTATGTTAATTTAAGTTTTATTTAAATGTAACTCTAAATAATAACTATCTTATATTTAATCATTTTTAATGAAAATTTTATTATATAATTAACTTATGTATAATGTAAAATGTTAAACTTTTTATCACATATTTATAATTTATAAATATTAATATACTTTAACTACTTTGACCTCCTAGTTTAACTAGTTGAACTGATTTGATCTTGACTTTGCTATTCTATCAGGTTAATAGTTAGGTCGAGTTTTAAAATATAAATACAAACTATTATTTATTTACTTTATATACTTTAAGAATTATTTTGATAGCATCTTATAACTTCAAGGACAAAATTAATAAGTCAAGATTATTGAAAAAATTAAAAGACTAAAGGAAAAAATTAATGTGTATTACATTATCCTTTTAAGTAAATTTATCTCACTATTTACCACATGGATAATGGTTGGTGTGGATTTGGGTCAAGTTGGGTGGATTAAGCATGCATAGCCCACCTGATTAAAATTAACCATTTTGTATATTTAGTGAATTGAAAATGACTACCTTTATGATTAATTTGATATTACTCGAAAGAATCGATTTTGGATGGATTTTGTTGAGTTTGACCAAGTTGCTAATGTTTGGAGAAGGCTTGTTTTACATGACACATATTTAGGCATAATTTTTCCTTATTTATGCCAAAATTAGAAGCAAAATGGAATAGAGAAACATACTCTAAATCAATATTCTCTTAAAATATATTTAACAACAAATTAAATCATCTAAACTTACAAAAAAAAGACATAAAACTTAGGAAAACAACAATAATTAAGTCAAAAGAAGATGTGGAAAAAATTGTTAGTTTTTCATAAAATTCTGCAACTTCTTTCTTCTTCTATTACATTATGTGTCAACCATTCATTTTTCAATATACGGCTATGTATACTTACCATTATTTATTTTTCTTCTACGTATAAGTTTCTTAGGAAAAAATAAAAAATCCACGCAAAAAGAAAGCAATTAACTTGAGAAGCAAAACTAGCAAAGCAAACAAGAAGATTATTAAGATTTTAATTTTAATGTGTGGAACTCTAACAAAAGTTCTTGAATCAAACAAAGAATAATATAAGATAAAGCTTCTCACTTCACTCATTTGCCATTACAAAGCATTTTCACATATATAAAGAGATGGTAAAATGAATAAGTACGAAAGAATGTGAGATAAAGACATATAAATCTATAATCTTCGTTGGGGTTAGGTTAAGTAGTTACGGAGGCAATCCTTACTAGTTTTTCCATTGTATTTGCTTCTTTGGAAAATTGTAACTGCAACTATAGAGAGGGTATTGGTTTTAATGAGAGTAAAGTGGTTTTGTTTTGGAAAATCAATTGATGGTTATACTTAATTCTTCCTGAATGTAAGGCTCTGTTAAGGTTATAAAATTGAGGGAAAGAAGAAAGGAAATTTATTAAGATCCTTTTGTGTATTTAAATATATGTATTCGTAGTTAATAAAATAAGATCATTTTTAAAGTGAAGTTGGTAATTATGACTCTTATTCATTTATTCATCCATATTCACCCTTGTTGTAACCTGTTCATATCCAACTATATTAACTTTAGAATCAAAATGAATTGGGTCATTATTAACCTTGTCAAATAAGAATTATGTTGAATCAATTCATAAACAATCATTTTTCTATACATATATATACATATATGTATATATGTAAAATAAATTAACTCGTACATTATACAAATCAATATTATAAATAAAAAAATTATGTTAAAATATCTTACTAATTTATTTACAAAAAATGTATCTTAATAATTTAATATAAAATTATATGTCTTAATTAAATTATCATAACATCTTTATATATATGATGATATTAATTTTTATTTTAAAAAAGTAAAATCAAATTTATCAACTTGTATTAAACTTACTTTAATATTATATAAAAATTAAATTAAAAATAAATTTAATGGTACTAATTAAGTTCTAAAAGAATCTCATAAAAAATAATCTTAAATATTGTTATTATTAATTAAAGATATTTTCTAGCATATGAGCTATACATATTTTTTCTAATGAACATTTATGTCAATATTTTGAAATGAAGAAAAAAATTTTGAAAACTTTATGCGTACATAAAAAATAGATACATATTTTTTTGAAAAATTATACTTTAATATATTCAAGCATAATTTAATAGGTTTATTCCTTATTAATTAACATGAAAGGAAATATGAATATGTATTTTTTATTTTATTATAATCTCATTTTTGAATTAATATTTTTTATTTAATGTACGCCAATATTAAAATATTTAGTCAACAATATTTAAATTTATAAATTTCAATTTTAAAAACTATAATATTAAGAAAATGGTTATTTATATTACAAAAAATAAAGAAAAATTAGAATTTTAAAAGAGAAAATAAAAATTTAGTTTAAAATTTCTAATAGCATAAATTTGGAATAAATACAACATTTAATCTTTCATTTATAAAGGTAATGACTATTGCACCTCTCAAATTTATAGTTAACATTATTGGTCATTTAGTTTTATTTTTACTATAATTATTTGTTCCTCTACTCACTTTAAATATTAAAATAAATAAAAAATATTAAAATCAATCATTAAATAACATCTTAGCAATATCAAATATATATTTTTTTAGTTACATTCTTCCTTTTTATTACTTATTTTAGTGTTACGTATGCAGAGAGGGATAAATAATTATAATAAAAATAAAAATAAAATACTAATAATATTAGTAAGTTATGAAATTTAGAGGATGTAATAGTTATTATCTTTATAAATGAAATATTAAATATTATAGTTAATCTATAAATTTGCTTTAAAATGGTAATGGAGAATGCAACATAATGGGGAAGAAAAACATTAGTCGAAATAATAAAATATAAAATAATAATTTAATAAATAAATCAAGTTAATCATATATTTAAGGATTATTGGTCATTTATGACATATTTAAAATTTTATATTGAATTAAAAATGGATAAGTGGGTTAACAATAATCTACCCATTTTTTTATCCAATCTATTATAATCCATCCATTTACCACCTCAACAGAGGAGTAAAAAGATTAATTTTTTTGTCCTTTTCTATTCATTTGCATTCATCCTATCTTGGAGAAATTATATTTACTTTATTATAGATAAAGATATAAGAAAGTTAAGTTATTTATGAATAGCTTGAAATACACTTATAAAAAACTTAATTTAAGTTTGACTTTAAATAAATCGAATCCAAACAAGCTCAATTTAATTAATATAGGAGCCAAGTTTGAATTTCATACTATTCGATTCGAGCTATTTGCGAATACAAACAACTCTAATAATAAAAAATATCTTTATTTTTACAAATATAAATAATATAATGTATAAAAAATTCAATTTTATTAGTAATTATTGAGGTTACATAAAGAAGTATGATGTTTTAGCTAAAGTAATTAATTTTTAATACATGTAATTATTATTGTTATTATATGATGATTGTATTGTTATTTTTAATGGATTTGATAGTTATAGAAAAATTTATATTGTTAAGTAAAATATCATAAAATATAATGTTTAATTTATTTTTGAAAAATAAAATCTTAAATTTATGTGAAATAACAAACTATTCGAGTAAGATTATATAAGTTCAAATTAAAATTTGAAATATTTCAAGTTTTATTATAAATTAATGACTAGTAAAACATCACTCAAATAAACTCATGTTTGAATTAAGCTCGAGTTCAAGTTCGAGTTTGAATTATTCAAGCTTAATGATTTTTTACTTGAGTTTAAACTTATTTATTTTTAATGAATTCAAGCTTCAATATATAAATATTTAGCTTGACTCGATTCATTTACACCCTTACCTATAGATAAATTATATTTGTAGTTACATTTTCATTTCTTCCTATTTTTAGAAATGCATACTAACAATATTTTTTTTATATATACTATCCTTCTTTTCCTTCCAATTCCATCTATTCTACTTAGAAAAAATAAGAAAAATTAATATATATTTATTAAAATAAAAGAAGTGTGGATGTTTAAACATTAGAAAAAGTTATTGTAATTTGCCTTTAGATTATATATATATCTTCTATTTAATTGTTTCAATTATATTTATAAATAACATTTAAAGCAACATATTTTTAATTAAAAATCAATATATCTTTTAATCATTAACCAATATGATTTTTTAACCTTAGACACATGATGACACCAACTAACATATCTTCATATTTCATTCAATAAGACTTAAGACTTTTTAACAATTAATCTATGTATCTTAATCTCTCAAGTAAAGATTTAAGGATTCAAATTTAGCTATGACACATCCCTCTAAAAATTTAAAATTCTATTCTTGTGTAGCATGGAATAAAATTTTTGTGTAAAGAATAATCAATTATTTTAAAAAATTTAAGGTAAGAATTTTATGTTAAATAGTTAGGAGAAAAAGGATAAATGAAAGTGTTAAGAGTTTAATTATGATTAAGGGAGAGTGAGGGATATATAGAGAAGAATTAGAATGTCTTTCCAATTTTGCCATTGGCTTATTACTCTTTTTAACTCCTTATTTAAGTCACTAACCTTATTTCTCTAACAAAAAATCCCCAAATTCTTTGTCTTCCTATTCTCTTCTTTTTCTCTCCTTTTAGGTAGTAAATAACATCGATGTAAGATAATTTCTTATGCTACCTCATCCAAAAAAAAAAAAGGTAAATTAAACACCATTCGCATCCTTGGTATATTTGATTATTTTGAATGAATTTAGTTGAAATGGTCAGTTTTGCAATGTTTTTCTTATAATTTAGATGAATTTTGATGATTTAAGTGTTTTGACTTGAAATTTTAGATGTATCTGGTTAAAACCATGTTATAATTGCATTATATGATGTGTTGAATAAGCATAATAATCGATAAAATGAAATCATAAATAAATAGTGTTGAATAAACAATGATTTCATGCCAAATTTTGTAGAAAACCAAGCTATAATCCATTATATAATCAATTATGCTATGGAAATATACTTTTTGGGCAAGCATAATTAATTATACAGTTAACTATGTTTCAAAGGTTTGTTTTCTAGCAACTTGTAGTTGATTATGACTTTGCAGAGTTGCTCTAATAGATTCTATAGTTAATTACATAGTTGATTATATGCCCAAGGCCTTGCTCTTTGGATCTCTATAATAGTCAGTTATACCTTTGTAAAGTTGTTTTTTAAGATAATATAATTAACTATGCCTTGCAAAGTTTTACATGCTATATATCTAAAAGGTCAATGTATACTAAATGCTTTATAATCTTGAGATTAATTGCTATTCTTAGATGATATTAAATGTAAGATGTAAGGCCATGCCTAAGAGGTTTAGAGATGTTGCAATGTGTGTGCATGTTTTGTGAATTTAACTGGTAAAGATTGCATTAGGTTCATATTATGGATATTTATTATTTATGGATTTTTCTATATACTAATTATAAACCATAGAGTTGAAGTGCTAGTGAAGCACTTGTTATCTTGACATATTATTCTATTAATGAGATTTGATTAAATTAGGACAATTATACATATATTATGGCTTTACATACTAGATCTACATGCCAATTTATGAAAGGACAGCATTGACCTTAGAAGAATAATGATGAGCTTGTAAAGGATAGCGCTAGATAGGAGTCACACAAAGATTTACATGCTTTCTTTCTTTCTTTCTCTTCTTTGATATCTATTAAATGATATAGAAATGTTATGATTAAGTCTGTGGTATTATAAAAATTTGTAAGTAATATGACTTCAAATGAATTTGGTGTAATTATATTGCTTATTGACATGGACTTTTTGATAGACATGTTAAATTTTTGGAACATTCTTATCTTCCCTAATGAACGTATAGGTGTGTATTTATGTTCTTTAAGTAAAAACTTAAACATCATAAAGGATAAATTGTAAGCATTTGTGTTATGATATATATGTATATATGTATATTTTTAATTATTTTCTCATTATTTATTAATTATTCATTGAGTTTCTAAAGAAATTCCCTCTCTTTCTATTTCTTTTTCTTTATCTTAAAGGAATTTCCTCTTAGATGTTAAGTTGTTATTGGATAGGTTGAAAGTGGTCCACTCAATAATTTTGGTATTTAGTTAAGCCATGGGACAATTAACTTAAACAAGTATAATTCCAAGTTAATACATGGTTGCTCGAAACATAATTCTTTTACACTAGAGAACTATTATAATATTTTAGATAATGATGCATATTTGTATGTCCAATATCACATTAAGCTTATATTAGAAGGCTTATAGACAGTGGTTCCTAATAACCTTCAATACCATTCAAGTGCTCTAGGATAGGTTTGGCAAACTTTTTAAGAATAAAATAGCTAGTTATTTAATTTGCCACTAATTACTAAATAGAGGTATTAGAAATTCCTATGAAACTTTCACTGCACACGAACATGGGAAGTTCTTATCCACATTCCCTTAATTAGAAGAATTTCATGTGTTATCTATGGATAAAAATATAAAACTACTTGCACTTAATTTAAATAATAACTACTTATGATTCTGAAGAGACAGAATTAATATTTTTCATTTTTATAATAAATTAAAAATTAAAAGATCATAAGTTAAAAAAATTTCTAATTATTGTATTATAATTTTGAGAGTCATGGTAGTTGTTATGATAATATTTCCTAAAAATTTTAAAATTAAGCTAAATAAAATATAGAAAGTTAATTCTTAAGAATTATCAACTTTTTACTATTAACTAAGTTATTTTGAAAAAAACTTCTAATACTATATTGACATTAAAAATTTAATGTTATTCTTATACAAATGTTGACATTATTTTTCTAACTCAATAGTATGATCTTACAAAAAATTCTCTATTTTTAACAAGAAATTAGTTATTTTTGAGAAAATTAAATTGTTAAATCAAAAAAAATATTACACTTAATAACATTTGTATGAAAATAACATTAAGTTTTTAAGCTAATGTAGCACTAAAAGCTTTTTCATAACATTGAGCACTTTGGAGAAAGTTACCAAAGAAATTTAACTTTTAAGAAAAGATAAAATTTGGATAAATTTCTTTAGGTTCTCTAATCAAATCATGACATGTGTGTTAATTGTCCTATTTTTTTGAAAGAACTTATCTAAAGAAATTTATCTAGATTAGCACATTGATAATTATCATAATTATTAAATTATAATTATTAATAATAATCAAATAAAAAATTAATACACATATCATAATATAAATTAAAGAACCTTATGATAAATACTTAAAATTTTTACTTAGTGTATATTCTTTAAAAAATAAAAATATTCATAAATTTTTATTTTTTATATGAATCAAATAACCTAAATTTTCATGACAAGAAGTGAAAGTAGGTTTTTTTTAAGTAAATGAAAGTAGATTATGAATCATTGTAATGCTAAGGAATCATTTGATTCATAATAATAATATGAAAAATCTTATTTTTTAAGAAATGAAAAAAGAAGTAGATTATTTAATTAGCGATTATCTAACAAATTGAAGGGAAATAAGACATTTTAAGAGTTTTACTTCCCATAAAGCATAAAAAGTTGCTTACCCATCCCTCCCAAATAAGTTTCAATTCATGTATCCATTACACACATAAGGAAAAAATTATCCTTATCAAATTTAACTAATGATAACTTGATCCTTTTATTTGATTATCAAGGTTTTATTTTCCTTTTCAAGTTATTCCTAGAACTCCAAATTTATTTAAGAGCTCAATCAATAGTTTTGTATTAAACTTATTTTTATATGTCACGACCTAAATTTTCAAATTGAAAATTGTGACTGACATGAATATATCATAATCCTATGATATATCAACAAACCTTTTTTAACTTTTTTTTTATTTCTAACCAGACACAATAATGCTAATAAACTGATATATATAAAGATTAGTCATATTTACAAATTAAAATAAAAGTATTTTTCTCATAATTTATACAAATATCAGTAAGTACTCCACTACTAAAATACTATACTCTAAACATCTAACAGTTCAAATGACATAGTATACCGGTGATCACATATGATCTGGGGATCCACATGTAAATAAATTTAAAATAACAACATAATGAGTATTTTAAATACTCAGTGAGCCTATTTACATTCTAATTTCTAAAATAATTCTATAAAGAATTTATCATTCTTCTCATAAATATTTAACTAATAATAATTATCTATTAACATAATCTAACTTTATCAATTTAATTGAATTCAAATTTAACATATAACTAATGTATAATATGCGAGTGAGAATGGTGGGAAGGTATAAGTTTCATCTTGTGCCTCCTATTTCAGCCTTATCCCTCCATTCCAGTCTTATCTCTCTCTCCAATATAATGCCCTCCCATACAAATAAAATCTACCTTTTTTATAAGGCCATCCCTTTGAGGGGTTAGGGTATGATTAATATACCTCCCACCAAAATTTTTATATAACTCAAATATAATAATATTCTATAATTTTGAAGAAATTCACAGTTTTTTACGTATAAGCATAAAATAATCATATACATAATTTAAATCACAACCCATTTATTTATCACGTTTAACAATTAAATTTGTAATTATACTGTTAATTCTTTTATTTACAACACTACTAAAAATATTAAATGAAAATTCTAAAACTACAATCCTCAATTCATAATTTCCATAATTTTTTAAATAAAATCTAAGCCTAATTGAAATTATTTAAATTTAAACATAATTAGTATAAATTAAAATGAAATTAAAATAAAATTAAATTAGAAATTAGGTAAATAGAACTCACCTTAATTCCTTTCAAGATATCTTTCTTTCTCTCTTTCTTTTTCTTTATCTCTCTTCCTTCTCTTTTTTTTTCCTTGCCTTCCTTGCTTTCTTTCTGCTTATGATTGTAAAGCCACACAGCCCCTCCCCCTATTTATAAGATGGGAATGGCGGTGATAAGACCATTTTGCCCCTCTTCTTTTCAAAAATTTACACGCTTATCCTTATAAATTAATTTTCAATTTTGCCTCTCTACTTTATAAAAATTTATACATTTACTATTATAATATTTTTTTTTAATTTTGCCTTTTTTCTTTTATAAAAATTTCAAATATGTCCAAAAATTATTTATTTAATTTCTTTGAAAAAAATTTACATTACAATACATTTATAATATTTTTATATTTTTATCTAATAATTTTATTTATTTAATAAATCAAAATATTTGACTATTACAAATTCTTTCTCCTTAATTAAAATTTATCCTCGAATTTTCAAGAAGGCAAGTATGATTGCATAGGATTATTAACGACTTGTGTATTAATTCTATGCGTCATCATTGAATTGAACCATTCTACAAGATTTTATATATTACGTAATTTAAACATAATCACATAAACTTTCAATATTTAAATAATCCAACAAATCACTTTTTGTCAAACTCAAGCAACATGCTCTTTTAATTGTCAACACATTTAGAAACATTAAACATAATAGGTGCTCTAAACACCACTTATGATACGTCATACAATTTTTACCTTATATTTTGTCTCCTATCTCTTGATCAATCATGTAAGAAATGCCGTTTATACTAACATTGATAATTTATTGAAATCTTAAAACATGTTTTGGAAACCAATCACAATTAATAATTCTCAGCCAAGGATTTTAGCTAAAGTTTAGACAAATGAGCCCTGAACTAGGCTTTATCCAAACTATAGCCATTTCCCCATTTCATTTGATCATCTAATAATATCTACAATAAATAGTTATATTCATATTTGCTTGATGGCAAATTACACAAATTACTATGGCATTCAACATTACCTGATTATTTCACTCAAGGTGTTGTTCGACTACTAGTTTTTCATAACAAAAGCTAAGAATAGTAGTAGTATGATTATAATTAATGCAACAACTAACACTATCCAATTATTCATAAAATGAGGATTCATAAACCATTTTTAAAGAAAGAGGCAAAGCATTTCCCGTAGGTCTAATTCTAACCATAGGTAACCTTCATGTTGCCATGAATCACAAATCACTATACATGATAAAACTATAGTTTGGAGTATAATAATCAAAACATACAATTTCCACATTACAATTGTATTTTTTCATATTGGTGCAAAACAAGGCCCAATGGTCTAAATCAAAAAGTAGAGGGAATTAAGAAACTAGAGAAAAACAAAGAACTTGAGTAATGGAAGCTTATATAAAATAAAGAAATAGTTATGGGAAACCTACAAATAAATCAATGATAAAGACTAACAAGATGTAATAGAATGGTAATGAAAGGGCCGAATTAGGAGAGATATAAAGAGATTGAATAATAGGAGAGATAAGGAAGTTCAGTAGTAAGAAAGGAAGAAAGGTGATTGGATGGTAGAGATTTGTGAAGATAAAGGAATAAAATAGGATAAAAAGAGGGAACAAAAAAAAAAAGAATCTAATGCTCTCGGCACCTATTATAAAAATAACTCATGACCACCCACTCTCAATTAAGAATCTCAATGATTTAGTCTCTTGTTTTTCTTTTCCACTTAAGGTCGCTAGCCATACTTAACACCCTCTATTCATTAATTTTCACACCTTAGTCCAGGTTATAAGAGGTGGGGTTGTTATTTTTCTTTCTCCTTGAAAATTTATTTCCATGCCTTTACTAGGTTCGAGTGTTATTACTTTATGATAACAATTTATTCTAGCATAGTATTTTAAAAGCCAGTCCATCCTTAAAATGATGTCATAATCTCCTATTTCTATTACCATTAAGTCAACTTTAGTGGGGTGTTAGTTTATAACTATAGTGCCATTCCTAGCAATTAATTACTTTCCTACGAGAGTATGTACTATCATTATTTGCTCTAAGAGGCGTATAGGCTTAGGTATTTTCTTTGCTAGATTATGAGATATAAAAGAATGTGTAGCACCAGGATCAAATAAAGCATTAGCATCTTTCCTTCAATTAATAACGTACCAGTCACTACTTCATTAGATGTTTTTACCTCCTTTCGTGTAATAGCGAACACTCGCGCTTGTGATCCTGTAGCTTCTTATTTTTTATTCTTCTTATTAGGTGTTGCTGGTGCTTTTACTAATTTTACATTTAACATGCTTGGTCATTATTATTGGTTACTCTGGGATGCATTCTCTAGCTTGGTGTCTTAGTTTCCTACAATGGAAACAAATTATGCATCTTCTTAGATGAGTTCTTTTGCATTACTGGCAATAAGGAAAGCTTTCTCTCTGCTGATATAGGGATGATACACTCTGATTGTCTACCCTTAAAAATCCCGGTTTGCTTCCATCACTTCTACTTTGAAAATTCTACTGACTTTGAGGTCTTCTAACAAATCATTTTCCAATGCTCCTAGATAGTGTATTGGAAGTCAACTCAGCTCCCTTAATCTTTTTACTACTCCCTTCTTTGAATATGCTTCTCTTTTTAGTTGAGGATTCTTCTTTTCCTCTTCTTTCTTATGGATGAATCTTCGTCCTAATTGTTGGTGTGTGTCCTAGAACCAATCATATAGATGATTGAAGTTATACACAATGTATTATATTTTATTTTAGGTAATTTAATTATTATATTTTATTTTTATAATTTTATTATTATTATGCGCAATTTATAACTTAATATAATAATTATCCTTAGAATAGCTTCGCTATTCCTAAAATGCCCTTAGTCAAGTATTATTACAAAAAGGCTAGTAATAATACATCGAGACTAGCATATATAGTGACTGATGATTATGAATCATGGATATGTGATATCAAGTTAATACATAAGTACATTGCTAGTGAACAATGTACTGGACTGACCCACTATGAGAATATTACATGGATAGATGTATCATAAGTTATTCTCATATGATCAAAAATACACAAAAATCTTTGACCTGAAGTCACTACGGTTCCCTACATGAGGAATTACTCACTTTAATATTATCCTATGTCACCTTTAATCAGGATGACAAGTAGGGCATTGATTGGGTGTGTCATAAATCGTGCAAAGAGAAGTGAGTGATGTAGATGGGATTTTGTTACTCTTGTATAAAAGAGAAATATCATTGGGCCCATTGATTGAGTGAGACTTAGAAAATGTATGGCCATACTCAGTTGAATTAATATGTGATATTAATCATTTTTTTTAAGTCTACTCAGTATCAAGAAATATAAATTGAATATTGACGAGAATGACACATTCCATGCCTTCAGTTCAATTTAGATATTATTACAAAAGGGTTATGATGTAAAACGTTGATCATGTATTATGTGGATGTCGAATCACAGACATTCTTACTACTTAAGTGGCAGTGATGTATTGTTAGATACCGCTTACTGTCTATGGCTCAATAATGAGTCATTGTCAACGTAGTAAGAACCTACAGGGTCACACAAAAGGAGTAGGAATAAGATAATAATTAATTGGACTTTAATTATATTAATATCCAATTAATTAGACTTATTTTCATGCATATATATATTATTAAGAATAATAAATTCACGTAATATATATATATATATTATGTGATATTATTTGATATTAAAGTAATATCAAATAATTACGTTATTAGATATTAGATAAATATATTATGAGATAATATTATTTTGATATTTGATAACTATATGCAATTATCTAATGTTAGATAATTAATAGATAAGTCATATCTCTAGGATAAAGATAAAATGAGTTGTTAAATGTGATTAGGATTTTGGAAGCATTATCCTAGTAAGACTAGGATTGTAGATTGCCTAAATTCTATAAAAGGGGGCTTGAGGGCAGCATATTAGAGACATGCTCATAGACTTCCTAAAATCCTAAATCACTCAGAAAACATTCAATCCTAATTCCTAGAGAAAAAATGGATCCTAGCATATTCGTGGAGGGTGAGAGGTCGTTGTTCACTCCGTGTGGATACCGTAGAGATGTTGTACCTTTCGACTGGCGTTTGATTCATCCACTCTCAAGTTTTGATCAGTAAAAACATGAGTGCCCAATAGGTAAAACCCTAATCATTGATTTATGCTTTTTGCATGGATCCTAGGTAGAATTCGGATCAAATTTTGAATTTTCGTTGCATATGATAATCCGTATAACCAACACTAATTGCTTGGTTTAATGCTTCCTGATAGGTGGTTGCCTCAGTAACAACCACACAATTAAAGTAGTAGTCTTGAAGCCCATTGACAAATCTTTCAACTTTGGCTTTCTCAGAAGGTATAAAATAAGTAACATATCTCGAGAGTCGTGTATATTGAGCATCATATTCTGGGATAGTCATATTTCTTTGAGTAAGGCGCTCAAATTCTTTGGCTTTAGCTTTTGGGTGCTTAGCTGCAAGAATTGATCCACCGAGTCATTATAAAATTGTTCCCAAGTTAGGGGAAGAACAAAAATGTTTCTTTGGTCTACATGTTATATGTACCAATAATAGGCTATATCATTTAATTGATAGCCTACTAGGTCAATTAGTATAGTTTCTGAACAGCCTAACATTCTTCCAGTTTTCTTAATTTGTCCAAGGAATTGGTATGGGTCGACAAAAGGATCAGTGCCATCGTATCTTGGTGGTTTGAGTTTCAAGAATTCATGGACAATTTCTAATTTATTGGTGGGGGTTATCTAACTTCATTTTCCACATAATTATGATTCTCAATTCTCTCACTTTTATTTATCTCTTTATCTTTATTCGCACCGACTATTTCAATTAATCTATTGACAGTTTGCTGCATGTAGACTACCCATTCAGGCATCTCAGACTGCCCATAGCAAATAGAATTCCTTCGTGTTCAGCCATATTCTTATGGCACACAAGGGAAGAACAACATATAACTTATACTATTCAAGTACTAAGAATTTCAAAATAATACTTGACTATGTTAATGGATCCCTTATATTACATTATTAGTATACCATGATTAGGAAAACCTAGAACCATGCTCTGATATCACAATTGTCACGACCTAAATTTTCAAATTGGAAATCGTGACCGGCGTGAATATATCATAATCCTATGATATATCCATAAGCCTTTTTCAACTTTTCTTTTATTTCTAACCAGACACAATAATACTAATAAACTAATATATATAAAGATTAGTCATATTTACAAATCAAAATAAAAGTACTTATCTCATAATTTATACAAACATCAGTAAGTACTCCACTGCTAAAATACTATACTCTAAACATCTAATAGTTCAAGTTATATGGCATACTAGTAATCACATATGATTTGGGGATCCACCTGTAAAGAAATTTAAAACAATAATATAATGAGTATTTTAAATACTCAATGAGCCTATTTACATTCCAATTTCTAAAATAATTTTATAAAGAATTTATCATTCTTCTCATAAATATTTAACTAACAATAATTATTTATCGACATAATTTAGCTTTATCAATCTAACTAAATTCAAATCTAACATATAACTAATGTATAATATGTAAGTGAGAATGGTGGGAAGGTATAAGTTCCACCCTGTGCCTCCCATTTCAACCTTATCCTTCACGCCCTAGCCTTATCCCTTTCTCCAATATAATGCCCTCCCACACAAATAAAATCTACCTTTTTTATAAGGTCGCCCCTTTGAGAGGTTAGGGTATGGTTAATATACCTCCTACCAAAATTTTTCTATAACTCAAATATAACAATATTATATAATTTCAAAGAAATCCACAGTTTCCTACGCATAAGCATAAAATATCATATACACAATTTCAATCATAACCTATTTATTTATCATGTTCAACAATTAAATTTGTAATTATATTTCTAATTCTTTTATTTACAACACTACTAAAAATATTAAATGAAAATTCTAAAACTACAATCCTTAATTCATAACATCTCTAATTTTTTTAAATAAAATCTAAGTCTAATTAGAATTATTTAAATTTAAACATAATTACTATAAATTATTGCATAAAATTAAAATTAAATTAAATTAAAAATTGGATAAATAAAACTCATATCAATTCTTCCCAAGATACCTCTTTTTCTCTCCTTTTCTCTTTCTTCTTCTTCTTTCTTTTTCTTTCTCTTTCTTCCTTTTCTCTTTTTTTTTCCTTGCCTTCCTTGCTTTCTTTTTGCTTATGGCCGTAAGGCCACACACCCCCTCCCCCTATTTATAAGATGGGAATGGTAGTGATAGTGCCATTTTGCCCTTCCTCTTTTCAAAAATTTACATGTTTGTCTTCATAAATTAATTTTCAAATTTGCCCTCTACTTTATAAAAATTTACACATTTGCCATTATAATATTTTTTTTTCAAATGTGTCCAAAAATTATTTATTTAATTTCTTTAAAAAAATTTACATTACAATACATTTGTACTATTTTTATATTTTTATCTAATAATTTTATTTATTTAATAAATCAAAATATTTGGCCATTACATTATATATATTGTTTAATTATGTTAAAATTTTTTAATAGTAAAAAATATTTTTTTGTTAAATTTTAATCTAATATTTCAATAGTGAACAACCAATTTTAATGGGACAATTATTACTTTTTTTCATAAAAATACGACTATTATCAAATTATATAATAGGTACAATATAATTTTTGAATGAATAAAAATATTAGATACATGAGTAATATATATGTTTTTAAAGTAATATAGTTTTTGGCATAAAAAATATAAAATTATGAGTTAATAAAATGTTATGCAAAAAATACTAAATATATGATTTTAAAGAAAAGAAAAGAAATTAAAAATAATTAAAATTTATTAATATGTATTATAATAATAGTAAGAGTATAATTGTTATTTATTAAATTTTTTTAAAAAATTTAAAATTAAACTAAACAAAATACATGAAATTACTTTTTGAAAAATATTACTTTCTCAATATTCACTAAACAATTTTAATCAATTTTAAGAAAGTTTATATGAGAAGTTTAATTTTTTTATAGAAATTTAATTTTTATATCAACTAAATGACTCTCATATGTAAGAAATTTTTAGGATTCACAAAATAATTTAATATTCATACAACCATAAATTCATAAAGATGAGTACAATAATTGCACAAATAAAATAAAGAGTTTTTGAATTATTTGACCTTCCTACTGTATTCATGATGTTTGATTGTAGAATTGGTTAGATCACTCCTCACTCTTTCTCAGGTAAGTCTCAGAGAAAATATTTAGAATTACAAATTGCAATGTGATGGGAGACTGCAACTCACCTTATAAGGAGGTGGATAGGGATCCTAACCTTAACCCAACTAGGATTAATTAGCCCATCATAATTAATCTAGAATAGGGTATATGCACACACTTTAGAGTTTTAATATAACACAAAGTTTAGGCATTATTATTATATTAATGACATTTAATTGAATTATGTATTAAAATATGTTTAGTCCACAAAATTATTTTACAATCTCTTACTTGGACAAACACATTTTAATATATAATTTTGAATTATAATATGTGGCCATATTTAAACAATGTCATTAATACAATTCATACCATTACAACCATAAGTCAAATATGAGATTTCATTAAATGCATACCTGATCATTTGATAGAGTTGAAAAGATATACATATATGAAATACTCATTTCAAAAGATCAAACAATATAAAATGTGTGCATAATCAAAATATACAAAATGATCCATGCATCCACCCAAGATGCTTTATAATAGTTTGAGACAGGGTCTTAATGTCTCCTTATATTGCCATAATATGATAAGTGTACTTTTAATATTATAAAATGATAATATTTTAAAATCTTGAGATCAACACAATTTTAGTTTCAAAAAATACACAAGTACTCCCACTAACCCAAAATATCAAAAGATTCAATAAGGCTCATATCCAATACGTATCTTTTAGACATTCCTACAACTAGGCCTTTGGTTAATGGGTCTGCGAGTATACAATCTATCGAAACATGTTCAATATGAGTAAGTTGCTCGCATGTCTTCTCTCTCATAAACTGATATTTCACATCAAAGTGCTTTGTGCGGGCATAACTTTTATTATTTGAGAGAAGCTAACAACAGCAGTATTGTCGCAATAAATGGTTAAGGTTTTTGAAATGCTTTCTACAAAGCAAAATTTAGAAATAAAATTCCTTAACCATATAGCCTCTCAAATGGCTTCATAGTAAGCGACATACTCTGCTTCCATAGTAGAGGTTGCTATTAGAGCTTATTTGACACTCTTCCACGATACAGCTCCTCCTGCTAGCATAAAGATATATCCAGATGTTGATTTCTTATCATTTGAACAACCGGCAAAGTCAGAGTCTGAATAGCTTGTACAAATCAGATCATTGGACCTTTTATAAGTTAACATATAATTCTTTGTACCCTATAGATACCTCATGACTTTCTTGGCTGCTATCCAGTGTCTTTGACCAGGATTACTTAACTACCTCCCGAGCACACTAATTGCAAAAGTAATATCTGGGTGTGTACACACCTGGTAATACATTAGACTACCAACAGTAGAAGCATATGGGACCATATTCATTTTAGATTTCTCATCATCATTTTGAGGACACTAGGCTTTGGAAAACACTTCACCCTTTTAAATGGGCGTAGTAGTATGCGAGCATGAAGCCATGTTAATTATTTTAAGCACTTTATCTATATATGCCTTTTTAAACCAAGTAAACCCCGGGATCTATCACGTTGGATCTTTGTGCCAAGCACAAAAGACGTATTACCAAGATCCTTTATATCAAAATTTTGTGACAGTGCCATTTTTGTCTCATTCAAAAGATTCATATTATTACTCGTTAGGAGAATGTCGTCAATATACAATAGAAGAATCATAAAATTACCCGCACTCATCATATAATAGATGCATTGATCCACTACATTTTCCTTAAATCCAAGAGAGGACACAATCTCATGAAATTTGAGATACCATTGCCTGAATGCTTGTTTTAGGCCATATATTGACTTATTCAACTTACACACCAAGTGCTCTTTTCCATTCTCTTGAAAACCATCCGGTTGTTTCATATAAACTGTCTCCGATAGGTCACCATTAAGGAAGACAGTTTTCGTATTCATT
The DNA here is from genome assembly GCA_020226215.1 of Sindora glabra. Lineage (NCBI taxonomy): Eukaryota > Viridiplantae > Streptophyta > Magnoliopsida > Fabales > Fabaceae > Sindora > Sindora glabra. Next base: position 46,690,424 of record CM035229.1, read on the forward strand.
TAATGTAACTCAAGATCAAAATGAGCTATCAAAGCCATTATAACTCAAAATGAGTCTTTGGTCGAGACTGGTAAGAAAGTCTCCTTATAATTAATTCCTTCCTTCTGTGTGTAACCTTTAGCTACTAATCTAGCCTTGTATTTTTCAATTTCACCTTTAGCAGTCCGTTTGGTTTTAAAAATCCACTTGCAACCAACTGATTTAAATCCTTCAAGTAGTTCCACTAAATCCCATACATTATTCTTGTACATTGAATTTATTTCGTCCTCCATGGCATGAATCCATTCTGAGGAATTAGAACTTGAAATAGCTTTTGAAAAACTAATAGGATCAGAATCGTCATTCACATCAAACTCATGTTCTTGCAAATAAATAACGTAATCATTTGAAATTGCCTGACGCCAAGTTTTTTATGATCTTCTCAGGGGAACTTCCTCAATTACATCATTTGGTTCATTTACCAATTGGATTGGTTCAATCATAGGTTAATTTGGATCATCTTGCAGCTCTATATGAGATAGCTCAACGAAAGGCACTATTAAAGGAACAACACTTTGTTTATCAGCCATTTGAGAGACATTGCTTTGTTCTTTTCCTACAGAGATCTGAGGTGACTTTCTCCCACTATTCGACTCATCCTCAAAGCACACAGCATGATTTGACTCAATAACTCTTGATGAATGAGATGGACAATAAAACCTACTTCCTCTCAAACCAATGCAGTAGCTAATAAAATACCCACTAATTATTCTTGCTTCAAGTTTCTTAGTTTGTGAGTTATAAGGTCTAATTTTAGCTTTACAGCCCCAAACATGAAAATGTTTCAAGCTTGGCTTCTTACCATACATTAGCTCATATGGAGTCTTTTGCACAAATTTGTTCGGAACTTGGTTCAACACATATGCAACAGTTCTTAGAGCATCACCCCATAAAAATTTTGGTAAAGTAGAATGAGTCAGCATACATCGTACCATCTCCATGAGTGTTTTGTTCCTTTGCTCTGCAATTCCATTCTATTTTGGTGTGCCAGGCATAGTGTAACTAGCTTCTATTCTACACTCTTGTAAATATTTTGTAAAGGGACCAGGATTTCTTCTAGTTTCATCATATCTACCATAAATTCACCACCTCTATTTGAATGTACACATTTGACTTTCTTGCCCAGCTTTAGTTCAATTGCTATTTTGAATTTTTTAAAGGCTTCCAATACTCCAGACTTTTCAGAAAGAAGCTCCACCCATCCAAATCTCAAATAATCATCAATGAAGGTGATAAAATACTTAAAGCCTCCCATTGCATTGGGTGAGATGGGCCTACTTACATCAGTATGGATTAACTCTAGAATACCTTTTTTTTTCTTGATCTTCTTTCCTTTTCTAGCTCTAGCCATTAGTTTTCTTTGATACAGTCTACACAGACGCTGAAATTTGAGAAGTCAAGTTTAGGTAAAAACTCCTTCTTTTATTAATCGTTCCATTCTTTCCTTGGAGATATGGCTTAATCTTCTATGCCAAAGCATTAAATATGTTTCATTTAATCTTGGTCTTTTATTTCCAATAATTGTGTTGATGGAATTTTCAAAAACATTATCCAAATCAATTTTATATAAGTCACTATTCAAAGTACCGGTTCCAATCACATAGGAGTCATAATATTACTTAAAATTATTATTTCCAAATAAATATGAATATTCATCTTGGTCCAAACAAGTTATAGAAATTAAATTCCTTCACATAGAAGGTATAAAATAATGTTTTTTTTTAATTCTAAAATATGACCAAAGGATAAATGTAAAGAAATAACTCCTATGTGTTCAACTTGTACTTTGTTTCCATTTCCCAGTTTCAAAGCTGTTTCACCCTCACTTGGTCTCCTCAGATTTCTCAGAACCTTTCTTCTTTTTTTCAAGTCATTTCTTAAATTTGAAGTAGTCTACCCTTTTATACCCATACTTCTTGCAGAATTTACAATTTCCTATGAATATGGCTTTTTTAGGCTTATGTTGTTGCTCCCTCATATCATTCTTCTTCCTTTCATGATTAGATTTTCCCTTATTGTCCTTCTGGAAGGACCTGTTTGCTTGTCCAGAACTCAAACCATGAGAGACGAAATTCACCACTTGCATCTTTGTCTTCTTCATATCCTCTTCTGCTTGAGTTACTATAGAAATCATCTCATTAATACTCCATTCTCCTTTCTGAGTATTATAAGATGTTTTCAGCACATCAAATTGAAGAGGAAGCGACTCCAAAGCTCGCTAAATTAAGTAACTATCTCTCAGATCAACATTCATACTCTTCAATTGACTGTAATAATGAACCAGTTTTATTATATGTTCCCGAACACTACTCACTCCATCATACACAATCTTTTCCAATAGAGACAGATAATGCCCCTTTTCAGCTTTATCAAACTTAATATACTTTTCAGCCACTGAATTCAGGAATACTTTTGCCTTCTGACTATTAGGAATGCTTTGCCTAATGGTTTTATCCATTGTGTACTTTATTATCATCAGACAGACTCTATTAGAATGAGTCTATTTTTCATGTTGGACTCTTTGTGCAGGAGTTGACTCCTCATTAATCTCCAATTCCTTTTTCACGTAAAGCTAGATTAAGATTGGAAACCACCAGATACAATTTCAAGAATTCCACTCAGTCCTCATGATTGGTCCCATTTAAAGTTTTCACAGAAGTCAGTTGCATAGGAACAGAAGCTGAGAAAAATTATTAAAATTTATGAAATTAATCATAAATTAACAACATTGCATGTTTGAACAATGATCATGCTTAAATTTTCCTCTCAATTATGCAACTATTTACAGTATAATGCTATAATACTTAGTACCGATAGGGTATAAGTATTATAACACAATGCAAGAATTTCATGCTAAATTTCTAAAACCTAACACCGATAAGGTATTTAAAATTTTAGAAAATTAACATATAATTCCAACACTCATGTTATCACCTACAAACTACATTAATAGAATTATACCGATAGGGTATAATTTCCATTAGTATAGCACTCTCCTAATTTTTTTTATTACTCCAAAATTTAATTACCATAATAGTAATTTAATCAACACAAAATATATATATCAAATAAAACATTACAAGAATTTTATGCAATTAACCCACGATAAGTGAGTTTGATTACATAAAATTTAAAGGCATAATATGAGCAATTATAATCTTTGTATAAATTTAAAAATAATTGCATATTAATGACAAAAATTAAGAAAATATGCATACAGTATATATTTCATCTAGAAAAATTTCACACAACAGATTATTATACAAAGATTATACAGTAAAAAATTCAAGCCAAAATTCAATTAAATTAATACTCAAAATATTAAAACAAAAAATAATAAAAAATATTTTATTTCCAGAAAATTATAAAAAAAATTACCAAAATATAAGCTCGGAGAGTGGAGCCCAATTATATTTTTATTTATATGTGGTCACAAACCACAATATATATACATACACAAGTCTCCAGTTACTTTCAGAATTATATATATATATATATATATATATATATATATATATATATATATATATATCTATTTTTTTCTTTCTTTTTCTTCACAGCTCTCTATATAAGTCAAATATATATATATATATATATATATATATATATATATATATATTTATATATATAAAGATGAATCATAAAATATGAATAACACATGGCTTTTAGATTGTAAAACAAATCTTGATTTGATTAAATATATATATCGTATTGACACAGAAAAAAAGGACGTAATTATAAGGGTTAAACAATATATATTCATGATGTTTGGTTTGCGCTTTTATCATCATTATTTGTAAAAACAGATTCCACTTCATCCTTATTTTTTTTATTGATCAAATCGAAATAAAATTTCAACATATATCCTACCAATATATAAAAGTTGAACCATAAAAGACAGATGAATTTTGTAAAACCAAGAAATTACAGTCAAGTTAAAGCCATCGCTTATATCACGCAAAATATTCAAGAATTTTTCCATGGCTTTTAGATTGTAAAACAAATCTTGATTTGATTAAATATATATATCGTATTGACACAGAAAAAAAGGACGTAATTATAAGGGTTAAACAATATATATTCATGATGTTTGGTTTGCGCTTTTATCATCATTATTTGTAAAAACAGATTCCACTTCATCCTTATTTTTTTTTATTGATCAAATCGAAATAAAATTTCAACATATATCCTACCAATATATAAAAGTTGAACCATAAAAGACAGATGAATTTTGTAAAACCAAGAAATTACAGTCAAGTTAAAGCCATCGCTTATATCACGCAAAATATTCAAGAATTTTTTCAGAATCTTATCAAGTTCTTCATATGATCGAAATAAATTTCAAATTTTTCTCAAAAATTTAATCTCAATTCAAATCAACAATATACTGATTAAAAAAAATAACAAACAATAAAATAATATTGCCATAATTATTTTTTGATTTATTATGGCTAAAACATATAAGGAATTCATACTAAGTAAAAATATCATAATATAATTTGTACAATTTGACTCATCAATATGGATTCTTGCCTCTGATATCAATTGCAAGAAATTTTTAAGATTCACAAAATAATTTAATATTCATCCAACCATAAAATCATAAAAAGGAGTACAATAATTGCACAAATAAAATAAAGAATTTTTAAATTATCTGACCTTCCTGCTGCATCCATGATGCCTGATTGTAGAATTAGTTGGATCACTGCCCACTCTTCCTCAGGTGAGTCTCAGAGAGAATATTTGGAATTACAAACTGCAATGTGATGGAAGACTGCAGCTCACCTTATAAGGAGGTGGATAGGGATCCTAACCCTAACCCAACTAAGATTAATTAGTCCATTATAATTAATTTAGAATAGGGTATATGCACACACTTTAGAGTTTTAATATAACACAAAGTTTAGACATTATTATTATATTAATGACATTTAATTGAATTATATATTAAAATATATTTAGTCCACAAAATTATTTTACATCATATCCTAATAATGGATAATGAATGATACTGAAAAAGAGGTAGACAGTAACGATGAGTCATGATAGATTATTACCCATAAAATTATTAATATAGACTGTGTTTGATAAACAGCTGATCAGCTAACTTTTAACTAGTTTGACTGAATTTGGCTGATTGACTTGTAGAATGAGTTAGATATTTGGTAAACAACTGACACAAATAGCTTTTTAGCTTTAATAAGCTAAAATGAAAAACGCTGCCTATGGCAATGTTTTTACTGAGCGGCTGTTTGATTACTGTGCATATTTTCCAAATTGTCCTCCCTTATACAGCTACCGCAAGCATTAGTTCTTTCTCTGACTTTTGTTTTTTATGTGGCTGTTGTAGTTGACTGTGCAGCGTTTTTTAAGAAAATTATTTTTATGGCTGTTGTCCTCCCTTATACAATAGCATTTTTTATGCAGTTATTTTTTATTTTAAAAATTATTTTTAAATTTAAGAAAATAATTATTAAAATATAATTGATAATATAAATAAAAAATACTTTATATAATTATAAAATTAATATTAAAAATAAAATTAAAAAATTTAAAAATTATTTATATTTATATTTTTAAATTATAAATTTAATCAATAATTTTTAAAAATAAATTAGTGATTTGAATTATGTTTTATTATAAATTAATTCATATGTCGTAAAAAACATATAATAATTAGGATATAATAAAAAATTATTACAAAAATTATATTAATTTAATTTTAAATAAATATTTAATTTATAATAAATTATAATGATGTATTATTTATAAAAAAATATAATCTATTAAATAATATATGAAATTTTAAAATATTAAAATAAAAAAAATATTCAAATAATTCATAAAACATATTCATACCTTTATTTATCATTTTACATACAAATAACTAATCATAAATAGTTAATTTTATTAAATATTTTTATTCAAATAGTTAATGTAATTAGTTGGTCAAATTAGCTAACGAAGTTAACTATCAACTAATAAATAATTGAATCAGTTAATAGTTACAGCTATCAGCTAATTATCAAATAAGGCTATAGTTAAATTTAACTCTTAATATATTATTATATAATATATAAAATTTAATTTTAAAATTTAAAATTAATTTATAATTAAATTTAATAATATATTACCACAATAATAATGTGCCGAAGTGTCTTGTTGCATTAACGGTGAACAGATAGTTGAAAATGAAACTGGATGGTACGACAGAGGTGGACAGAAAACAGTGGCCTATTCTTTATCCTTTTTCCTTTTCCCCCAAGCACGCAGAATTTTAATCCGATTCCAACCCAATAATAATAAAAAGCTTAAGAACCAAGTATGGTATAAGTTACTCATAACCAAAGTGAGAAATTAAAAAAGGCAAAAGTAAGAAAGTAAAGTATACAGTGGATTTCGTTTGATTAAAAGTATATCTGACACAACAAATTAATTAATTTATATATTTTTAAAATTATTTAATAAATTAAAAACTATTTTTTAAAAGTGTTTAGTGTATTGACTTGTTAGAATGAAAAACCTTATAATAATAAATTTATAGAATAAATTATGACTTATCAATTTTTATGTGAATTTATCTTTTTTAGTTAATTTAATATTATATAATTTAATTATAAATATTTGATCCATATTTATTAATTTAATAAAATAAATAAAAAATAAGTAAATAAGTATATAATATTATAAAATACAATTAAACAAATTTTAAATAGTTATATTTTATTTTAAATATTTTAATTGTATCTATATAATTTAATTTCAAAATAATTTTTTTAAAATAAATATAAATTAATTTACTTTATATATTTATCATATATTATATCAATATATTTTTATATTAATTTAATAATAAATTTTACCAAATATTATCTATTTTTAATACAAGCAAGTATAAACTAATTTAATTTATCGTAGTAAACAACTGCAAGTCAAACTCAGTTTTATATTTGGTGATATTTTTATCCCCAAACATAGCTAAACTCATGTGGGGTCACTAACGAGACAACGGTACCAGTCTTACTATTAAGAATATTAGTATTAGTACTATTATTTTTTTACATTTTAACACGTTACAAAATTATTTTTAAAATTTAAAATTACTGATTTATAATGGCCAAATATCTCATTTATCAAAGAGGCATTGTTATGGAGAGTTCTAGTTCTTAACAAGTTAAATGTTTTATTATTTGAATATTTTTTAAAAATTTTAAAGTAAATGAATTAAATTTAAAAATATAAATATTATTATATTAAATATAATTTAATAATAAAAATACTTAATCTCATAAAACATTGAACTCTTCGTAATATTATTTTTACACGAAAATAATATGAGAATTAGTGTAATACTCATGCCTCTTGCAGTTTAAAGAAAAATCACTTCTAAATTTTAGCATTTACTTAAATATGTTGTTAAAATATTTTAAAATTTTAAATTTAATTTATTTTTAATATTAAATATTTTATATTATCAGTAAATTAGTAAAAAAATTGTTATTAAAATATTAATAATTAAATATTTTTAATTGTAATAAAAATTTTAATAAAATTTATCAATATAATAATATATAAACAAATAATAATATAAAATTGATAAATGTAAATTGATATCGTAATTATCAAAATATAAGTTGAAATAGCTCTTAAATATCGTATCCTTATAACGTTTGAGGAAAACGTATTTCCACCAACACACACCATCCTCCATTTTTCTCACCAATCTCTCACTTTATCTCTCTCGTCTTACATTTCCTCAACCTGCTCCCTCGCCTTACTGGTTAACTTTTCTCTCTGTAAAACTCTCACCTTCTGTCTCTCTTCTGCGTTTCTTTCTCTCTGTCTCTCTTATGACAGTGTAGAGCCCCAGGCTATGTCTTTAATGAAGGTCTTTCGTTCCCGCAAATTCTCTAGATCCTTCAAGGAAATCCGAGCCGTCGAGGAGGACGAAGCTCGGAGCCGGGTCGGATGCGGTGACACGGATGAAGATTCGGTGGATTCGGGTCAGGCTTCGTCGTATGACAATGCATGGTCCACCTTGTTGCCGGAGCTGCTTGGCGAGATCATACAGCGAGTGGAGGCTAGCGAGGAACAGTGGCCACATCGCCAAAACGTCGTTGCCTGTGCTTGTGTTTGTAAGCGGTGGAGGGATTTGACCCGCGAGTTCGTACGGTCTCCCTCTCAGACAGGAAAGATCACTTTTCCATCTTGCCTTAAACAGGTTTGCGATTGCTTTAATTGCTTTGTTAGGTAATGGGATTTCGGAAATGTGTTTCTGATTTATTGCTGTGAAGTGATGAATTGTGCCTTGGGTCTCTTTGATTGATAGCCGGGACTTGAATAATGATTGTTTCACTTTGAGCTCTGGTCGTGATGCTCTTGGATTCGTTTAGTTTTTATGTAATTTTGGATTTTTCTGAAAATTTGTCCCTCATGATTTTTAATCTGTTAATTTTTGTTGTGTTCATATGATTGTCAAATTCTCATTTGATGCCTATCGAATTAAATATTTTGATTTTATTGATTGAACAGTATTTTAGGAATTGAAGCATTTATTTGTGAATTACGCTTTGTTGCAAACTTGTGAGGATCAGTGGTGCTGAATATGTGTGCAAACTCTAACTATTCAAATTCATTTTGTATGCCTTAAGATTTCTGATTTCTCACATCTCAGAAATCTGTAGTAGTTATAGGAAAGTATATCAAATTGTACATCTGGAGACTTGTTCTCATGGTCAGGTTATTGAGGAACGAACTCCAAGTCTGTTTTAGCATTTGAATTTACACCTGAGAGGGAAACGCTAGAATTAGTTTCCACTTTTTGGTAGATACTGTAGATTTTATCATAGAATGTTCTTGGGTGTCCATGGTTATGCTTGCACACAGGTGGATGGAGTTTCATCCAAATTTGACTGAGTTTTTTCATTTCGCATGGACTAACACCGTTGCATGACATACATTAATCATTTTTACCTATGGCTAGGTACCTTACTTTATCCTTGTTACCTTTTGTTGACTTCTAATGATTTATCATTTTATCATCACTTTGGTGAACATTTTTTTTTATTGATTGATTATAATTGAAATTAAAACTCTGAGGTTTAAGGTTGACAGTCTTGCTATTTTCTGCTACTTGCAGCCTGGTCCACGTGACTCTCCCCGCCAATGTCTTATAAAGAGGAACAAAAGGACCTCAACATATTATCTATATCTTGCCCTTACACCATGTAAGTAAAGTAAGTATTGATGCCATGGTTTTTGCCTGACATAGAAGCAGATGAAAATCTTTTATGGCTGCACTTTTTCTATTGTGCTCATGTTCTGAGGTGTTTTGTTGACCAAACAAATTCTTATGTGGAAAACTAGAAATGTGGTGCTACATTGCATCTGTCAAGTATATGATTCTAGCCATTATATTTTGACTATATATGGTTATCCTTTTATGCATTAAACGATCCAAGGTTCAAACTTTTGGAAGTCCTTTTGTACTCTGTAAAGCCAAACTACATGACCATAAACCTCTGGTTTACTTGACTTGGTCTAAGTTGACCTGCTTCAGTTAAAGTCTAGATACTTGAATGTTCAATTTATTCATCATAAGTAGTTTGCATTTGTAATTTATCATAGACATTTAATGAAGTGGTGCTTAGTATTGAGAGAGCAGGGAACTTAACCCCCTCTTCCCCGCTCCCAAAAAATAGTGATGTTTGTTTGAGCCTTTGAGGCAGCTTTGTGGAAATTATTCATGAATTGACTATTTGATAATAATTTACTCTTTTTGATTGTTTTTTCTATTGCTCCTAATATAATCATTTGGAGATTTTCACCTCATTCTTTTCCCTCTATTTCTTTCCCTTTGGCAGCTTTCACACATAAAGGGAAGTTTCTATTAGCAGCTAGGAGATACAGGCGTGGTTCCCATACTGAATATATAATATCACTTGACGCTGATGACTTATCCCAAGGAAGCAATGCTTATGTTGGAAAGTTAAGGTAAAGCATTCTTGCTACAGAAGGAAAAATCCTTTCCAGAAAAGAATCAGGGGTAAATATAATTGCTTTTAAAGCTTTTAGCATGTGTTGGAGTCTAATTGCATGCTCAAGTAAGACGTGGCCTGTTAATAACCCTTACCTTTTTTCTCTCTGTTTGCACATTTAAAATGTTGACCATGGAGCTAACTATTCTGTTAAACATAACCTCTTTAAATGTTCATGATGGAGAGACGTGGAACTTTATTACAGGCTTATAGTTCATTGTTGAAAGTGACTGATTTATGATGGAGAGACTTGGAACTTTACTACAGGCTAACAGCATAATTTTGAAGCTGACTGATAACCCCATGGCTTAGTTGTTTTTCCATGCTTTCATGTAAAATCTTCACTTTGTTTTGTTGTTTCAAGCTGAATTACTGTGAAGTCAAATGATCAAATGTGTCATATCTTGTGGTTAATTAGGATGCAAACTAGTGGGTTGTAGTTTTTGTAGACCAAAAACATGCACTGAAAGTGGAACCGTGAAAGTTGATTTTGTCTTTGCAGCTCGGATTTTCTTGGCACCAATTTTACAATCTATGACAGCCAACCGCCCCATAGTGGTGCAAAGCCATCAAGCAACAGGGCCAGCCGCCGTTTCGCCAGCAAACAGATAAGCCCACAGGTTCCAGCAGGTAACTTTGAGGTGGGGCAGATATCATACAAGTTCAACCTTTTGAAATCAAGAGGGCCAAGGAGGATGGTCTGCTCACTGAAGTGCCCTTCCCCATCTCTGGGAGAGATTTCAAATTCCAAATCTCCAGACTGCCACAAAATGAACGATAAAGATACTGCTGCTTCTGGCTACACAATTTTGAAAAACAAATCTCCAAGGTGGCATGAGCATTTACAGTGCTGGTGCCTGAATTTCCATGGTCGTGTGACAGTAGCGTCAGTGAAAAACTTTCAGCTGGTTGCAGCTGTGGACCAAAGCCAACCAGGAGGAAAAGGAGATGAGGAAACAGTTCTCCTCCAGTTTGGGAAAGTAGAGGATGATACTTTCACCATGGATTATAGGAAGCCCTTATCTGCCTTCCAGGCATTTGCCATTTGCCTAACTAGCTTTGGCACTAAATTGGCATGTGAGTAAATATGTTTTTGACGTTATGCTTATTTATGCCGTGGACGTTTTGATGAATAGTTCTTGCTATATTTTCTCCAAGTGTTTTTTTTTTTTGGGGGTCTATGATGTGATCTGAGGAAGCTGCTTTGTAAATGTTACTGTATTATATTATTATTATTCTAGAACATGATATCTTCCTTAATTGTAATCGACTTTGTTGTTGCCTGCTTTCATCTTGATCCTTTGAACATGTATCAACATCATTGTACACGTGAGGCTGTGTATTACATATCAAATATCTTGCTTCAGGCCTTGCTGATTTCTGATTGAACTTTTCCTTGAAGTTAAAATGCTTAACTCCGTGAATTAAGGTGGGACTACAAGTCATTTGTCTACCCCACTGTCACCTACCAATTGAAGATGATTTGAAAAGCACTTCAAATAAATTTGTACCTACCCGAAGGAGCGAATTTAAGATTTGTGGTGGGATGTTGATGTGGCCAAAAATGATTTTGATATCACTTCTTCTTTAGGTCTGTGTTTGCAGTCTCAGATTTCTAATACATATCATGGTACATACAATGTTGACAAAAGTAACAATTCCGTTTATGAAATTAGAAGGCAAAACGCGATAGCAAAATGATCCTAGTTGTAATTTTGCTTATAGATAAATAATAATTTTTATATAAAATCTTGTCTTTTAATTGTACTATTATAAAATAGAATTATTTGTATGGAAGGATGAAATTATATAAATGGATTTATATTTAAGGGTGAAATTATAATTTAATATAATTCAAAGGCTGTTTTATTATCTCTATGATGATGATACTATTAATTTTATCTTTTATTTTTTCTTGTAAGTATTATTCTGCAAATTTATTGATTTTTATGTTAATAACAATCTGGCACTAAGTGGACCAAGAAAGACCCAAAAAGGTGCAATCAAGTTGGCACATGTACACAGATCATTTGGTTGCGATACCAAAAAGAGAAACAAAACGCCAACATTTGTATTGGGGCTTTCCCTTCTCTCTGTCTCGAATCTTCTCTTACTTGACACCCTGCTGGTTGCTCTCTCAACTCAGTTGCTCTGCCATTTTATCTTTGAATTACAGTTAGATACCGTCCTGAATGTGGTTCTCCGTGCATGAAGAGCAAAATCTGGATCTTCGTACGGTATTTCTCTTTACTTTTTGTTCGTTTACTGTAGAAAATTTTGATTATTCTAAAATGGAATATGTCTCATTCTCCATTTATGGAGATATTTTGTGCCTCATTTACTGAGATCCTTTCCACTTTGTATTATAGAAGTTCCTATTGACATGAATCTCTTTTAAATTGATCATCTAGATTTCAATTACAAGATTTTAAACTGACCAGAGTGGTGAAGATTAGATCTATTCAACTGATGGAGTTTTCTCTTATTGATCTTAGTAAATCTGTCTTAGGTTCCTAGTTTATGTATAATTTTGGTGTCTGTCACAGCAATGTAGCCTTTATTTTATGTCGTGTATTCTAATACGCTACCTTGTATTTCTCTGATATAAGTTGGGTATTTTTGCCCTTGTTATTGAATGGATGAAAAATGTTTTTGCGACCAAAAAGAAAAAAAAGAATCTTTTCTTAACTTGCCATACTAATTTGCGCAGAGGCTATTTTGGATGCCATGTATTGAAAGGAACATCTGTAAAATGTAAAGTAGCAGATTTGTAAAAAGATAGTCTGAAAAACACACTCGAAAATGTGAATGGGATCACTCAAGTGCTTGTGGCCTCCAACTCCAACAGCCAACATTTATCAACACGATCCATAGTGACTTATACAAGAGATAGGACACAAATATTAGCATGTATGTGATACAGTAACAGTTTATTTTGGTGTTATATGATTTTTTTCATGGAGTTGAAATCCATGATCTCTAATTTAAATTCCTCATCATTAATCCATCATCTAGTAAATTTTTTATGTGATATTATAATATAGATATGAGAAGGACAAAGTTTTAGCGAATTCATATATTAATATCCATCTATCTAATCTTGTATGGTTTAATTTATCTAGTCTGATCTAAATAATCTGAATAATAATGCAGGGAATGCTCTCCCCTTTTGGGACAATACAAGCGTCCTTTTGTCGCTTTCCTACTTCCCTTTTTTCCCTAATGTTTTTGTCCCAAAATTTATATAATTTTTGCGGACATTAACCCAACAATACGTTGGGCGTTCTCCTTTTCCTTAATATGTAAATCGTTATCCCACATATGCTTGTATTTTTTTATATTAATTTTTAAATATTATATTTTATATTAAATATACATTAATTTAAATTACCAAAATTTAATAACTCATTTATTGTTTGAGATGTTAAAAATCTGTTATATTAAAAACTGGGAATGTACACGATGAATTAAATTTTAACACTTTCATCTTTTCATTACATATAGATATATTTTTTTTATTTTAATAATAAAAAGGAATTGAAAGCCGTGACAACGCATGGAAAAAAGGCTAGTACAGTTATAAGATAACGATAACGATTGACATGGACGACTTAACACATTTTCAACTTTCAAGAGCACATATCGCCAAAAAAAAAAAAAAGGAAAATACTTTCAAGAGCATATGGGGATCAAGACAACATTTCAAATAATGGGCCCTATAGGTGACATGTCATGTGGTTGGTCGTCCACATCATCTTACAACTATTTTCTGCAGCCAACTTGGTGCATGGGAGCGAATGGGGTTTTTGAAAACGAAAAAAAGATTCCGGCCGGGCTTATTTTGGATTTTGCTTTCTTCTCGAGGGAGCATATATACATTGGTATATTATTAACTTAATTATATACTAAATTAATAATTTTTTTAAATATATTATATAATAATATATTAATAATTAAATTTAATAATATGTCAATTTACTACTAAAAATGATGTATTATAAATTTTCTTTGTTCTCCTAGCTTTTGCTATTGCTGTCGTTGGCTTAAGGAGAAAGGAGAGGGTTGGATGATTGAGAGATACCTATTGGTTCAAGTTAGACTTGTATATAGGTAAGGTCAATTTTGGATCGGATTAAATTATATAAAATTTATAATTCGAGTTCAGCTCGGTCTAATAATATTTTAAAAAAAATTGGCTCAGTTTGGCTTAATTTTTTAAATGTGTGGCTTGCCAGGTTAGCCTAATTACTCAAATTAATTAATTTTTTATTTTTTAAGTAAAAAATTAATTTTTAAAATAAAAATATATATTTAAAAAAAGATGTTATATTTAAATATATAAAATATTAAATTATATTAAATTAATTTTTTTATGTTAAAAATAATTAAATATAATTATTTTTTAAAATATATAATTATATTATAAAAAATAAATTAATATAATCAGACTACTACGCTAATAGAACTTTTTTATTTTAGTTCGAACTCAATCCAATTATTAATTAAGCTATAAAAAAAGCCCACCAAGTAAAAAAAAATAATCCAAATCCTCTATATTTATTCGGCTGGGCGACATCTTTGCAAAATCCAAGATATTCCCCAATCCAGGGTTTCTAACAGTTTTGTCTTGAAGAGAATTTCTATGCTGATTTGGTCCTTTGTTGATAAGAAAATACTTTTCTCCAAATGGGAACAAAGTTTATATAATCAGGAGTATAATCCACATAGAACAATTTTAGGAGGAATGATTGAACTGATTGAAAAAACTCTTTTAACGTCGAAATTGATATAAAATTCATCTATGAAGATTTAAAGAAAAAAATGCTCGTTCTCAATTACAGAGTCACATTGAAATAAATATATGTCAATAAGGATATCAAACTTTTTAAATTTCCTATAAGATACGTTAGAGGGAAAAATTATAAGTACATCCTCGTTCACTTTTAATTCACATCTTATCAGATAAATGAAATTCAGAACTAAGCTTTATTAATTTTGCGAGAGAATGTGTGTGTAGACAAGTGCATATAACAACTCATGTTAGAGAGTGATATTATTCTTTTACATGATGCTACTTTCATTCCGATTTTTCACAAAAAAGGAAAAATCACATCAGTAGAATGCTCAGATTTCAAACAAAATTCTCTCTATCAACGCAAAGAACCAGGAGCAGCAGACAAGAGAAAAATCCAAGCCAACTTGGGCCGTGGTGACTTGTACTAGGCTTGTGGATAATTGAATCCACGTTATGTGTCTGGGCAGATCCACTCCATTTGGGCTTATTTGAAATTCTCATGGACGAAAATACCCCTCCCCCGTCATTGTAATCCCAGTCTCAGACCTAAACCCTGACATCAGCCTGGGTTTTCTGGAAGCTCAAGTTCGCCTGAATATGCCGGCGTCAATTTTGCGAGAGAAAAACTTCTGGGTAACATTTTTTATCTGTCAATTCTGTTCAAAATTCAATCTTTTTCTCTGATTGATGTAATTTGAGAGTTTTTCGCTGATACCCAGTAGCTCTCTTTGCTTCTCAGGCGTAGGATTCAGGAGCAGGCATAGAGGGCAAAGAACAATGTCAAAGTCCTGCAAGGGGTTAGCCATGGAGCTAGTAAAGTGTCTGAGCGAATCTGATTGTGTTAAGGTTTGTTTGGATTTCAAATAAGTGATTCTGAAATGTTGAGTTTGAATGTTGGGACAAGAATTTGTGGATTATGCTTATGTGTTGTAAAAAATAGGTGGAGAACCGATCTTATAGGGAGTGTGCTGGAGAGAAGAGTCCATCAATACCAAGTGAATGTGTGGGACTTAGGGAAACGTATTTCAATTGCAAGAGAGGCCAGGTAAGTGTCTCTGTTCTCTCTTCTTTGATCATGCTTTTGTGTTCGTGTGATTTCAACTGCTCACTCAATTTGCTATGATTGTCTCCTGTGAACATGTTTTGCTGTTGCCTTTTTACTTTAAACTTGCATTCTTGGTAGGAACTGACATAGTTGGCTGTTGAACCCTGACTAATTTACGCCCGGTATGTGTTGGTAGAAAATATTTCTTTTTATAGGGATATAATTATAAATTAGTAAGATGGTGAGAAATATACTATATGTTTAATGTTAAATGGGAGTTCGGTGAAAGACAACTTTCTCTTATTTAAAGAGGAAGTTTTCTTTTATTATTATGATTTTAGATATTATTTTTTTTATCATGGGATATAAAGATAATATATTACTTTTTCATTTTTAAAGATACAAATGAATTTTTTTTTTCCGAAAAATGTCCTCCAAAAACATGCAGAGCCGTAATGTTTCTGCTTTCGTTGTCTCAAACGGTGTTTCATGGGTCATTCATGCCCATTAATGGACTGTTTTATTTGTAAGCTCGAACTGATCACAAATTAGCGGAGTCATGAGTCATGACGTAGTGATTGGTTCCTAGACATTTTTTTTTAAATTATTATTTGATGTGATTTAAGGGAAATGGACAAAGACTCGGGCTTATTAAATAGCTCGATTATAAGAAAAATAATGCTGTTGGGTTGCGTGGCTGGTCATTTGATAGAGATGATACGGGTAAAATCGGAAAAAAGATAAATATAAACAATGAAGGAGGCATGAAATAAGATACATTTGGGGCCCCTGATGTCTTTTTGGGAGAAGGAGAATGAGTGAAAATGGAAGCAAATAGAGGGTATCATTCCTACTAAAAGTTGAATGAATGTGACAGTAACCCTCCATTTCCTTTCTTCATTCTTCATCTTCCTACTTCTAAACAAGCCGGAGATGGTGTGATGAATTACTTCGGTCCTTTTACCTTTCTTTCTCCTGGAAAAGGATATTGGCTGAATCTTATGTTGGAACTTTGTCCGTCTATATGTTGTGAAGGAATATTTTAAGCATGCAATGGAGTTGTAGTTTTCTCTTTTTTTTCTGCGAGTGTTAAGGAATGCCTTGTGCAAATAGACTGAGAATCAAAATTTTAGGTTGAGAGAAGAATGGTGAATTTCTACTTGTTGGTATTGGGAAAAAAAACAAATGAGTACTTTTCCTTTTCTACAAACATAATAGACATGTTATGTGAGTTGCCACAGATAGTAAAAATCAGATGTCTGAGTTTTTCACTTCTCGTTTTGTCAGGTTGACATGAGAGCTAGGATTCGCGGTAACAAGGGATATTAACAGCTGCAGATGTTGATCTACAACCATGAAATTATAGGTTTCTCGTCAAGCTTCCTTTTCTTGTGTGAATTCTGTTGACTCGTTGTACTTATTCTGAAATTAATCATGATACATTTTGCCTTTTGTCCAAGTTCTCTTGCTGATCAATGTGGTGATACCGTAAGCTGCATATTTTTTGCGGTACTCTTTTGGCCTTGCTTTTTTGCCGAGTGTTGTAAGTTACATTTGATAGGAAATAAATCCTGTTTAACAGAGTAATCTGTATACTATACTGCATGCTTGACAGTTCTCCTTCATATTTGATTGGAGAAATTCTTAGTACATATCGTACATTATATGTAGCAAATTACAAATTAAGACTCATCCTATCCTATCCTTTCCTTTTCAGATTACACACACATTTTGTTTACATGGATACAATGTTTTTTTAGTGATAAAAGGACTGACAAACTACTTAACAGTCTCTATGATTGCATTTGATTCGTGGAGTAACACATTTTCAGGAATCTTAATATTCATGGAAATGCATTTAGTAGGAATTTAATTATTGAGAATGTAACATTATCATATTTGATTTATTTAAAAAAATTTCAAAAAAAATTTCTTTTTTATGTTTTAATTAATGTGTATATGTTTAAAAATATTGTTATATTTTCAAAAATATTTATATTAAAAATTAAGTTATTAAAAGTAGTGAGTAATAGTGGGAGATGATTAGTGATGGTAAGTAGTGATAAATAGTGATCATTTGTGGTGGGTAGTTATCAACAAAAGTAATCAATGATAAATCAGCGGTGATGATAATCACTTATAGTGATTGGTGGTAAGTAGTAATTGATAGAGGTTAGTAATAATAGGTGACAGCAATAATGATGACGACAACAATATTGATCACTCATATTGGGTGATAGCTAACATTGGATGATGTCTAATGGTAGCCATCAATGTTGGATGGTGACAATATAAGTCATTAATTATGAATGGTAGTTGATAATGAGTAGTAATAGATTATAATTAATAGTAATGAATGATGATCAATAATAATCAATTCTAATAAGTAGGAGTAAAATGAGATATTAATAGTGATCATGTGTTAATGGAAGAATGGATAAAATAAATTATTTATATTATAAAAATATTCTCATGACATGATAATGAAAATGTAAGGGATCTGCCTCCCTATATGGAATATTTTAAAAGAAGGTTAGATTAAAAAAATTTCAGATAATTTTTTTTTAAAATTTAAAACAAATATAAGAAATATGCATTTTTTAAAAAATGTAAAAAAAAAAAAAATTCTATAAACGTCATACGAGTTTAAACGTAGGGTAGGGAAAGCTTCAAAAGCAACTTTAAATATCATTGGACCTTGAGTTTCGGATTCAACAGCCACAATTTTGATACAAGAAATTGAGTGTATTTCTCTCCAAATTTATAATGACAGTTTCTTTGTCGAGTGGAAAGGTTATTCTTGCTTCGTAAGGCATGTTATATACTGTAACCTGTTGCTAAGGCAATTTTCAATGTCATATTAAGTTAAGCTCCGCTTATTTTATTTTAAGTAAAAATATTTTTCATAAAATATAATTAAAAATATAAAAATAAAAAATTCTTTTATTTATTTAATATTAAATATAGAATTATGTGAGATTGGATGAAATCATTGGTAAGTTATGTGATGAAATTATTTTTCATAAAATATAAATATAGCAAAATATTTCAGTGAGTTATGTGAAGTAGGATGAAAGTGCAGATGAATAAAATATAAGTTTTTTATAATTATATGAATTAATATTTAGAATTCTTAATAATACTAAAAATAATATATCAATTTTATCTTTGTTTTAAATATATAAGCTATATATTATTGTTATATTTTTTATAATTATTAGTAATATAATATACAAATTCTATTATTTATAAATATCTATAATTTTAGTTAAGTGATCTTTGTTATTTGTAACATGTATTGCAATAATTTTTTCTTGTTTATGATGTTTTATTAAAACAAAGAGATTAGACTAATATTTTTTATTTCTGTTAAGAATTGTTAACATCAATTTATATAAATATAGAAAAATTATAATTTCTTTACATGTAATTTCACCTGATTTTATTTAGCTTACTTACAATAGAATTTTTCATTAAAAATTAGATTAAAAAAATTTATGTAAGTAAAGTTTTATAGTATAAAGTACATATGAAGGAATTTCAATACATAAAAAAAATTAGATTAGCTAAGGATGAATTTCAATTCATACAAATATAGGAAAATTAAGTAAAAATTGATGAAATTATTCTCGATTAAAATATATTTTTTCTATGAATTATTCTCTTCCCATGATAAATTGAAGTTCTTAGACATCCGGAACAAAATAATAATTTGTTATTACTAAACTAAACCAAACCAAATCAACTATTATAATGATCAGATGGGTCTTTCATTTTAAGGTGAACGTAATAACACTAATAATATTGAGATAATGTTTTGGCCGTATACCTGTACTTGTTGACCAATAAGTATTAAACATGTGGCAATAAGTTACCTCAATTTTTAAGTTTTATACACTTTATGTTTATGACCCTTAGAAAGTATTTATTATGAAATGGCCCAAAAAAATAGTTATGTTGAAGCACTTCATCTAATTTCTATAAAATAATTTATGCTAATTATTTATATAAAATATTAATTTATTTAATTTTATTATTTTATTAAAATTATATTTTTATAAATAAAATTGACGAAATTCATAAGAAATAAATTACTTAATCATAACATATTGTAATATAATTCTTTTGGTTAAATAAAATGAAATTTAAAAGCAAAAATAATTAGAAGCAATTTTTTATGAGATAGGGGCTTTCTCTTTTATGGTTGGCAAATTTGGTGGCCATAGATAAAATTCCAATTCGTGTATAGCTAAAAATGAGAGAAGCGAGTAATGCTGAAATGGAAAATATATCATGTTATATACTATGTTTTTAAATATTTTATTTTAATTATTTTATCAATAATATTTTTTTAATAATAAAATTTTTATTTATCATAAATTTATTAAATAAAATATTATTATATATAATATAATAAGTTTATATTCAGATATCAATATATTACATGTAAAAAAAATTATTTTAAGCTAATTAAATTTTTTAATGGAAATCATGTTATTATTTCTAATATAATCTAATTTTTCACTTTTTATTCTTTTAAATTACTTAGGCTTGTATATAAAATCAAAAAATACCAAGAAATTGTTATTAAAAAACCTACATTCATAGATACTTGCTTATTTTTGTATATTTATATATGTTTCACCTGAGAATTTGAAACTAAAAAATAGAAATGATTTGTTATTATAATTTTAACATAATGCAAATAGCTTATATTTGGATTTGATACATTAAATTATTAGTTATTTTTTTCTCGATGTTATTCTTCACAATTTCACATATTACTTAAAGAAATTCAATTTCATCTTATTTATTTATTTTTTTAAAATTTTTTTTATAATAATAAAAATTAAATTAATAAAATAAATATTTCATTTTAAAAATGATAGTATATATATTATAAAGCTTGTGATTAATATAATTTATAAGATGAGAAAGTATAGAAGAAATACACATATTATATTTGTATAAATGCACATGTAATACTTCAATTTTTAAATAAAACTTACTTAACATATTTTAAATATATCTAGAGAACTTAATTTCAAATGATGATATATAAGAAAAATAACATGTATAAGTATCATTTTTTAAAAAAGTATTCATTGATATTGAACTTTTAATTGAAAATAATATTAAAATTCATTATTAAATTAAGTATTTTAAATAAAGTTTATGCATTAATATTTAAGAACTAAGTGAAGAAGATTATTTCAATAATAATTAGGATATAATTTTGTACTTATACCATTTTCTTAAGATAAGGTCTTCTTGAAATTTAGGGTATGAAAACCTACACTTATTGATAAATGAGACATGGAAAAGTGGTAGAGTTGCTACTTAAAAAGACAAACTTTCTAGCAATTATTCGAAACCTTTTATTTTTCGCATAAAATATGATATTTGTAAAATGACCCCCAAAGCATTTTTTTTTCTTTTTCAAGAACTGAATTAGTAGCAGCTAAATGTATAAATTGTGTAAAACAACTCGGATCTTGGGTCAAAATTATAGGTAGCCAAAATATTATTAAGTGGTGCAAAATATATTGGCCTGGGGGATGTATATAATTATTATAAGATGACACAATGTCTCAACTCTATATATAATTACAATTAGTTTCTAATTTTTTTTCAAATAAAAATTATAATAATCATATATTTTTATCTGATCATCATTATCTTTTTCAAATTTTTTAAAATTTTTATATCTTATAATATTTTATAAGGAAAAGTTATAAAATTTTTATCTTGTAATTTTAATTAATGAAGCTGCTTTTTTTTCCCACAATTGCAATATACATATTTTGTATTAATAAATATTGCACATTTTAATAAAGTTTGATTTGCTCTTAAAATAAATATAAATATCATAATAATAATTATAAATTGATGATTTAAATAATTATAATATAATATTACAATAATATTATAAACTAAAAAATGAGGATATGTTAACATTTTTTATGCACTTTTAAAATTTATAATATAAATTAAAATTAAAAAATGAGGATGTGTTAAAAATTTTTATACACTTTTACAATTTTTTCATCTAAACATTTTTATATTGTATAATTAAATATATAAAAAAGGTTAGTCTAATAGTCATAGACTAAATTTTAAATAATATAACATATCATTTTTTTGTAAATAGGCCAAAAATTTGATCTAAACATGTTTTATTTTATAAATAAATTAGGCTAAGCCATTAAGAATCTTATAAACAAGGTGACCTACTTTTAGCTTAATGGTGGGTGATAATTTTTTTAAAATAAAGTCAAAAATATTAAAATTTTGAATATAAATATTTTAATATAACTTGATTGATAGAAGTTTATGTGAACAATTATATGTAAAAATTAAAAAAAAAGCCTAAAAAATACAGTGAAGATCGCATAAAAATAAATAATTAATATAATTGTTATATTGAAAATAATTGTTTGAACAAATTTTATGATTTAAAAAGATTCAACCCAACAAATTGATAACCTGACTCAATTTGTGTAGGGTTTACTTCTAATCTATTATTCGAGTTCTTTGTGGTGTTGAAAGTAAATATCGAAGGACTAACTTCATCAAATTTCGTATTTTTCTTATTAGAAATCTCGATCATTTTGACGGATTTCTTTATGCCACGTCTTTAATGTTGCCATGCCTGTACTTCTACTCAAGGCAGGGTAGTCATGGCCTATTCAAAGACTCGCATTCTTACAAGTTTTGCACATGCTTTGAATCACGCAACACGTGAGGGTCTATGTTAATGTACTTTATAAATGTATTTTCATATATTTTTTTTATTAAGTATATGATTAATTTTTATTTGGAGCAGAAGCAGAAATAATAAATTTCTTTTGATAAAAATGTTTCTAAAGATTGAACACGAAATTTTTTTATCAAATTTGAAATATTTTATAACTCAATTGGACTAATTATTTATTGATATTTCTCAACATTAATAATCTTTATTATTGCATAGTTTATATTATAATTATGATTATGATGATAACCTTTTCCGCTATAAAACATAAGTATAACAAAAGTTTTGTTAGTATTTTAATAATACAATAATACTTAATATTATCTTAAAATTTTTTATCATTCATCTGAAGTTCAAATCCAAGATAAGGGTTAGCGGAAATCAAAAGCTTACGATCAATTTGGATAGCTTGTGGTCAGCAGCCGTCAACTCCTCCAAGTTCTCCACCAGCAAATTTGGATCACGTCAATCTAACACATTGACGGTACTTTAACAATAAAGGTGTCGTGGTGTAGTTGGTTATCACGTCAATCTAACACATTGAAGATCTCCGTTTCGAGTCCGGGCGACGCCAGTAAATTAAGTTCTTCCTTTTTTAAATATGGGCTTAACATCCATGAGTGAATAGGGTCCAAAATTGAGAAGCCGAATTTTAAAGTCCAAATGTTTGGTGCCAGGTGTACCCAATATCCCTTCAGTGAGGGGAAAAATCAGCCCTTACGTGGGCTTTTGGCCCATGTTATATTTGTCAGGGATGATTTGAAAAGCAAAATAAGTCATGTCATTTTAACTTTTGAAAAATGTAAAATAAGCAAAGTAGTAGTAGTAGTAATAATAATAATAATATTCTTTCAATTTTAAGATGGTTAGATTATGCACAACTTGAAAACTAAACTTTTAAATTACATAAAATTTGAAATTAACATTCATTGCCTAATTAATCAACTATTTTGTTAAATTATAAAAAAAATTAAAATTTTTTTTAACAAATATTACAATATTATTATATATTAGTTGACATCGTTATTTTTTATATTTAATTTAGAAATAATATCTATCATCTACTTAATCAACCACCTTATCAAATTATGCAATTTTTTTTAAATACTTCTAAAGATGAATTAGAATATTATTTTATATTGATTTACTTTGTCATTTTTCACATATAATTTGCCTGTGATATAATTATTACAAACTAAATTGAACATATAAAATTTTAATTATATCCTTGAAAATGAATTCCTGTGCTAAAAATGGCACAATAAATTAATATATAATAATATTATAATTTATTATAAAATCATAAAAAAACTACATAATTTATTAAAATAATTAATTAAACAAGCATGTCATTTTAATTTTAAAAAAAAATTGAAATAAGAAAATCGATAAATAAATAAACATGTTGTATTCAATCAAGGATAATTTGAAAAACAATATGAGATTGTCATTTTAACTTCTAAAAAATTTGAAATAAGAAAAGTAATAATAATAAAAATGATAAAATACTCTTTCTATTTTAAAGTTGTTGGATTACGCTTGACGTAAAATTAAAATTTTAAATTATATAAAATTTAAAATTAATATCTATTGTTCAATTGATTAACCATTTTGTTAAATTATGTTATTTTTTAAGAATTTTTTAACAAGAATTGCAATATTATCATATATTAGTTTATCTCATCATTTTTCATATTTAATTTCAAATTAACATCTATAGTCCACTTAATTAATTATTTTATTAAATTATATTTATATATATATTTAAGAGTTTTTTAAAAATGAATTACAATGTTATTATATGTTGATTTACCTCATTATTTTTCATATATAATTTGTATGCGATATAACTAATATAAGTTAAATTAAACATATAAAATTTTAATTATAGACTTTAAAATGAGTTCCAAAATATGTGCTAAAAATGACATGATAAATTAATATATGATAATATTATAATTTATCATAAAAATATTAAAATTTAAGTAATTTAATAAAATAATTAATTAAATGAACGATAAGCATTAATTTTAATTTTTTAGGAGAAAATAATTATGCTCATATCTAGTAAAAAAGGTGTGGCAATATTTAGACGTAAATTAAAAAAAAATTAGAAGCTCAAAATCTAATCATAGTAGAACTTGAACAAATATCTTATACTTTTTTTTCTAATTTCTTTTATCTGGGGTGGAAAGGGAAAAACATTGAAAATCATTAATCATCAAACAACTAATTAATTATCTATTCAATATGAATAACTTCCACGCAGTAACCTTTTATTAAGTGTTTTGCCATTTAAATTTCATTACTCATTGTGTTTGAGGTTCATTTTGAACTTTAGTTTTAGGTTACTCCTTAAAAAAATTGAACTTATACTTAGATTGGTTGAGAAAGTTTCTTTTTGCCTTTGACACTTAAAGGCGAGATAAATAATCATTTTCTTTGCCTTTTTCTACTTTGTCTCTACAATTTCACATTTCCATTTTGGGTCTACACTTCTTTCTACTCTTTCTTCTCTTTTCCTCTTATATGAAATTTTAATAATTTCCATTTGATTTTGGAACTTTGTGTTTGTCATGACATATATAAGTCGTTATCAGCATGGGATTCACTTATTAGTTTCTATTAGTTTAATCTACTTGCTATCATCACACAAATTTAACAAATAAATATATTTTATAAATATTGTCAAAATTATATGCAAAAAATTATTTGCACAACTTTATGTTTACAACATCCTACGAGGCTAAAATATGTCTATTTACAAATTGCTAACAATTATGTTTGCTTTAAACAAGATAAGCATGAACATATTCACTATTGAGTCACTAGTGAAGGTAAAGGACTTTTATTGGCACATTTGAAAGGTGAATATTTAAAATAGTGAGTTTATGTCTCAATAAGTAAATCATTTACTTAATAGGGCTAAAACATAAATATTTACAATTGAATGTAATAAGCTTTTTACAATTATATCACTTCAAATTCATATAAATAAATACATCTTTAACAATAATATTTGTTAACAATGAATAAGTATAATAAAATAGAAACTAAATCTCCTTATGACTATTAATCATTCTTATCCCTTCATAAATCCAAACTTGTTCTTCTAAGGCTAAGCTAATACATTCATAAATATTTTCCTAAATTTGGTACTATATTATATTCCTAATATATCATCTCCCCTATTTACATCCTAAACCAAGATTCCAACATTAGAATCATAATCCATAAGCTATTGTATCAATATGTTGACTACACAACTTATTAGTATCATATAATTCCAACATGAATATATAACAAGGGATAAGGTAAAGATAATTGAGTATAAGGCTCCAGAAGCAAAACCTAGAGTCCATAATCGACTATAATACTTGGTTATTCCTATTTAGAGGCAGCATATTTTGTAACAAATGATTATGCTAGTTGATTATAGATCTTTAGGAAATAGCTCCCAAGGCCATATTTGATTACCATAGCCAATTACTAGTTTCTAGAGATAAGCCTTTTGGGAACAAATAGCCAATTATTGGCTTATAAAGATGAACCTTTTAGGAATAATTGATTATAGTAGTTTATTATAAGCCTATTGGGAATAATTCTCAAGGTTATAATTGATTACTGGCTAGGTTTTTCAACTTTCATGTGAAAAATATTCTGCAAATAGTCAATTTCATTCCATATATTATCAAACACAATATCCAATTCAAAATTCACATCAAATCCAACATTTACAATTATTTTCCAACTCAGAATAATAAGAATACTATCCTAACTACAATATCACATGCTCAATTATCAAATATTCATCATATTTAACATATAAGTTTAATTAACACATAAATATTATAAACATTAATTTAAGTAAATTGTCCACTTACTAGTATATGAACGAGATAAAAAAAGGTAGAAGAATGATTGAATTTCCCTAATCAATACCAAAATTAAAAAATTTTAAATTGTATCACAAAATCATTAATCCTCTTTTTGAAAATGAAACCCATAAATTTATTAAATTAAAAAGGATTACGTCACTTAGGCTAAGGTTTTAGTCAATATTTAATCTTCCTTAATTGAACCATGCTAGAAGTTGAAAGGAGATGAAATTCAAGATGAAGAGAAGAAAAGGTTAGTGATTTTTGCTAGGAAATGAAGAAGAAATTGGTGGGTTCTTTCATTGCTCAAAGAGCATCTTAGTACTTTTAGGTAATTAAATTAGGAAAAATAAGCCCTAATTTATATATATATATATATATATATATATATATATATATATATATATATATATATATATATATTGACTTAATTCTAATTCAACATAACCCTCTAATTAATTCTATTTCTACTATTCTTGTTATAAAACTTTATTATTATTAAAGAAATTCTCATCCTAAACATACCCATAACTTAATTAATTATCACATTTATATAAATATTAATAAGATAAAATAAAAGATATCCTAATTTTCTATGAGATGCAATAGTTTCATGCATTTTGTAGATTTGCTTGTGTTTACAAATTCATATTTGCATTTTGAAGTTGTACCTGTGTCTATTCTTTCTTCTCATCTCTTTTAAAATTTTTACAAATTTTTATTTAATGGATTTTGCAAATTAGGTTATGTCATTATTTTTGCATTTATAAATTTTTTTTTTAGATTCGTGCTTTTTTTTATTACATTTCTCTACCCATTCTTTATTTTTTATGTTTTTATGGTTGAGTGTTAACATTCATTGGAATGAGGTTTTCCAATGATAAGTGGAGGTGCATGAGGTAATTAATTAATGGTTATATCAATTAATTTAAATTGTAATTTTTACTTAATTATTATTATTATTATTATTATTATCTATATTTTAGAAGTTTAAAATTTAATGTTTACTTTAATATTATTTACATATGCTTATTTGTGTATTGATGAGCTCTTATACTTTTCTAATATTATTTCTCCATGAGTTTATAATCTTTGTGTTTCATAAATTTAAGTTTTAATTTTTTTATCCAAAAAAGTATTTTAGAATTTTAAATCTCTAGGGTTAAGCTTTATTTGAAAATTTCAATTATGCATTATAATGCATATCAAGTGCTTGATGAAAATCCTAATTGATTAAATGAAGTGTTTTTAACTTTTTAAATTTAAAGATATGATGGAATAATGTGCTTTTATATGATTATAATTTTCTAATTTATTTTTTCCCAATGATATGACTGACCTTTAAATTTTCAATCTTCTAATTTTATCAATAGTCTATATAGTATAGGTTTAAAAATGTAAAGAAAAACATTAATATAAATGTGGTACTAATTTTTCTATGTAGCAAATTTTTTTATTTCTTTAGATTTTTAGAAATAACATGTATTAGTCAATTAGTATATTCTAATGCTTTTAAATTAAATTTCCTCTAAAGCTTGTCAAATTCAATATTAGAAAATTATGTCTCCTAATTTTTGGTCTACTTGATCACCATTGAAAAAATTACTACTTATTAGGTGTCCAATATCTTAAACCGTAGATATTAAGTTATGCTTGAGTCCTGTAATTAAACTTTTAATTTGATTGATAGCTTATAACACAACTTGATTGATTACTTGAATAAAGAGATTGTATTTAATGTTAAAATTATCTTTTATCCTTTAGGAAAAAATCTCTTACCTATCCTTTTATAATAAGTGAGTAATAATGATAGTTATGAAAAAAAATGGCAAGGATAAGTTATTCTCCTAGTTTTTATCCCTAGATTTTTTTTCTTGATAGAAGTTTATTTTTCTTTTAGTTTTTTCTATTTACATTACAAGCTTCAGAGTTCCAAATTTATTCCATCTTTGCATAAAGTAGTTCATTGATTAAATTAGGGAAATAGAGGTAAGAGTTTCTTGGCTACTCTTTTATTTCTAGTACATTACAATTTATTTTAGCGAAAATATATCTCTAATTCCACTTAATCCTATGTTGAGTTTGAGAAATCCTAATATTGGTAATTGAATTTTTGAATTTTTTTGATAACTTTAGGATTTTTGAATGTTTAATTTATTTTTGTAAAAGTATATCTCTAATTCCACTTAAGCCTTTATTATATTTGAAAGGGGATTTCTTAGATGGTTAATTTAACCATCTTAAGCAATTCAATAATGAAAAAGAAGGAAAAAGAATTGAATATGGTTCCTGAATTGCATTCTTTATACATTTATAATTATTAATTACTCTCTCAAAAAAAAAGAATCCTAAGATGCATAAGTTGTATACCCTTCCGTGATTTGTCATATGTAATAATAGGTTTAACTTTGTGATGGACACTATACCCTAGATTGTCTTAATCTATCAAGACATTGATGGAGCTTATTTAAAAGTACAATTCTTTTCCTCTTTTAAATGACTAGTAGATGTTTAGAGTCATAAATGTGATTTAAGAGTTTTTTTGGCTTTTGAATTTCTGAATTTCATTCTTTCCCTTATCTATATGCATACTATTTCATTTTTTTCTTCTTCGAAATGCTCTAACTTGTTTGATAAGCTATCCGTATTTTGTATTATTTTATCTTCTTCAATTTGGAGTAAATCGTGTCTTTAGAGATAAGCAATCTAAATCATTATTCAAGAACTAATTGGATCTATTTGTTCCATATAAGAAAAATGTTTAATCAAAATTTCTATATCTTATTTATTTATTTTACTATTTATGAAATATGTATATTAAAAATGGTGATTATTTGCAAGTTTAGATACTCTTTCTCCTTATCATAATAATATCATAATATATAAAATACTTGGTAGGCAAATTAACTACCCTTGATACAATTGCATATAATACTATAGATGTACTTTTCAATTGCAAATGACTAAGGTGCATTCTTTTGTTTTACCTTTTAGAATCATTAAGTTTGTAATAAATGTAGATTTCGACATTTTTATCAAGAATTTGGATCAAAACTTTGATTAAGGCGATTTCCTACTAGCCTTTATTGATAGTGCCTTATAATGGCATTGCTATACAACTCAGAGCTAAAGTTATTTTGGTTACAAAAAGAAAAAAAAATAATGACATGCTATTAAGGCAAACTTTTGTTCTAGTTGTACATCTTTAAAGGACCTAACTAAAGCCACATCTAAGTACTAAGCCATCTTAATGTTAGTATTTTGAAAAATTGTATCTATATTATTATCATAACTATATGATATATTAGTATTTGTACAAGTTTTGAAATTACATTATAGTTAAAAGCATAATTGGTGTATTATTAAGTGGAAAAATTTATTTTTGTTAGTAGCTTTTTCTATACAAGTAATATATATGGACACTTATGTAGGGTGTTATGCTAAATATATAACAATGTGAGTGTTGAAAGTCATTAGCTCAATAGAGAAATGGTTTAGGGATTGATTTTATTGATCAAAATTATACAATTATATATCTTATTATGAAGGATTAATCATTTAATAATATATTAGAATTGTCATTATCTATTAACTTGCTATTTATGCTAAAAGATGGTGTAAAAAACTTATCAAAAGACTATAATAACCATTGTCTTGGAATATTCTTAATGTAATTGGTCCCTAACTTGTATGTTAGGAAAGACCAGATAATTAGTATACATTGCAACATCTATTAGTTTAAAGAATGTGTTTATTATCCTGCATAAGCATGAATTTGTATTTTATTAAATACTTGACTTACTTATACAAATAATTATAGACTGTTATTTTACTAAATGTATGATTTACTTATGCAAACTATATATCTCAGTGGAGTAGTACCCATACAACCCTAAATTTCCTCTAAAGCTATTATTTTGATTTTTTGTCAACTTTGACTAATAATTTAGGATCAAATTAAAAGTTGTTATATCCCTTCACTTTAATTTTTATCCAAATTATTGAATAGAAAAAACATTATAAATAATACTTTTAATTTGATATAAGATTTTATATATTGTTAGAATAAAATGTCTTTTATTTGATTTATACTTTTAACCATATTTTACTATGCTGCTTAGGTTAGGTTTTACCTTCATTAAAGCAAATGAAGCATGATTTATTTACAAAAAGCTTTGAATAAATTCAATACCGTTAAGTTTCAATGAAATTACAATTATAAAATGTTTATTTTAAAAAATAACATGGATCTTTCTTAATGACCAAAATAGCACTACAACATATTTATTCTATAATGTCATTGTATTAGTATTAGTTAAAGTGAAAATCAATATATATAATGCATATTTACTCTATAACATATTTACTCTTACAAATACAAGCAACTTATAATGTTGACTTTAATTAAAACTAACAAATAAATTGGTATGATGGTATTTTTAAAAATAAAAGCAATGTATCGTATCAGTTAAAATAAAAGACCGATGTCAAAAGTTTAATATCGACAAGTTACAATGTTAATTTTCTATAACTATCATTTAAAAGTCATTTAAATCATATTATTGGGGGATATGAAATATTTACACAATAATTTTTTTAATAACCAACTTTTATTATTATTTTTATATTGTCCATAAAGATCTCTTTCACTTCATTTTTTAATTTAGTTAGCATAAGAGGACAATACACCTATCTTTGTTACACATTTGAAAATGCTTCCAATTTTATGATCATAAGTTTTCCATCAAACAATGATTATTTATTGTTAGGATTGGATGCTTATGATTATAAAATATCCATGGTTTGACAAGAACTTTGTGATTATAAGATTTGAAGCATTTTTAATCACACACCATCAATGGTGTGTATTATCCTTATATTCCATCTAGTATTACAAAGAATAGATGGCTAATGTCGCTAGAATTTGGTAGAGAACTTCAACATGAGAAAAATAGATTAAATCTTTTTAATACATAAGGATTTACAATAAGGATTTTAATCTTTTTAACATGAGGAATAGATGGTTATGTTGTAAATTATATCGATGATGTAATGTAATTTTTGTGTAGATCATTATTTTATAATATAGTCTATAATGATTTATAAATTTTTAATAAATGATTAATTGGAATATTATTGTACAATATTTATTAGTTAATATTGATATTGTTAAGAAAAATAATTTATAATTAGCACATGTTGTTAGAAATGTGTTAAGATACAGAAAGTTAATAATATTGTTTAAGAAAAATAATTTATAATAATGTTATTTAAGATTGTATTAAAAAAAGTAAAAACCATATCAATTAGTTATTGAAAAATTAATATAATTGATATGGTTTGAAAAAAAGTTAGATCAAAAAATTAGGATACAGTTACTATATTAATTTTTTAGCCTAATTGATGTCTAAAAGTATCAGATCAGCCACCTAATTTGTTATAAATGATAAGCATTTATCAAGAAGGATATTTATATAGTATCAGGAAATAACTAAAATTTATTATGTTAACCTTTTTAAGTTACATGTTGATTTTGACTTAATAATTGATGTTTATTATTTTTCATTTTATTTATAAATTCATTCCATCTTTTCTTTAGGTAATACGAGAGAATAACACACCCATTCTTATTAAATATTTAAAGAAGCTTTAAATTTTATAGTTATAAGCATTCCATCAAACTATAATTATCTTTTACTCTCTAATAGATAGTCATGAACAAAAAATATTCATGGTTTGATATGATTGCCATGATCATAAGATTTGAAGTATTTCTAAATGTGTAGTATCGATAGATGTATTATCCTTCACATTCCAACTATTGTTACAAATAATAAATGGCTAATGTCTACATAATCTTACTGAACACTTCATTATAATGAAAACAAATCAGATTTCTTCAACACACAAGAACTTGCAGCAAGAATTTTAATTTGAGGTTATATAATAATTATGCTATAAACTAT
The DNA here is from genome assembly GCA_020226215.1 of Sindora glabra. Taxonomy (NCBI): domain Eukaryota; kingdom Viridiplantae; phylum Streptophyta; class Magnoliopsida; order Fabales; family Fabaceae; genus Sindora; species Sindora glabra. Next base: position 46,722,938 of record CM035229.1, read on the forward strand.
ATTGATGATTTAGTATAATCTTTATATTGGTCATTGTTAGAAAAATGTCAAAATGTAGAAAATTGAAAATATTGTTTAAGAAAATGGTACCTATTGTTAGAAAAATATTAAGATGCATGAGTTGTATTTAAAAAATTAAGGGTAAATAATATTGATTATTTATTAAGAATCGACATGATTTGGAAGAATTAAATGAGGGATTAGATGAAAAAATTTAGATGTAGATATCACATTGATTATTTAACTTATCAATGTTTAAAGGTATATCAATGATCATCTAACATGTAATAAATATTAACCAATAATGGCATTTAAAAAATGTTGAAGTTGTATTAAAAATTAAATAAAAAATACATGTACAAATGTTAGTTATTTTATTAAAAAATTGATATGATTTTGAAAATTATGACATGGAGAGTTAGATTAGAATATTATTATAAGTTACCATATCAACTTTTGTTATAATTGATAGTTAAAGGTATATCGATGGTCATCTCACATGTAATAAATACTAAGCATTTACTAATAATATATATTTTGTAAAAAATTACAAGATTTGAAGGTAGATTAATCGTCAAGCTATATAAAATAAAATATATGCGATATATCAATTTTTGTTAATGATTGCCATCTAAAGTTTTGCATATTATTTATAAATTTCATTCCAATTCTCTATTTAAAAGATCTAGTTGATGCCTTATCAATGATGAAAAAATTATTGAGAAATTGTACTAAGAAGAAGTAGTATGATTATTTTTATATTAGAAGGCTTTAATTCATTACAAAAATGATTTTAATGCAAAAATGATTATGTTATTTTTTACTATAATTTATTATCAGTTTATAATCATTTACACTCTTTACGACCATCTTTATTATTTATTATAAATTATAGCATTTAGATTCTATTTCAAAAAATATATTTAGAGACATAAAAAAAATGTAAAGATGAAAAAAGCTAATAAAGAATTGCAATGAGAAGAAGTAGCATGTTCATTTTTGCATCGAAAAGCTTAAGTTTATTGTAAAAATAGTTATATTATTTTTTCACTATAACTTATTACCAGTTTATTACCATCTGCACTCTCCAATTCAAAAGCTTTTAGGTAATATAAATGAATTACGAATAGAGGATACATATTTTTTCTTTTCATTTAAATTCTATTGTTTATGATTTTTTATAGGATATATTTATGTATCAATATAGGAATAAATAAAATGGTAGAACACCATTTTTGTAATAGATTGTTAATTTCTCATTTATTTTATTTACATATAATTTGCTATTGTTTGTATTTGTTTAATTTATAAGAAAAATATGATAATGCTAAAAAATAATATTAATGCTACTAATTTTACTCAGAGTAATTTCAATTAAAAATAAAATTCATCATTTCATAAATTGATGTTAGTGTTTTGATAAGATTTATTCTAAAATTATAAACTTATTATTTAAAAGATTATGAAAAAAATTGATCAAACAGAAAATTTTGGTTTCTAAATAAAATGAAAATTTATGATTTTTATTTAATAACTGGCATGTAAAATTCTATAGTAGAACAATGTCATTTTATTATATTGAGTTTTTTTAAAAACTGACATTGAACCTTAAAGCTAAGCAAAAAGCAAGGTGTAAGTTAAAAATAAAAAAGGTGAAATTATGATGTTATTTATAAATTTCATCTTAAAGCTCTTCTAGCCTTAAAATGACTTTCTTTCTAATGATGTATGCTCATATTCTAGCTTTAAGATAATTCACTTTAATTTTGTATTTATGTTCACTAATTATTTTGTAAGATTAACACTTAATTAGCTGATAACTAAATATGTAATGTTTAATATTCATTGAAAAAGTGTAAAATATAAATATAAGGATTGATTTTATTTTTTGTGTTTATTCTTACAATTTGGTTTCTAAATTCATAATTAATCATATTTTATTACATTTTATTTTAATATGACTTTTACAAATTTATAGAGATAAAAATTTGATTTTGTTCATTTTCTTTAACATTTGGTATAATCTAATGCATAAAATTTTAATAAATGCTTATTGCATATATAGTTATTGGATTCAACACTACTAATCTAGAGAGTGCTATCCTCATGTACTGAGCAACAGATACTCACAATAAAGTATTAATATTTAATTAAGGTAATATTTCACTATTTTTAAATTTTTTCCTTAAAATTGTAGAAATTGGGATATTGTAATGTTATGGAGATATTAATTTAATTAAGGTGTGGGATTAAAAGGAATATAGAGGATAAAAGGATTGTTGGAAGGGGTTAGGGTTAGGAGGAATGATATACCATGTTGATTATTTTTGTTAATTGAAATGACATATAAAATATGACATCAATTGTTTATAAAAATTAATGTTTAATGTTATTAAACATCTTTGTGTTGTATTTCTCATGAAGAAACAATAACTATTTTATATATATGAAAACTGATGTTATTTAACATTTTTACTTCAATTATAAAATTGATGTGGAAGTACCTAACATGCAATAATGCTTGTATATATGTTGGATAATAAATGATATTAAATATGTTAAATAACTAATGTTAAAAGACAATTCTATAGTAATGTAGGCTCAAACCTAGAAAATTGTTATTGTTAATTTATTTCCTCATTTAATTTACACCATAACTATTTATCAAGCCATGAAACACCATCTTTACTGTTTATCAACCTCATCTCTCTTGATTAAAATGTAACAGTAAAACATATATAAATTTAGGGTAGTTTAAGATATACAAAATTAGCTAGAGTACAAATATAATTTCAACAAAAATATAATTTACAAATTAATCTTGACTTAAACCATTAGCTCGGTAAAACTTTTGCAATATAAGTTAGATGTCTTATATATTAGTTATCTATATTTGTACATATTATAGCCATTTTTTATTATAATAGATGTATTATTTTATTTGAGTTTTTCCTTACACTTAGATTTATTAAATAGGAATTTGAAGGATGATATAGGCAAAGAAGTAGTTGCCACTTATATAATGGCATCAGAAAAGGGTCAAAGATGGTTATTGGGTCAAGTATAGTATGATTATATTGCTATTTTTGTTAAATTATAATTTATTTTTAATTTTTTTAAATCTTTAAAGTTTAAGAGATTCATATTCTATCTAATCTCTAATAACCATTTATCTAATCCCTATAGGGGGCATTTGGTTCATTGAATCTTACATTCCTAAGAATGTATACATTCCTGGGAATGTGATTATTGGGAATGTCATTCCAAGGAATATAACTTTTCCATGTTTAGTTCGTTATATACTTGGGAATATTTTATCAGATTCCCAACTATATTATATTCCTGTGTTTGGTACAAATTCAATATTCCCAAGAATCCTGAGAAGTTTTCAAGAATACCCTTGGATCTAATTAGATCTTGATAATAACCTTGCACAAAACTATATTTCCAAAAACCTTGTGGAACTCTGTACTGTGACACATTTTCGATCTCTCTCTCTTGCATATTTTCTAAAGCAAAAAAATATAACATTTGTAATTACAAAAGAACACGTCTTATGAGTACAACTACATCAGTGAACTGCATTTATATGAAAGTTTAGAAGTAGAAACTACCAGAAAAATGAGACTTTCAATAATATAAGAATTTAACATAACAATGTTTTTGTAGTTGAAACTTTTTGTGGTTATCAAGCAAATGTAATGTTTATACTTCACTTAGCAGCAAATTCGAAGATGTGAAAAAGGAAGCTGTGCATGCACTCAAGTGAAGGAACATGTGCACCATTTTTTGCCCTAACCTTTCGGTTGGTACTGTATGGTATGCCATCATCACTACACACAGAATTCTCATCAACTTACGATTGGAAAAAAATAAAATAAAATTTCTAGATGAATATTATCAGCGGCAAGACTGGAATCTATAATATAAGTAGGGGAGATAACAAAATTATGTTCTTATTTAATATAACATTAAGAATTCTCATGAAAATTCGCATCAAATTTATTGATTATCAAACGTAAGAGACAATAAAATTCACATTACAAAAATATAAAGTCTGAATGTTTCCAACAAGTCTTCAAATCTTAATATTTTCATGTAAATAGATACTACATATTTTTCAATAAGTGCTCAACATAATCTTTTTTCAATCATGAGGTAAGGTAAAGAACTAATCAATTCGATGTTAATCTTTGGTGATAATCTCCCCAGCCAACATTTTTTGAATGTTTGTAAGCCCATCAACATATTTCAATTCATCAATTACCCTCATCCTTCTATCAGCTCCTTCTTGTTCATGCTTGAAACAAGATGCAAGTGCCTTTATATCTTCTTTTGTACTCTAGAAAAAACTTCCTAACTTCTCTACCGTAATGCTCAAGTTGTCAATAATATCATCATTGCCTCTAGTTCTCTTTTTTGATTTATTTCCACTGCTTTATCCTTGGGTGTTTGGAAATTGTGGTGTTAGAGGTGATTGAGTATCAGAAATATTATCTAAGAATTCATCAAAATCCTCCACATGCATACTAGAATGACCCTCCAACTGTCCTTCTTGTTCTCCTATGTTATGTTGCATTTCCTTCTCCATTTCTTGAAGTGCATCATGAGGATCTTCAGCATCTTCACCATATGCTCTATCTTTGCCATAAACTTTTTACAATTCATTGTAAAATGGGAATGGTTTGTTGTACAATCCTTGAGCATTGTTATGAGACTAAAACATAAACAAATGAAAATGAAAAAAATAGTTAAGTAATGCAAAATATTGTATGGTGTATATCTACAAGCATTCATAAGTTATAATTACATTTCACCCACTTATTAAAGATTTCTTTCTCAACAATAATTTTCTTTTCTTTATCATCCCATCCAAATCCACTTGCTTTTGGACCCAACATTTTTGTGATTGCTCCATATTATTTTTTCAAAAGTTTAACTCGTGATTCAATAGGTGGGGAAGATTTCAAACCACACCCTAGCATTTTCATTTCAAGCATTTTCTCCAATTCCTTCAAGTAGCCAGATTTGAATTGTCCACAACCTTCAACTTTCCAATGCTTTTGAGTTGAAAGTTCCACCAAAGCCTCCACCATCTTCTTGTTGTGTCCATTGGCGCTTGTAACCTTTTGCTTTTAATTGTGTAGCTTCATCCATACGTGCCTGTAAGCTGAGTGATTTACAGTTGAAAATAATATTGCTAAACAAATTACAATATTGGAAAATTTTTGCTAACTTGTTTAATATAAGCCTTAAACAATACAATTAAACTAAATGACAAAAAAAATGCAAACTTGGTAAGTTGACAAACATATTGAATATGACAAAGGCAACTTGTCAATAGGCATAACATACAAAATAAACCATAAAATAAATTAACTCAATTACATATCATTCCATGTAAATTAAACCATAAAAAACTCAATGAAAGTAAATATAATGGAATCCTAAATATAGTTTGCTTTCCAGGTGTTCCACATTTGTTCAGCAAAATTGTCTCTCCATGAAGTCCACTCTTCACTTGACTCCACATGTGTAATCAAATCATGCATCCTATCTTCATTCTCTTCATTTAATTGAAAGGTTACCTCCAATGGATCAATTGCCATCATTTTTCTGATATGATTATGTAATAGGTAACATGCTGTGATAATTCTATCTTGTGTCTTTATTGGGTAACATGATTTGGTCCTAAGAATTGCCTAACGCCCTTTTAAGAGTCCAAATGTTCTTTCTATCACATTCATAGCAGATGAATGTTTCATATTGAAAAACTTTTGGGGTGTGGCTGGTTGTGCCCCATTTCTCCATTCACTCAAGTGATACCTCTGTCCTCTATATGGTGTAAGGAATCCAGCCCCATTCATATATCCAGCATCACATAAGTAATAATAGCCTATAATTAATTTTAGGACTTAGTATTTGTACAATTTAAAAAACATATATTTTTAACAATTGATTTTTTGGTCATAAAGTACCTTGTGGAATTTTTAGACCATTAGAATGAGTAATTGCATCTCTGAGAACTTTAGAATCAGCTGTTGAACCCTCCCATCCAACCAAGACATAAATAAATTGCATATCTTGAGAACATACTCCTAACACATTAGTTATCACTTCACCTTTTCTATTTCGATATCTAGGCTTATCACCTTCTAAAACATTAACCTTTATGTGAGTCCCATCTAATGCTCTTAAACAATTCTACGTATTGAAACACGCAAGTTAATTTTTTATTTTCAAAATGTAATTATATATTTGTAACTAATATTCATAAAGTAATTACCTTGAACCATTTCCATTTTGAATCACTTGAATTTTTTGGGATTGGTTCAAGTTGCTTCAGTAATTCTTTATGGCATCTTAACATAGCTAGTAGCACATTATTAAATTGTCAGCTAATAGTCTCTCCAAATCTTATGAACTGTCTCTTAATAACTCTATTCTTAACATTATGTGCTAAGATATGCAAAAAAATTGTAACCATTTCTTCAACACTTATATTCCTTGTTGGCTCTAGTTTACCAATAACTCTTAACATTTCACATAACCTATGAAATGAAAATCTATCCATCCTAATATTTTCAATGGATGCTAAATCATTTATGAGAACTATCCTATGGAAGTTCATTTCGAAGTAACATTCTACTATGATAATCATATCTAATTTTTTTCTTTTTTCTTAATTCTTTAACTAGAATAATACAAGTCACCATAATCAAAACCAAAGTGAATTGATTCAAGAGTTCTAAAATCACAATGAATGTAACAATAACTCTCTTCTTTCTTGTTTGAATTGAGGGATCCGTGAAAAAATTATACAAAATAGATAATATACAAATCAAACATATTGGCAAGACAAGAACAAACTAAACAGTGAAAATCATGTTCATGTATATATGTAGAATGGAAGTAATGATATACAAGGATTCAATATAGAGGAGAGTCTAAATGGAGTAACGATAAACAAGGATTCAATATAATAACTAAAACAGAGAATGATTGAATATTTTTCTATTGTTTTTCCTATTTCTGTATACAATATTATCTTGCTATTTCTGCTATTATTATATACAATATTTTCCTATTGTTTCTGCTGTTTCTGTATACATATTAGGCGGTCATACTATGTTAGTTTCCTAAAGAATTTTGTCTCTATGTTGTTTCTGTTTACATAAAAGGTGGTTATACTACTCATATTCCTAATAATATATTATCTGCTATTTCTGTATACCGCCTTATGCTGTTTCTGTATACGTAAAGGCTGTCTTGTTTCTGTATACTTTGTTAGTTTCTTAAATTCTTTTTCCATTTTTTATTTTTAATTAATATAGAAAACCCTTGTTTTGAGAAAAACGAGAAAAGTGCATGATTGACCGTGCACATTACATAAGATGAAAAAGCCAAAATAAATGCTAAAAGCAAATTCAACAAGACAGCATTATCAACGTCAAAGACAAATTCAAAGATGACCAAGCCAAAGTCAATTGAATTGCTATTGTCAAACAAATCAATTGTGTCCATGTACTACGTACTTAAATAAACAAATCCTCAAAATAAAATAATTAATAACTGCGTTACATAAGGATCTAGACAATAATAACGAAGTACAGATCGAGAAAGGGAACGCGTAATATCAAACATACGAAGATCGATTTCAATAAAAATAAAAACCCAATAAAATGAATATGAGATTACCTTGTTATTTAGGAACGACGAACAAGAAGTTTTGGTGGACGACAATTGCTTTCTTGCTGCTCCAGTTTGAAAGAATGAGGCAGAGGCACAATAATGCTTAACTAAAACTAGGGTATAACAAAAAAGAAAGAAGCAGAATTTTGTTAAATAATGAGGATAAATTGGTCTTTTTACTTTTTAACAAATATTCTTAAGTGATGGGAATTCAAGATACCCACCTCCTTCCTTAGGAATATTTGAGAGGAAAATGTTTGCCAAAAACATTCCCGGGCATTTTTTTATAAAATCTAAACCAAACATAGGGATTTTATATTCCCTTAAAATATTCCCAAGAATGTTTGAAATATTCCGCGAACCAAACGCCCCATAGAGTAGTACCTTTAATCAAGGAGTTTGACAAAGGATAAATAAGAAAATAATAATAAAAAAGGATAAGTTAATCTACATAGAAAAGATATATAAAATAAAAGAAAAAGATACAACAATAAAAATATTCATCTATTCCTAACACATTTTCAATTGAGTATGGTTTGATGAAATTTGAATTTTTCTCTTGTTTTCATTAATTTGAGATATATCAAGGGTTTTGATTATCCCATAGCAGTTTTAAGAAAAGAAATTTGCAAAAATATAACTTTTTTTTCTTTTTGATATTTTTTATTATCCTCTTCTTTACCTCAATTTTTTTAATTTTCTTCTTTTTTTTTAGTCCAATAGAATTTTCTTAAATAACAATTTTCATCTTTTTTGCCATAGAATTTTTTGTGCAAAACAATGGATTTTATCAAACTTTTTTCTTTTTATTGAATAAAATTTTATTATCCTTGATTTTTTTTTAAAATTTTCTTCCTTCAGATCATTATATGGATTTTGTGTTATAGTGCCTATGACAATAACTAGTGACTAGCCATATAGACTTTATAAATTCAAGTTACACTTCTTTTATGCCTTAGATATTAGGAAGTTTGATTTAAAGATATTGTTAAATAAAGCATTTTAATTATGAGAAAATTTATATATATATATGCATTATAGATAGTGGTTTTATTATACCAATCACTTACAAATTAAGTTTTGAATTAAATGTTAGAATTATTTTCTGTATTAATATAATTAGTAATAATTTATGGACTTAAATTAACAAATGCATAATAATGTAGAGCATTTAATTAGGTCCAAGTTAGTGATCATATTATGATTAAACTTTATTTGAACACTTAAACCAATTTGGATATTTTATTTTATGGATATTTATTCTTGGATTTTCTATGATAAGCATGTTGACTTAGTTTAACCCATTAAAGAGGTCTAAAATCTTACACCATATATGCTTGTGGTTACCCTATTGAAACACATGACTTTAATATATATCAAGGGATGAGAGTTTGACAACTATTTCCAAACCCTTAACTATATTTTCTTTATCTTTTATATTTAAGCAAGGAAAGTTGAATAGATCTAAGATAGTTGAATTCATTATTAGATCGTCATAATTTATATGTTATATAATATGATAAATGTGATAATGTGATTAGCAATCCAATTCTTGATTCTATTTTTCCAATAGTTGTATAAGAACCAATTTTCATCATATTATATGGTTATAATCTATGCAAAATTTATCAAAAAATCTATATGTTGTTTTTGGCTTTCAAAATACAAAGAAGTTGTGAAAATCTATGAAATTTTTTTATCTTACAACAATAGATTAATAAAAAAATTAGTATAAATAATTTCCTATAAGTTTTCAATATGATTTGTGCAAATTAATTGGATGATTTAGATTTTATTTTTCCATGTTTGGATTGAAAAACATGTTTTATGATTTTCTAGAAAGGAATTTGCAAAATCAGGTCAAATTATTGTATATTTGTTTTTACTTCTATTAATTTGAATGGCTATCCACCTTTTATGACCCACATATATATATATATATATATATATATATATATATATATATATATATATATATTAAAATTTATACAATTAACATTGTAAATGTAATGTTTTCCATATATACCCTATATCTATGATTTTTTATTTTGCAAATGAAATAGGCTAAGTAGAAAATGTAACCATTGATTTTTGTTCATTGTATGATTTGTATTTGTGAAAGTTATTAATGTTAGTCTACAATTGCAAGATGTGAATGATTACATAATTTAGCCATTATTTTAATACTTATATTATTGTTTAAAAAGATAAAAATAAAACATAATTCCAAACCAACATTGAATAGTTTTGGAGAAAATACAAATAAGCCCTTAAAGGAAGGTTTAAGTCACGTAACCCTTTAAAGTTTCAAAACCTATAAACAATCCTCCTAAAATTTTAAAAAAAGTGAAAATATTGAAATTTTAATTAAAAGAAGTAGGAAAAGATAGAGAAGAACCATTTATGAAGTAATAAAAAAATAAAAGAAATATATATTTACCTTCTTAAATGTAATTTAGTGAGATTTTAGTAATAATTTATTCAAAATAATTATATTATAAATATATTATGGAATTAATTCTGCTCTTAATATTTCATTTTAGTAGAAATAGCATTCAAAATTTGTCTAGATTCATGTTTAAAGCGGTTAGAAATAGTTATGTGTAACTTATATGTCTTTTTTTTCTTTAAATTAAATTTTCAATATTTTCACTTTGTTAAAAACTTCATGGCGATTTGTAAATTTTAAATTTTTAAAAAGGTAATGTGACATTAAACCTAATTTAAAGGGCTTGTTTGTATTTTTTTCAATAGTTTATATATTGGTATTTGTTAGTAATAAAATATAATGGCTTTAATTCCTTTAATTTGAGTGTTAGGTATATCCATTCGAATTATAAAGAAGGTAATTATACTCATGAGTTATAGAAGATGATCACGTCATTTAAAACTAATTAAAATAATACTTTATTTCTTTAAATTATTTTTCCATTACGCTATTTCTTTTAATGTTTATTTGATTACTAATTTAATGTTATTTTAGGTTTATAAATTTTGTTTTATAATTCTTACATAATATATTCTCTTGTGTAATTTTCCCAATATAACTGGATACTATTTGGACATTATATTATTTTTTAGTGTTTATATGTGCAAAATATGGGATTGTGTAACAATTATTTTTTATTAATGGTATGCTTATTGTTTAAGTAATTGTGCTTTATAATTATTTAGAAATTATTTGTGAGTTTAATGTCTCCCAAAATTTTAAATTATGTTATCCAATTTTGGATATTGTTTGTGAGAGCAAATTTTGTATAATTTGTCATAAATCTATTATTATTTGTGGAATTTGTCTAATTATATGTGAAAATATATTTCAGCCACATAAAATATTATAAGAATTAAATTATTAATTATGTACATATTTTGGGCAAACTATATGTTATAGATTTCCAATATTTTACCTTGTAAGTTTGATGTGAGGTAAAATTTGTATGGCAATTTTGTAAAAGAACTTAAATTGTGATACATGAAAGTTGCTTTTATCATGCAATTATGAGTATCAATATAAATTGATGGAAAATTTCACATATAATTGTCATGAAAAGTGGAGGATCACGAGATGCTTAATTTTAGAGTTAAGGTGAAAATCACCAAGTGTTATTTAAATTGAGCATTAATTGATGAATTATTTTGTATTTTGTATTGTTGTGAGTTCACTTATCATGAGACCAATTATTAAAAAAAGCAAATTTATATATATTTTTAAATTTTTAAATGTTCTATTGGTATCAAATTTAAGCATATAGTGTTGTTAATGAATCTTATTTTGTATTTTTGTGTAATTGTGAGTCCACCTCTTATGGGACTAGTCATGATAAAAATTGTATTATATTCCTAGATTTTAAATTCCTTATCAATGTTAAATTCAAGAATATAATATTATTTTATATGAATTTATTTGTATATTATGAAAATTGCATATTATATGAAGAAATAATTAGTATAAATAATATTATTACATGCATAATAAATATTTTCCTTAATATTGTGTGTATCCAATTTTATTATGCCATTATTTTTTTGGGACCAATAGTGAGTATCAGAAGTCTTTAAAATGTTATGTTAAATTATCATAAATTTTTTATGTTTGTTATTGAATATTTTTTATGATTGTGTATCCACTTATCATGAGACCAATTATTAGAAAAATTTATGTATGATAGCTATTATTCTTGAAAAGTTATTTGAGAGGTTATAATATAATATTGAGATTTTAAGTTGTTGTTTTGATCAAATTTCATGAAATGGAAATTAATTTTATCTCTTTTGTTTTGGCATAGCTAATGTTTATACATTAATTTATGTTTAAATTTTATATTGATTGAATAATTTGTAAAACTTAATTGATATTTTGGTAAACTTTTGTAAGGGTATAATATTTTTAGTTTAGTTAGTTCAGCATTCGCCTATTGTAAAGCTAATCATGATAAACTATAATTATGAGATCTTTAAAATAGGAAAAATGAAAATCTCTTGAAATGGTTCCTTTTTTGTGAAATATGATTCTTTTATATAAAATAAATTTTTTATTTTTTTATTTTTTATTTTAAGAAGGGGTAAAGACTTATAAAATTGTTGTATCCTTATTGTAATATTAAAATAAAAGTGTAATTGATCCTATGTGTTTCCTTTATTGATGACATAAAGTGTACTTAAGTATTTTATATATATGTTTGTGTCTATAGTATACTTGAGTCATTATAAAGTGAGAGTTATTTTCCTAATTAAAAAAGGGAAAAGTCATTGTCAATTAATTAAAATATTTTATGGATATATATGATTGTGACAATAAGGGTACTATTTTATTATTAATGATGGATAGGCAATCATAATTACTTTGATGGACATTTGTAGTTACCTTACTCATAATTGTGTTTAAGCTATTAATTAATAATCCATTATGGATATGTGTTAATAATGATATATGATATTATTTTATAAATAAATTTAGATAGACATTTATAGTGTAACTTAATTGGAATAGATGAATTAAATATTTTTTATGAGATAACAATTTGGAATAGCAATATTAATGTGTGTTTCTTTATAGGGCAACAATTTTAAGGAGGTCTAATATGATATTTAAGAAACTACAACCACATATTTATATTATAGTGTTGCTACTGCCTATTTCTTTCAATTTTAATTGGAAAGAAAAGTAATAACTTTTATACTTATGGTGATTAATGATTATGTGATCATACTACTTTTACTATTTGAAGTTTGATAAAGTCAAATGGGGTAATAAAGCCTTATGATATGTTGTGTTAGTGAGAGTATTAAAATAAATTATGTGGATTGTCATGCATTAAGTATAGTCATAATATACATACTTTAGATACGTATATGGATTTTGGCTATGTATATGTAAACTATTACTTAATAAATTATGGACTTAATTTAACCTTATAATGTGTTGGATTAATGGGAGTATATATATGTGATGCTTGTTATATGTGTATATGATTGATGTTGCTGTATTCATTAAAAGTAAACATTATATTTTAGAATCTAAAGACACTTCAACCTTGTCTAATTTATTGTGTTAAGATTATTGAATCTCATTTAGCATTTGGGATGCTCTATAAAGTTGAGATATATATTTAATCACATATTGTTTATATATATATATATATATATATTAGTTACTTTGTATCCACTTTTTATTTTAATTATTAAGATGTGACTCTTGATATGTATGATTTAGTATCCTTATTGAATATAATGATTCTTATGTTAAGGCTTATGATCTCATTTTAGACTTGTGATTATAATAATGTCAGATTCATTATTTGACATTTCTTGTTATTGTAATTCAAGGTTTTATTTATTTTTATTATACTATCCAAGTGACAAACTTTTAAAATTATTTTATGAACTTGAATTAACGAATATATAATAATGTAGAGCATTTAATTAGATTCAAATCTATAATCATATTATGATTGGACCCTATTTGCACACTTAAATTTGTGTGAATGTTTTATTTTGTGAGCTTTTATTCTTGCGTTTCCAATGATGGGCAAGTTGATCCAATTTGACCTATTAGAAAGAGGTCATAAGTTTTACCTAATTGCTCCATTAAAACATAAGACTTTAATATATATTAAGAGATGGGAGTTAAGTAATGCCTCCTAACTCTTTATTATATTTTTTTTATCTTTCATGTTCAAGGAAAGTAAACCAAATGGATTTGAGATAGTCAAATTCATTATTAGATTAACATTTAGGTATGATTTTTATTTTAATATATTCCCTAATAAACTATTATATATAAATTCATATGCTTTGTAATATGATGAATGTGATCCTGTGGTTGGCTATCAAATTCTCAATTTTGTTTTTCTAACATTAAATTTAGATTTCATGGAATGATAAGCCAAGCATAAATTTAGGCAATATTAAATTACTTATACCTATTTTGTGTACAAGATATCATAATAGCAAAGGAAAGAAAGCTTTTTGAGTTGAGTTTGATAATATGAAAAATTGAAATTATTTTTTTACAATAAATGATTTAAATTTCACAAAATTTGTTTTCAACAATTTATATTTGTTTTTGGATATTGTTACTACTTTTAAGTTAGTTATATTTGATTAAGTTTATTTATCAATCTTTCTTTTTATTTTGTTTTCTATATTTGGAATTATGAATTTGTTTCTCCAATGCAATATTTTGACTTATTAGGGAAGGATGATTTGTAAAACATCTGTTTGTGTGTAAGTGTTTGAGATTTTATGATTGTCCTACTCAGTGGTTGGATCAGCAATTACATTTGCCGGTTTTGAATCAATATATGATCATCTCAATTGTTATGAATCTTTAGTATTGAAGTATGTATATTTATGAGGAGCTATTTCTAGTCAACTTAAAGTTATAGGAATAATGATTATATTGTGAACATAAAGTATTGATAAAGTATTAAAACCTGTTACTCAATGAATAGGAGTAATTGTGTACTTTTAAATTTTTTTATATATAAGTCTTTTTTTTTTCTTGAAGATTGAACAAGGGTACATGAAAGACTCAAATTGAGTTTGTATTAATACCTCATCTTAGTTGTTAAGATTCTTTAATATTGATGTTTGACATATTTAACATGCTACATTTTTTATTATTTACATTTGTCTAAAATTTAGGTAGTTTAAGGCCATTTTTTAAATTTGTTTTTTTATTTGAATATGAATGGTGCTTATATGTTTAATTTCTTTCTTACTAAGTCTCTTGGAAATAGTTAAGAATAAAGGAACCTATAATATTTTAATTTAAGTTTAAAAGATGCATGTTTGCATATATGGGATATATTTTTCTTATCCTTTCCGATGGGAAGGCCTACTTTAATGATGGTGAAACTACTATTATCATTGTTGCTTCCTTTGTTAAAATAAACTTGAGTAAAATTATCAATGATATGAATATTTTTGCAAAATAAAAATACAAAAAAGTTTCCTACTTATTTGCTATTTTGTGGTGCCTAATAATAAAAGTTAAATCAATAATATATTAAGTACCAATTCAAAGGAATACATATAATCTATCATATATGAAAGACTTGGGAATCCAACACAACTATTTATTTCATGTACTCTAATTGTAAAAGTCAAGAAAATTATATGTTATCATTAAGATATTTTAGCTTAAACAAACATAGACAACCAATAACCATCATACATATTTTTAAGTCTAGTAATTGCAATAAAGTTTTAATTTTTTTCTATAGATAAAACACAAACATAGAGGGAAAGACAATTCCTTTGATGTTTTCTTGATGGAAGTAGAGAAATAATTTATTTTCTACTCGCTTAATAGAAATGCCTTTCATTTGGTTCAAAATTTTTGAATATTAAAATATAAGATAATGACTTATTGATATCAATAAATGAATATGCTTAAAAGGTTAAGCTAACTATCAATTCTATAAATATTTCATATATATAAGCTTTATTATTGGCATAGATTCATTGTTTATATATCCATGAGAGGTATAAATATATAAAGCTAATAGCTTATTGCTTAATACTAAGCCAGAACATAGTAAAATAACATCTAATCTTTTATAAAATAAGCCATGTTGCCATAAAGATTCTAAATTACTAAAATATTATTTAGACCAGTAAATGTAATGTTTGTGGTGTTATTATTTTGATGCTATTGATAAACCTTTGAAAAGTACTGATTTGAAAGCTCTAATAAACATAGCTTATTGCTTAATGATCAGCCAAAATATATTAAAATAACAAAGTTTTTCCTTTTTCCATGTTGTTTTAGTTTTGAAGTAACTGTCAAAAGAGGCTGTTAATACAAGATAAAAGTGTTAAATTAAATGCTTTTTTATTATTAATTAATTTGCTTTGCTTAAATGTTAAATTTGAATTTTATAAATATTAATTTTCTTTATCTTATTTGTGTTCAGATTCCTTTAACTTATTTATGTTCTAATTCAAAACAATAATCTTAAGTTATGATTATATAAATGTTTGAAGCAAGACTTTGGACAAAATAGTGCAACATCTCAAACAGAAGTTAGACATGGTGTGGGACTTACTGAAATTGTTAACATACTTGACACATTTTCTAAAATAGTATATATCACGAAAAATTGAATATTTCAAACCTAATTTTAACACATTGAGAACTACTTCTTTATCTTATTATATAAATAATTTTCATATTTCATTTGCAGTAAAAATAATATGTACTTGTGTGACAACATGGGATATAAACTAGTTGAAACTTGTACTCATTAAATATTATCTAAAGGAAGCCATAAGATTGTATAATCGATTTATGTGCCTTTTAGACAAAAAAATTATCATTTTTTTCTTTGCTTTAAAATGGTAGTCAACTTTATAAAGCAAATAGCAATAGATATATAAAAAAAATAAAAATATGTAATAAAGTATACAAAAAGAAAAGAAATAATAAGTAGATTATAAAGTAATATAAGAATTAAAAAATAGTATATGTATTTAAATAATTTATCTAAATTAAAATTTTAACATATTTAAAATATTTTTATAAAAATTAAAATTCATTATGTTGTACATATAATATTTTGTGATTTTAGCATTTAAATTATAAAAAAGGAATAAACCAAAAAATAGTAAAATTATTGAGATGGGTTGAAATTTGCAGGTTGACCTATTACTCACAAATTCGAGCTACCATTTTGGTAATCCATATAAATGTGGGCCTAACTTAGTTTAACTTTGGCTTATAACCTGTATGGGTTAATTCACGGATGGGTCAGCTTGACCTGTATATATATGTATATATGTAAATTTTTAATTTTATATAGGTTTAAAATTTTAATCCATATAAAATCACACTTCTTTTTTACTTTTAATTATGTAGAATTGTATTTTAAATAATTTATAGATAATATTTTTATTTTATAAGTATTTTATGATTTATATTTTGTATATATATTATTTTTTAAGGTTATATATAGATTTTAAGTATATTATGACTTATTTATGAATGAAAACATGAAGCTTTTAAATAATTTTAAATTTTTATTGTTTAAAAGTTTAAAAATTAAAAAAATCCCATAAGCTAACTTATTTATCTTGCAATCTAGAAAGGTCGAACTAGCATCTTCATTTTAAAGGCTTATGAAAGTCATGGACAGGGTCAACCCAACCTATATAGATTGGTTTATGAGCTTGCTTAGCCTATTCATTTAATAGGTGTAAAAAATAGAAGAAAAATATGTAATGTGATAGTAAAAAGAAAAGGAACAATAAGTAAGTTATAAAATAATATAAAAGTTAAACATAAAATATTTAATTAAGTGATTCAATTAATTAAAATTTTAATTTATTTAAAATATTTTTATTATAAAAATAAAATATATGATATTGCATTTATACAATTCATTAATATTGGCATTTGATTTGTAAATAACAAGAGTGAATATAAAAAAAAGATGCAATAAAATATATAAAAGGAAATGAAACAATGCATAAGTTGTAAAGTTTGGATAAAATTTCAATTAATGTATATGAAATAAGATACTAAATAAATTTAAATAAAAATAAATTTAATTTTTAAATATTTTTACTAAATAATAGAATATGTAATAATACTTTTTATATTAGAATTTAACTTATTTAAAATATTTTTATAATGGGATTGAGATTTTTTGCCAAGTAAATATTTCTTTGTTACCAATATTCATGTTGGACAAGAATTTAAGACATGAGAGAAATATGATACAAATTCTTATAGAGATTACATATGAAACTTCATAAATGTTTAGGAGAGATATAAGAAGAATGACTAGAAAATTATAAGGTTACAGTTAAAAATATTTACATATATTATCCTATAATCTTTTAATTACAGTGAATTTCTTAGAGTTTAAATTTTTTCCATGTTAAATTTGCTCATGTGTTATTGTACTACTATAATTAATTTAATTATTTAATGCTTGTGTATTTAAAAAGGTGATTTTTTTTTACAATTGATATCAAAACATGGTTCTATTTGCGTGAGAGTGGTAATTGAAGATAATAAAACCCTAATGCAATTTGTGTGCAAAGATGAAGATAATGATGACAATGATGGTAATAATAATGGTGGTGATGAATAATGATTCATATTGTAGAGATAATTGATTTAATCATATGAGAATTAAAGATAATGAATTGATGCAATAAGCGTAGATGTTTTAGCTTAGGTAAAAGAGTAAAAGTTTTAGTTGATGATGATTACGAAGATTCAAAGATTCATGTCAATTCATGAAAGTGTTCACAAAGTTTTGTGTTCTTATAGATGATGTAGATTCATGTATATAAATCAAATAGACTTAGGTAAAGTTTGTAACACTTGATTAAAATGAAGCTATTTGATAGGAAGATAGTTGTTATTGTTTGAAGAAATTGAAATGATAAAGAACTCTTATGATTAGCCATTAGGATCTCATAATTAGTCTTGTCTAACAATAAGTGAAGCATGAATATTGATGAAGATAATATAATTTGTGTCAAGATAGAAAATATTGAGTTTGATCTAAATTTAAATGGTTATCAATTAATGATTATTTCTTATTAGAAATTATCTTCTTATTCAAGTTAGTTTTTTGAGTTAGAATAAGATTAAGATTTCTTACCAAACAAGCATTTTTTGTTATAAATATTTGTATTGAATAATGGTTTGATACATGAGAAAGATGTTATAAAAATATTTATAATGGTTATATGAGAATTAAGGATGACAATTTTATAGGGTTTAGGTTTACCTGACCTAAATTAGCCTAAAATTGTGACAATAAAAATCCATTGCATTTAAACCCATTAGCCTAGAGATTTAATAGGTATAATATAGCTCAAGACCTATTGTACTTGAACCTGGATTGAATAATTATTTTTAAAAATGTTATTGGTAAAAAATATATAATTTATCTTATATTCTTTTTAATCTATTTAATATATATCCAAATAAAATTATTAATATTTAAACTTCAAAACAAGATAGAATATTTACAAATGGACTATTTATAATATAATAGTGAATAACAAAATAAGTAAAAGCATTTAAATAAAAATAAAAAATTAAATAAAGAGTTTAAAGCAATCAAATGCTTTATTGCATTCAGTGTAAGTCTTTTACCACAATGGCCATCAGAAACATTTCAAACTACTATAAAGAAATTGAGGGATTTTGGCTCTGTTTTGCATAATAAATAAGATATATTGTAGTTTATTGATTTGATCAATAAATTATATGGCATTTTTTTGCACTAACTTATTGAAAAAAAAATAATTTTTGAGTTACTTAAAATGACTTATAACTTATAAGCTATTATTTTTTCAAATTTTTTTCAAATCTATCTTTATTTTTTTTATTAATTTACAACTCATACTTTTTATGGCGTAAATTTAAAATAAAATATAATTAACTTAATTTTTAACATAATTATATCCTAATTTTAGATTATAAATATATAAAAATATGTATATAAATAATATCATAAAATATAATCAATCATATTTTAAGTAATTATAATTTTGTTATAAATAATAATAAAATAAAAATTAAGTAAATATATACATAAGTTCATAAAATATAATTAATTAAATACTAAATATTATATTTTTATTTTAAACTTTTTAATTACGTTAATATAATTTAATTTTTAGATAAATATGAATTATTTTAATTATATATTTATTTCTATTAATATATCTTTTTACATCATTTTGTAATTTCAACAACTAATTTTGTGAAATACTTTTTAAATAATTAACTAACTTATTAACTATCAATTATAAGTTATTAGTTATTAGTTAGTTTTTCGATTATTAACTAATTTATCAATTACTTAGTCAAAGGTTTGGCAAAGTAGAAGAATAAGCATTGTTGAAGAAAGTTAGTAGAGAAGTTGTAATTGAATATAATTTCAAGGGTTTCTATCATTATTAGGTTTAGATATACCCATTAAAGACTCGATATCCAATAGGTATTTTTAAACAAAGATCCAAATCCAAATTACTTGATGTTAGGTTTTGGTTGGGTTTGATTTGTTGAGCCTATTGGGTTGGTGGGAACTTGATGAATTAGGCTTGTTTTAGAGATTTGAGATAGACATAGAGATAATAGTTAAGAAGTTGTGTTATTATAATCAAGAAGTTTACACATAATATCTTGTAATCATTAATTAATAATGGATTTTTTCTCTTTTATGGTTTTTCCCCAAGGGTTTGGTGTTTTTCCACATTAAATTTGTTGATATGTCATTATGCTACTTTGATTAATTTAATTACTTAATGCTTTTATGTTTGGAAAAGGGATATTTTTCCTAACACCCAAGAGGTTAAAAATTTTTGAATTATTTAGTTGCCCACTAATTACCAAAATAAAAAGATTAAAATTTCCTTAGGAGTTCTAATTTTTACAAATCATGAATATTGCTTACCCACATCTTATTGTTAAAATTAACTTCCTTGGATAGAAATGAAAAAAACTACCCCTATTCAATTTAAGCAATGACTATTTTATGTAAGAATTCATAATTTTACAGATTGCATATCAAAATTAGAATCACAAATAAAAAAATATTAAAAATTAACATTAATGCATACATCTTGAATCCATTCGTGATCTTTGATTCTTTTGTACAAATATTTATGTAGAGAATAGAATTTTTTCCTTTTACATTTTCTGTTATCCGTGATGCTCTGATGGGAAGAACAATTATAAATATTCATTGTGGAGAAGGGACTTAACCACAATAATAATATATAACCCTAATTGAGTCCACCCATCATAAACTCAACAATGAGTTCTACACCAAATATGCTTAAATAGACTCAAATTACATTCTTAACATAATATATAATATGAAGTAAATATATAATCTATTGAATCCTTTTCTTACTTTCAAGTTTTATATAATTGAGTCACATGCTTAATTTGGTTTTATTTAAAATAAAATAAATCTAATTAATGGCAAGCCAAAAATAAAAAAAACTTTACATTTTAACCTTTTTATCCCCACAATGAGTTTGAAAGTTATAATAAATATATTTATTAACTATTTAAAATATAATTATTTTGTTAATTATATAATAAATAGAATAAATATTATATAAAATAAATATTAAATTATAAATAAAAATTTGTAGATATAATTATAATAAAAATTTAATTCTAAATGTAGTTACATTTATTATATATCTATTATATTATTTTATTTTTACTATCTTTATTATTTAGTACTATGATATTCAAGTATAAAAATACAAATCATGGATTTTTTTTATCTATTTTATATAAATTTGATAGAATGAATTATTAACTGAATTAATTATTTAACTAAATTTTTATTTAAATTATATTTTATTTTAATTATATTAAGATAATTTGAGATATATATAATATATATCTTATTTTTTTTGGAGAAATCTTCCTTACATTTTTTTATAGTAAACTAAAAAATAAGAAAGTAGAAATTTAGAAAATTATAATAAAAATATTAAAAATAGAAATATAATTTAAAAATAATTTGAGAAAATTAAAGTTTTTTTATATTAAATTTTTAAAAAATATATTGATAATATTTCTTAAGAAATTTAGAATTAAATTAAATAAAATTCAAAAAATTAATTCTAAGGAAATATCAATTATTTAGCATCAATCAAATAACTATAAACACTTTCCGACAGGGAAAATTATTTCTCAAATAATTCAACTTCCAGAGATCAATTTCCTATGTAAACCGTCTTCAATTTTTACAAATTACAACCTTCTGGCTCCTTCAAATTCTCAGTAAAAAAGCCTCGCTCGCCACATATTCTAACAATCACATTTTAGAAAATTGATATCATCTAGAGAATTATTAAATTAAATCAAATCTGATAAATTGGTAATATAAAACCTTAAAAAACTATAACTTTTTTTCATTATAGAAATCTTTTTTCTATCATTGTCTTATTTTTTTAACATGACAAATTATTCAACGTATATATAAGCTACTAAATTTA
The DNA here is from genome assembly GCA_020226215.1 of Sindora glabra. NCBI lineage: Eukaryota > Viridiplantae > Streptophyta > Magnoliopsida > Fabales > Fabaceae > Sindora > Sindora glabra. Next base: position 46,745,123 of record CM035229.1, read on the forward strand.
AATTTAAGATAAAAATAAAAAATTTGAAATAATATTAAATATTACTACATTATTAAAAATGCAAAAATGTCATTGTGATATTTATTATGATGTTTTTAGGATTTTAAAATTTAAAATAATGTTATAAATTTTAAAATTATTAAATTAAAATTATTTAATTTTAATTATCTATTTTTAACAAATATAATTAAATAATTTTAATTTAACCGTAAAAATAACCCATGAATGTATTATATTTGTTATTATTTGTTTGGAGGCGACGAGATTTGATGATGACGTGCCATCCTGGTTCTTGAAATTGGAGTTTTATGGTTGAGCAAGCTCATTGGAGTTGGCCATGTTTCGTTTTCCCATGGTTAATGTCCTAACAAGCTGTCCCCATCGATTTTAGCGTATGATCATTACATCTCTCCCTCGATCATCCCAACAGAAGATATATATTATAATTCTTAAGAGTTTCAATTTTTAGGCCGAATGATTTGAAATTTCTTTACTTGGGAGGAAATTTTACGTAAAGACAAAATTATTAACAAAGTTGTCAGCGTTGTCTATTAGGAAGGATTCAAATCGGTGTCATTAGAAAGAAAAAATAAAAATATTAAAAAAAAGTTAGAGTACCGATATTCCTTCCTACCATCTTTTGTCACCAACAAAAAAAAAATCATGTTATTCTTATTTTAAGTTCTTATTCATGTATTCTGAAATTTAGTGGTTATATTTTTGCAAAATTCAAAAAAATTTGTTTTACTAAATTTTCATTAATTTTTTTTATAAAAATTATATGCTGTTACTTGTATTTGTTGCCACAAAAGATTTATACGTATCTGATTTTAAAAATTATAAAAACACGATGAGATTGTGAAAAATAATTCACAAATCTTTTCATGTAGGATACTGGCAGGTTAGCATCTATAATAATCCCTGAAATATTAGATTAGTAACAAAACTAATCATGGAATTTCTTCTAACAAAATCATACCTTTAGGAATTATGAATAAAAGAATTTAATATATAAAAGAATTCACATTTCCGAAAATATGAATAAGGTAAGTATAATGTAATTTATCCAATTTTCTCTTCCAAGAAAAGCTGTTAGCTTTTTGGTTTCATTCCCTTGGGCTGGATCCCAACTCCCTTGTGGGCCAAAATTTTATTATCATTTAATCTCAAAAGACGCAGAACAGAATATCCTGCGGTGCAGAATCAGCTCACTACCATCACCGAGAACCATGCCTTTTTCCCTCTTCCCCTTTTTCTTTCTTATCCTTTTCCGTTTCCAACACCTTATTTCTGCAACAAATCTCCACAAATTCAAGCAATTTTCATCAGCATCAGAGTTTCTTACCGAACCCGAATGCCATGATGATCCCCCACCGACAGAATACTTCGAAGTAACAAAACCCATTGAACTCCCAACTCAAAACCTTGCTCATACCACATTCTCCGCCATGATTTTGGCTTGACTTATAGAAAAACCACAGTTCTTGCTAATTACCACTCCTCCTTCAGATTGTCCGTCACAGAGATTCTCAAAAATTGTCCTTGAGTGGAAAGCAACCTGCAAAGAAAGGCAGTATATGACCGCATTTTTCGGTGTTTGGCTCGGGGGCGCTGAGCTACTACGGAGCTGCACGGCGGAGCCAAGAGCTACTGGGATTGTTTGGACTGTTGAAAAAGGACATCACGAGGTACTATTCGTTGCTAACGAAGGGAACAGACTCTTGCTGTTTTATTTAGGCAATATTATTGATAATACTCATACTGGAATTTACCATGTTGATATTTTCATTCATTTTTACCCTGATGTGAAGACTTTCAGTAATAAGAAATCATGAGTTTAAAACTTCAGAATTTGGGTATGGTGGCGTTGCTGATTTGATTATACCCTTTTCGAGAAATCTTCCATTGAATGATGGGTTGTGGTTTTGAATTAAGAATTCTACTGGTGTAGCATCGAAGGAATTCAAAATTCCCCCGAATGCTTATAGGGCTGTTTTAGAGGTCTATGTTTCATTTCATGAGAGTGATGAATCATGGTATGGCAATACACCAAATGATTACAATGTTGCCAATAACCTTACTGACATGCCTGGGAATGGACCATTCAGGGAAGTTGTTATTACTCTTGATGGTAATAATATTGTTGGTGCCAGTGTGGCCTTTTACTGTGATCTATACAGGAGGTGTGATACCATTTCTGTGGAGACCTATTACTGGAATTGGATCATTCAATCTTCCCACTTATGATATTGAGATTACACCATATTTAGGGAAACTGTTGGATGGAGAAACCCATTCTTTTGGGTTCAGTGTGACAAATGCCTTGAATGTATGGTTTATAGATGCAAATTTGCATATTTGGCTGGATACAAAGAGCGCTAAAACAGAGGGAGAACTTGTGAAGCACATTGCTAATCCTCGAGTTGAATCCTTGGTATCAAATTTTGAAGGTTTAAATGGACAATTTTTCACTGCTGCAAGGAGAAGCATTTTCTCAACCGGATGGGTGAAATCGTCCCATGGTAAAATTACAACCAGTTTGATTCAAGACCTCAGTTACAATAATTCAATGGTAATGGGAAAAGATGGGAGTGCGCAGACTCTGAATCAAATCATCCTTTGCAAAAACAGTGTTTCTGCTAATCTGCCATCCTCTCCTTTCAATTTCATTGATGAAACATACAGAGCATTTTCCATCTTCTTGGATTCAGTGACAGTGGGTCAAGGGGATCAAAATTTTTCAGCTCATGCAAATTTCACGTTGGGTTTTGATGAAGAATACGTCTATTAGTTCAGATATCGGATTATCAAACAGCTCTATCATTAATAGGCAGAGTGGACATAGGTAATATGGTTGTTCAGAATAATTGGTGGTTAGTGGTGTGGGAAGTACACACCAAGATTACCAATACAAAAGCAATGAATTTTGCTATTTTAGGAATGTGAGCAGCTCAAATTACACTAGTGTGTATGACAAAGTGGGAATTCTTGCAACAGAAGAAGCCATCATTTTGGTTTTGGTTTGAACAAAAATCGTTTCGTGCTGCTGAATTAAAAATTTCTGCAGGTGCCTTGGCAAGGAGCCAAACCTTTCTTGGCAATCTCAGTGTACCACCGATTGGCAATTGAATATTTATGCTTAAGATTGAAACCTTAAACTAGATTCTGGTTTCATTTCAGCTGGTTGATTTTGCACCGAATCCCTTTGGTCTAGAGAAAACACATGGATGTTTGAAATTTATCTGTTATATCGTTTTATGCAACTTTATCAAATGTCGATTTTGGAAGTGCGTTCTTTTGGGTTTAAACCATATGGTCGCCTACATCATATGGATATGAATTATTGACTATGCAATTAAAGCATTGAAAGCAATGTTATAGTGCCAATTTGCAATAGTTGACGACTATTAATGCTTGAAAGAATAACAGTGCATTATAGTTTTTCTAAGGGGAGGAATGAGAAGTTACATACTATCATTATTTTCTGTATTCAAATTCGAGACATTGAGAAACCAAAAACTTCAAAACGATACTTGTGTCATTACACCAAAAAGGAAACCGACGTTAGACTTAATTGAGTTAGCAATAAAGTGAAATTAAAAAAAGAATCAGCTCTTTATCGTATCTAAATTCATTGTATATGAAAATGTTATAAATATTGAAAATATATTCAAAATTGAATTTTAAGTTTATTATGTTTATTAATTTGAACTCTAAAAATATATTCTATTATTTTGTATTCGATAACAATTTTTTATTTGTCTTCAAAATTTAATTTTGAACCCTATTTTCAATGGATATAACATTGTTATATTGTTAACTATACAAAGATTAAATACGAAATCGCTTTACATACACGAAATCAATACTTCAAATAGAGTTTGGAGTACTTTAGGCACTCAAAAATTGTTAATTTATAATATCAATCTTATTTTATAAGTATTTATCAGAATTTGGATCAAGAATAGTTATGGATGATATAAAATTTAGTTGGGATGATTCTTTTTTCCCTTTTTGGTAAATCAAAGATAGAGAAAAACAACAAAACAAAAGAAGATATGAAACTTACCAACGATCTCTTTAGGAGAAGAGATCCTCATCACGTGGTCGGTTTAATTTTGAAGGAGGTGAGCTTAAGACATGAGTGCCATTATCTTGAGAAACTTCCAAGTCGGCTAGCCCTCATAATAAGTATGAACAATATCAACTGAGTTGAAACGAATTTTGACACCATTAAATATAACTCAACTGAGAAAGAATGGTGAATTAGCTCAAATTTGTGCTAATATTCCATTTCAAAGTTTGCTTGACTAAAATTTGTGAACATTTTGTTGTATTAAAATAATTATTTGGATATATTTATATAGATTAACATTAATTAATTTATTAAAATACTTATTTAAGTAATTAATTTTATATTTTAACATTAAGTATAGAACAAATCAAGCCCTTGATTTAATGTATATGGTCCGTAATAGATTAAATTATGCATAAGGTTATATGGGTAGAGGTCCCAACCTACAACTCATATCTAAACCTATAGTCCATTTGGGTAGAAGTCTCAACTTATAATTCTTTAGTGGTCAATGGTTTCTTATCACAAGTCTGATCTTAAATAGAAAGATCAGGGTTATCATTCAGTAATGCACAATAAAGATTCCCCACTTCTAAAATTTTTCTTCATAGAATTTTTCTTCTTCTTTTCTTTCTATCTAGATAACCTAAGAAGTGAAATAGGTTATAATTTTGCTCATCATAATTATCCAAATCAATTATGATTGCATCAGAGTATGCACCAAGTACGCTAATAATTTTATGATTAATTTTATATATTTATATTTATTAATCATACTTTCAACGGATAGTATCAAAGCGATGTTGATAGAGTGATTAATATTAATCATCTTTTAAGGCTTAGGAAAATTTTTCTTATGAGTAAACAATTTGTTTTATATAATTCTTCGTCTTAATTATTCCTTAATGCATCAAATTTAATTTCTCTAGCGTGTATCTGTATATGTTGTTTTGGGTGTGAATATGCATGAGAAATTGAGTTTTTTGCTTCTGAGACAATTTGGATTTGTTCTCTTTCAATTGAATCATGAATCTTGTTCTTATACACGTCTGGAATGTTATATTGTTGTTTAATTATGTTTTGATTTCATAATTATTATGGCATGAAAGCATAAAAATTTTTGAGTTTTAGAAATCTTGTAGGTTTTAGTCATATACTATTAAACCCTTATTTCTTCGAATTAATACATGGGTTAGTGTGGAAAATAGGCTAGAAATTTTTTTCTAGAATTAAAAAAGGCTAAAATAAACTTTTCTGGAACTTGAAAATGTCATTAATGGCTAGAAAATTAGCCATGAACAAACATAATGCAGAAAGGTTGAGCCAACCTTGTTTGGCTTTGCATGCGTGGAGGTCACACGCTAGAAAGGCGTGTGAACGTTAAGGGCTTGCTTAGACTAACCAGTTTCTGTTGTAACGTGGGCACCATGCTTTCATAAAGCGTGTGAACATCACGTGCTTGATTGACCGCTGCATGCTTCAGCTTGTTGTGCGCGTGCATGTCATGCGCTATAGAGTGCGTGATTGTCATGCGCTTTTCTTTGACCAGTCTGCTGCACCTTTTTGGCTGCACATGAGGCTACGTGAATGAGATAATGCACTGCTCAGTTAACCATTTCTAGCTTAAACTAGGCCCATGTGCAGGCCTACGCGCTAAGCCGTTGTGTTTGAATTTATTTTCCAATTGTAGAAATTAATTTTCTATTTACCAGTAATTTTTATAAAATTTTTTGTGGCCTATAAATATTTATTTTGAATTTTTTAAGATTTATATTGTATGAAAATACATTTTATTTATGGAATTTTAGTCTATAAAAAATCATCAACATTCTTCACAATTTTCTAGGTTTAGTAAAAGGCCACTCTTTTTAGTTATAAGCATAGTTATATTTAATAAATTTTGAATTCTTAATTATACAATTTTATACATAAATAGATAACTAAAACTATTTAATTCACACTAGTGATGGATTACGGATATAATAAGACTATTTTACATAAAATATTGTCCTTCTAGAATATTTAGGAGCATATTACAGTGATGATGATACACTTTATCAGTGTGACATTATTAATATAATTTTAGGGTTTAGACTTCTTTGAATAGGCATGTAGCATTTAAAATATTTCAATATTTCTTGTATTCTATCAGTATGATTATATTGATTACATTCTTATGTAGACTCTTAAACAAGTCAAATCATATGGTATATGTAATTTCATTGATGCCACTTTGTCATAATAATTGTTTGACTGATTTTTTGTTTAATTAGGAATCCTGCATTAAAATTATATTGTGCATGCATAATTAAAAATTTTCAATCTTGTAACATCAGTTTCGACCTTTCAACAACTATTTGTGGAAAGAACTCTTAATAAATGAATTATGATGAATGGAAAAAATCTTTGAACATGTACTTGATAATCTCTAAAAAGGATTTGACTCTTAGAGAACCGAAGCCGATTGATCTTCTACCTGAGTCTAGTGCTACAGATAAGATCTATTACAAATAATGATATGAGTTAAACTAAATTTGTTTGGTAATAATTAAGTTCACTATTGAGAATGGAATTAGAGAGAGTATCCTAAATAAGGACATTGCTATAGAATACATAAAAGCTATTGGTGAAAAATTCAAGAAGCTTGATAAAACTCAGAAAGATTACTACCTCTCCGTGCTTGACAACACTTATTATGATGGAGTTTTAGGTGTCAGGGAGCACATTATGAAGATGATTCATTATTACAACAAATTGAGATCATATGGGGTTGATTTAAGAGAGAGCACTTTGATCTACAGAGCCCTTCAGTCATTGCTAGCTAAATATAGCTACTTGAAAACTTCCTATAATTCACAAGAAAGAGAGTGAATAATAAACCAGATGATTTCTATAGTAACTTAGGAGGATGAGACTATAAAAAGTAACTCACAACCACTTTCTGTCAATTACTTATCTCAGGGATCCAATAGTAAGTTAAGTGGTAGTGATAAAAGAGGAAAAAAAACTAGAGACATAGGTATTTGGAAAGCCCAAGTTCAAGAAAAGTGGTGGTAAGAGCAAAGGACAATAGAAGAAATTTAAGAGCAAGTGCAATTATTGTAAGATCCTTGAACACAAGATGTCTGGGTGTTATAAGTTAAAGAACAAGTGTGAGCAGGAAGAGGCTCAGAAATAAGTGGATCCCAAGTGAGATGAAGAAGATTGTATTGGGAGTAGTTGAAAGTAAGGTTGAAAATGAATATATAGGATCATTTTTTTCTTTATGTTTATCTTCTGGACACATTTTAATTTGAATTATGTCGTTTATGTACCTTCTATGAGAAGGAATTTGATTTCTAGTTCTATTTTCTGGTTATTCCTTTTGGCAAGGAAATGGAAAGATTGAAATTTATTATGATTTTTCCATTTCACAAAATGGTTTACATCGATTGAATGATTATTTTGTTGTGGCTTATGATATTCCCATCGATGTTGTGACTGAGCATAAATATCCTAGAATGAATAAAAATTCTTTCATTTTGTGGGATCGATGTTTAGGCGATTTTTTTTAGAAAAAGATTAGAAAGATTAGTAAAACAAGGCATGTTGTTAGACTTAGATTCTCACATTTTAAAACATTTTCGAGTGTGGGGTTGTAAAGTAGATGTGAGACCATATAATCTTTAATTAAAGAAATTAAATTCTAGAATAATTAGTGGCTTCTTCATTGGGTATTATACTGGATCAAGAAGTTGTAGATTTTTTTTATTGTCCTACTTATACTACCATGATCATTGAATCTGGTCGGGCATTTTACTTTGAAAATGGCTTAGATAATGGGATTTTAGTGCCTAAGGCTATCAATTTGCATGATGAAACCACCATTTTGCCCATACTTGTTCTAACTCCTTCACCCACTGGAGGAGATAATGTTTAAAATCCAAATCAGATAAATGAAGAACCTCATGTTGAAGAGCTTGATCAGCCAACTATTGAGTTAAAATGATCTCAAAGGGTCCGGAGGCTTGCAATATCGAATAATTATATCATTTATTTGTAGGAATTTGAATAAAAAAATTTGATAGAAGTAATTTTGTTATTTTAATGCTCCATATTGATGACAGTTTGTTGGCTAGTAACTCAATTAATTTTTTAGATGAGTTAAAACACATGTTGTCATGTCATTTTAATATAAAGGATCTTAGCGAAGTATCTTCTATTCTTGGAATTTAGATCCATCATGACAAAACTCATAGTATTTTAAGTTTGTACCAAGCCAATTGCATATAACGAGTACTTAAAAGATTTAAAATAGATACCTGTACATCTGGTCTAGTGCTTACTCAGAAAGGCGAGACGTTATCTCAATCACAGTGCTCTCAAACTAATATTGAAAGGGTTAAAATGGACGTGATTCCTTATGCTTTCGCTATTGGTAGTCTTATGTATGCACAACTTTGCATTCGTCTAGATATAGCTTTTACTATTAGTATACTTGGAAGATACTTGAATGCCTCTAGGATAGATCATTAGAAGGCAACTAAAAAGGTAATGAGGTATCTTCAAGGTACTAAGAATCACATGTTGACTTGTAGATGATCTAATTCACTTGAGGATGTTAGTTACTCAGATTCTGATTATGCCTTATATATAAATAATCATAAGTCAATATCTGGATACACCTTTATGATGTCTGGAAGAGCTGTCTCATGGAAATGTGTTAAACAGACACTCATAACTACCTCAACTATGAAAGCAGAGTTTATTACATGTTATGAGGCCACTTATCAGGTTGTATAGTTGAGGAAGTTAATATTTGGCATGCAATTGGTTGATTTTATATCATGATATCTACCAATTTTTATTATGATAATTCTTCTGCTACACACTTCTCTCAGAATCACAGGAATTCTAGTCGTACTAAACATTTTGATGTTGAACTTCTATTCGTTAGAGAAAAGGTTGTTGAATCTCAAACTCACGTTGAACACATCCCTAGTGGAGACATACTAGCGGATCCGTTAACTAAAGGCTTACCTATAGAAGTATTTAAGAATCAAGTAACTCATATGGATCTTATTAAATCTTTTGATGAAGCCTTAGTTTAGTACGAATTTGAGATATATTTATTTTATTTTGTTGATGTTTGAGGCCAGTAATTGCTCAGATTGGATATTAAAACATTGATGATATATTTTATACATACATACATATATATATATATATATATATATCATTTGTTTCCCTATCGGATTCAATAATTTTGAGTTATTTCTCTTCTGAGTTTTAGTTGAAAAACTAATTTTATTTTGTTCTTTTTAGATTATGAGACAATTATATTTGAATATCACTTATTTTTCTATCGGATTCAATGATCTTGTATGGTCCCATTCTTTGAATTGAGTTTACAGCTTAATATATAACTAATTGCTTAATTATTGATGTTTTAATTATTCCATATAATTAATAATACTATCTAAGTGGGAGATTATTTTATTAAAATAATTATTTGGATATATTTATATGGATTAATATTAATTAATTTATTAAAATATTTATTTAAGTAATTAGTTTTATGTTTTAATATTAAGCATATAATAAATTTGACCATTAGTTCAATGTGTATGGTCTCTGATAGGTTGAATCATGCACAAGTCCATATAGGTAGAGGTCTCAACTTATAGCCTTTTAGCGGTCAGTGATTTCCTATCACAAGCCTGACCTTAAATAAAGAAATTAGGGTTATCATTCAATGATGCAATATAAGGATTTTCACTCTTAAAATTTTCTTCCCCTTTTCTCTTTATTTGAATAACCTAAGGGGCGAAATAGGTTACAATTTTACTCATTACAATCATCCAAATCAATTATGGCTATATCAGAGTATGCTCCAGGTACGCTCATAATTTTATAATTAATCTGTATATTTATATTTGTTAATCATACTTTCAACATAATCATCTTAGCACAATTGACTACTAAACATTATAAATTTGTTAGTAACTTGACAATACAATAACACCTGATATTGTCTCAAGGATTTTAATTTTTATTATATCTAAATTTTGAACCTAAGATCTTGTGTGTATATATAAAGTGGATTATTATTTCTACAATTAAAATAAATTTGTAAATTTCAACATATTTAGAGTTTGATAAGATTTTACTAATATAATTTTTAGAAAAATTTATATTATTTAATATTATTACAAGTATCATTAAATATTGTAAATTTAAAATGGTATAAATAAATTAAAATTTTAATTATATATTATATTATATTGATAAAAATTAAAATTTATAACGGAGTTCACAGAATAAATAAATTAACTGAGAAAAAAATTACTTTGTTTGTTTGTATAAACAAATTAACCTTCATACTCAAACTAATATAAACAAGTTGAGAGCCAAATCAAATGAATAATTATTAAATTGAGTGATCCAAAACAAGCGAATAGAGATCCTTTTATTTTCTTAACAAAAGGAAAGAGTAATTTTAGGAGAATATATGTAATTTTTATAAACTATATCTAAGATACTCAGATACTTAATATATCCTAGTTAAAGCATAAAATTAAGTCAGATATGCGGAAGCTTACCTCCAGCCATTGCCACGTCTGAATTGCGAATTGAAAGTTCTATAATCTCTTCTTGGATTGCACCGAATAGTCACACAGAATGATCATTTAGAATTTCACATTAGGGTACTTCTAGGTTCTGGTTTATGCTTCTTTGATGGTGTAATTTTTGTTTCAAAAAATAATGAGCATTAACCGAACCTGAGGACCCTTGTATGGTTTTTATATCAGCATAAACTCAACTTCTCTCATTAAAGAAGCTGAGATTTCCGTGGCTTGTTGAAGCAGAAAACTATTTCCTGGTTTCACGGACCATGTTTAGCCATTTGAACGTTAGTTTTGTTACCAATGGGAAGGCAACGGAAAAAAAAAAAGAACTGTTACATTCTCCCACTTGGTCCCTAAAACCTAATATATACAAAAGTAGAGAAAAACTCAATGAACGGATCATAGTGGTAGGTCCTCTATCTATGAGTATTACCTCCCATGTATCATGATACATTTCGCTTTCTCAACCCACCATAACTTAATGAATAAGTCTTATACTTATTCTGGGTCCTCTTAATGCTATTTTTCTCTAAACATAAATGTATATTAAAAAATGAGAAAAATAACTTAAATTTAATAAGAGCTTTATTACAAAAATATGTATATATACATCAAAGACTTAAGACGGTACCAAGTCCCATCCTTAATACATGATCATTAAACACTGACGGTGGCATGCCTTTTGTTAAAGGATTTGCTATCATCAACTCAGTGCTAATATGTACAATGGTAACTTTGTTTTCCTCGACACGTTCTCGAATGGCTAAGTACTTGATGTCGATGTGTTTACTTCAATTTTCACTTTTGTCATTCTTAGCTAGAAAAACTACAGTTGAGTTGTCACAATAAATTCTTAATGGCCTAGAAATTGAATCCACAACTCTAAGCCCAGAAATAAAGCTCTTCAGCCATACATCATGTGAAGTTACCTTAAAACAAGATACGAACTCAGCTTCTGTGGTAGAAGTAGCAACTAAGGTTTGCTTTGTGCTTCTCCAAGACAGGGCTCCACCAGTAAACATAAAAATGCATCTTGATGTTAATTTCTGTGAATCAACGCATCCGGAAAAATTCGAGTTTGAGTAGCTAACTACTTCAAGATTCTCAATTCGTTTGTACATCAGCATGTAATGTTTGGTACCTTTGAGATACCTCATCACTTTCTTTGTAGCTCTCCAATGATCCATTCCTGGATTACTTTGATATCTCCCTAACATTCCAACTGTGAATGCAATGTCAAGTCTTGTACAAACCTAAGCATACATAAGGCTTCCAACAACTGAAGCATATGGAATGTTTCGCATTTGTTCCTTTTCTAGATTGTTCTTCGGGCACTGATTCAAATTGAACTTGTCACCCTTCACAATAGGTGCTACACTTGGTGAACAATCTTTCATCCGAAATCTCTCTAAGACCTTATTGATATAGTTTTCTTGTGATAGACCTAAAATACCTTGAGTTCTATCCCTATGGATCTTAATACCAATTACATAAGATGCCTCACCCATATCCTTCATATCAAAATTCTTAGAGAGAAACTGTTTCACCTCATACAGCAACCCCTTATCATTGGTTGCAAGCAGTATATCATCCATATACAGCACAAGGAAATAGATTTTACTTCCACTGACCTTGTGGTATATACACTGATCCATGACGTTTTCTATAAATCCGAATGAGGAAATAACATCATGAAATTTAAGATACCATTGGCGAGAGGCCTATTTCAATCCATATATGGATTTCTTAAGCTTGCATACTAAATGCTTACTAGCACTAGAGGAGAATCCTTCAGGTTGTTTCATATATACCTCTTCCTCTAGATCCCCATTGAGGAATGCCGTCTTCACGTCTATCTGATGTAGTTTCAGGGATTCATACCCCAAGCGACTCGCCGTGCCATAATGTATGCCTCAACTGCTGATTAGCTAATTGACCAACTAAAAGGCTATACACCTAAACCAAATCCATTAGTGAAAAAGATAAATTGGCAATCTCCAACTAGCAGTTAGAAGCATGAGCCAGATACCACTCTCCGGTTGTAACTTTCTTTACTCTTATGGTTTTACTCCCAAAATTTCTTTTATGTGTAAGTTGCTTATGCATTTCCTTTTAATAAACCCTTTTTGCTAATCTACTGAAGACATTGGGGATAATGTCTGCATTAAGTGTGAGGGGAATTTAAAATATATATATATATATAAATTTTTTTAGGATATTTTGGTAGTAAAATCATGAGATTTATTATATATAAAAAGAATGGTCGAGTAAAGAGTTATTTTTTGCTCTTGATACGTATCTTAAAAAAAAAGAAAATTTCCTGCTTATTAGGTTCTTTTAAAGATTTCATAGTATGATTGAACAACTTTCTTACTTCTTAGAATTGATAGGTTTGGCAATGGATTCTGAGTTGGATGGATTGAGTTAAAAACTTTTAACCGTGAGATTTTGAGCCTACTTGTTAAATCAATATTATATTTCTTGTGTGTGATATTCACCTATTAAGTTATCACTCTAGAACTTGCATAAAATCTGGTTGAGATTACAATTTACATACATAGTCAGATATGATAAAGGCATTTTTTTTCAATTAGAACCAAATAGCCAACCTTGCAGTTTTACCATTGATAAACCCCTTTGAGCCTGATTAACCATTTCTTTATTTTAGCCTATTAATATGTTATTTAATGAAATATCAATTATCTCTACTTAACCCTAGGGATTAATAGAGCATTCAAATCTTTGAAAAATGGGTTCTTGACAAAGTGTGGGGGAATATGTATCATTAACTTCAAAGTTGCAAGGGTTTTCTTTCAAAAAAGAAGAAGAAGAAGAAAGAAATTGATGTGTACTTGAATTTGAATCTTGGGCTATTATGTTAAGATAAAATTATTTAGAGATTACTCATGTTTTAATTACTCCATTAATTTTTTTCTTTGCTTCAGCTTTTCATATCCCTGTTTTATCTTTCCTTTACCTTGGCCTCATTACAACCCTTAATAAGAACTTTTGATTTGAAGTGTGCATGTGAATTAGGTAGTGGAGATTGAGAATTTATGCAAGCTTATGGTAGTGCAATCTTTCATAGGATGAATTTGAGTGAAACACTTGCCATAAACACTTGAGAGAGGATGAGTTGCAGTGATTATATCATTCTGATTCAATCTTTTTCAAATGAAGTTGCAATCCCTTTTTAGTTTTATATGTCAATATTTGTTAATTCATGAATGCCATGATATCTTTGTACTTTAATTATCTTTCTTATATTTTTATACTTTTTATCTCATGGGAAGATTAGTATTAGTTTTCTTCTGTTTATGTTTGTCCGAGGACATCCAAAAGCTAAGTATGGGGGAATTTGATACGTAAAATATTTTCATATTTATTTTTCCTTGTATGATGCATTTTTGGATGTTATCTTATTTAATTTAATAAATTTAGTTGCATTTTGTGAATGAGTCTTAAATTTGAAATGAAATCAAATCTTTTAGATAATGCTGTATTTTGACCCTGTTTCAATTTTTAGGCTATATCTGGAGTTTTGGATGTTGGATTGGATTATTCTTTATATGGTTAAAAAGATAAGAAAAATCCCTACAATTTTCATGTTTAAAGAAAAGTCCATTTTGGCATTTAAGGATCTCAAATTCTGCTTGGAAAATGAAACAGTGGTTTTGGTGGAATCTGACCTTTGACCACTAATCTGATCATAACTTAAGATAGAAATGTCAAAATCAGGAGTTCTTTACGGCATTTGAAAGTTAAGATTCGGTTCTACAACTCCTATGTTAACAAGAAGATGTAAATCTACCATTTTGGTAGTAAAAAATTACCAACAAATCAGAAGAATTGTTGTTGTAAAAATCAAAAAGGGAAGTTAAAGACCATGAATGGTAGCTAAAGAATGTGATTAGTAGCTAATGGTCAAGATTTATGACTTGCAGCTGATTCATTCACCTATAAATAAGTAGAAGTAGAGATCATTTACAGCATTGATCCATTCATCTTAGAGAGTAGTTTAGTTCATGCATTTTTAGTTCTTCTTGTATGCCTCCTACATGGAAGGATAGGTTGTCATCCTATATGGAAGGTTTTACCTCCTACATAGATGGATAACATTTCTATTTTCATGCATTTGTAATATAACCGTATGTTTGTATCATGAATGTGATAATGCTTTTATTTTATTTTATGTTTGTTTTTAATTTCATTATGTTTTAATTTTTTTATCTTCCTAGGGTGATGATGTAACTTGATAATAACGGATTAAATTCTAATCTATTGAAACTAATTTCGATTTTCTTTCCTAGATTGAGTTTTAATTATTGCTTTTAATGCTTTCAATTAATTGGCCACCTTTTGAATGAACTCAATATGTATGTTGAGACCGGAAAGAGATACATGTGTATGTAACCTATAATTAAAATCATGAATTGCATATGAAATAGGAATATATTCATATGGTTTATGTAGTCTTAATGAGCTCCATAAATCCTAATGCGTGATTAGTTATTTTAATTCACATAGGAATATAGTGAATTAGCAATTAATGATAGAATTACACTAATCCAATTTTAACTCCCTTAATTGATAGTCGAGTTTCCCTAAATTAATTACTAGCCTCTTCCAAGGTCAAGTAATTCTATCATTAATTGCTAATTCACTATATTCCTATGTGAATTAAAATAACTAATCATGCATTAAGATTTATGGAGCTCATTAAGACTACATAAACCATATGAATATATTCTTATTTCATATGCAATTTATGGTTTTAATTATAGGTTCCATACACATGTATCTCCTTCCGGTCTTAACATACATATTGAGTTCATTCAAAAGGTGGCCAATCAATTGAAAGCATTAAGAGCAATAATTAAAACTCAATCTAGGAAAGAAAATTGAAATTAGTTTCAATAGATTAGAATTCAATCCGTTATTATCAAGTTACATCATCACCCTAGGAAGATAAAAAATTAGAACATAATGAAATTAAAAATAAACATAAAATAAAATAAAAACATCATCACATTCATGATAAAAACATAAGGTTATAATTACAAGTGCATGAAAATAGAAATGCTATCCATCCATGTAAGAGGTAAAACCTTCCATATAGGATGACAACCTAGCCTTCCATGTAGGAAGCATACGAGAAGAACTAAAAATGCATGAATTAAACTACTCTCTAAGATGAATGCATGAATGAATGCTCCAAATGATCTGTACTTCTACCTATTTATAGGTGAATGAATCAGTTACAAGTCATAAATCTTGACTATTAGCTACCAATCACATTCTTTAACTACCATTAATGGTCTTTAACTACCCTTCTTAATTTTCGCAGCAATAATTCTTCTGACTTGTTGATAATTTTTTACCACCAAAATGGTAGATTTACATCTTCCTATCAACATAGGAGTTGTAGAACCAGATCTTAACTTTTAAATGATGCAAAGAACTCCTAATTTTGACATTTCAATCTCAAGTTATGATCAGATTAGTAGCCAAAGGTCAGATTCCGCTAGAACCACTATTTCATTTTCCAAGTAGAATTTGGAATCCTTAGATGCCGAATTGGGCTTTTCTTTAAACATGAAAATTGTAGGGATTTTTCTTATATTTTTAACCATATAAAGAACAACCCAATCCAACATCTAAAACTCCAGATATAGCCTAAAACCTGAAACATGGTCAAAATACAACATTATCTAAAAGATTTGATTTCATTTCAAATTCAAGACCCATTCACAAAATGCAACTAAATTTATTAAATTAAACAAGATAACATCCAAAAATGCATCATACAAGGGAAAATAAATATGTAAATATTTTACGTATCAAATTCTCCCACACTTAGCTTTTGACGTCCTCAGACAAATACAAAACAGAAGAAAACTAATACTAATACTAATCTTCTCATGAGATAAAAAGTACAAAAACATAAGAGAGATAATTAAAGTACAAAGATATCATAACATTCATGAATCAATAAATCTTGACATATAAAATTAAAAAGAGATTGCAACTTCATTTGAGAAGGATTGAACTAGAATGATATAATCACTATAACTCATCCTCTCTCAAATGTTTATGGGTAAGTGTTTCACTCAAATTCATCATATTAAAGATTGCATTACCATAAGCTTGTATAAATTCTCAATCTCCACTGCCTGATTCACATGCACACTTTAAATCAAAAGGTCTTATTAAGGGTTGTAATGAGGTCAAGGTAAAGGAAAGATAAAACAGGGATATGAAAAGCTGAAACAAAGAAAGAAATTAATAAAGAAATTAAAACATGGATAATCTCTAAATAATTTTATCTCAACATAACAGCCCAAGATTTAAATTCAAGTACACATCAATTTCTCTCTTCTTGTTCTAGCCTTCCATATAGGAGGCATACAAGAAGAACTAAAAATGTATGAACTGAACTACTCTTTAAGATGAATGCATGAATGAATGCTCTAAATGATCTCTACTTCTACCTATTTATAGGTGAATGAATCAGCTGCAAGTCATAAATCTTGACCATTAGCTACCAATCACATTCTTTAACTACCATTCATGGTCTTTAACTACCCTTCTTGATTTTTGTAGCAACAATTCTTCTGACTTGTTGGTAATTTTTTACTATCAAAATGATAGATTTACATCTTCCTATCAACATAGGAGTTGTAGAACCGGATCTTAACTTTCAAATGACACAAAGAACTCATAATTTTGACATTTCAATCTCAAGTTATGATCATATTAGTAGCCAAAGGTTAGATTCCGCCAGAACCACTGTTTCATTTTCCAAGCAGAATTTGGGATCCTTAGATGCCGAACTGGGCTTTTCTTTAAACATGAAAATTGTAGAGTTTTTTCTTAGCTTTTTAACCATGTAACAAACAACTCAATCCAACATCCAAAACTCCAGATATAGCCTAAACAGGGTCAAAATACAACATTATCTAAAAGATTTGATTTCATTTCAAATTCAAGACTCATTTACAAAATGCAACTAAATTTATTAAATTAAACAAGATAAAATCCAAAAATGCATCATACAAGGGAAAATAAATATGTAAATATTTTACATATCAAATTCCCCCACATTTAACTTTTGGACGTCCTTGGACAAACACAAAACAGAAGAAAACTAATACTAATACTAATCTTCTTATGAGATAAAAAGTACAAAAACATAAGAGAGATAATTAAAGTACAAAGATATCATAGCATTCATGAATCAATAAATCTTGACATATAAAACTAAAAAGGAATTGCAACTTTATTTGAGAAGGATTGAACCAGAATGATATAACCACTGTAACTCATCCTCTCTCAAGTGTTTATGGGCAAGTGTTTCACTCAAATTCATCCTATTAAAGATTACACTACCATAAGCTTGCATAAATTCTCAATCTCCACTACCTGATTCACATGCACACTTCAAATTAAAAGGTCTTATTAAGGATTATAATGAGGCCAAGGTAAAGGAAAGATAAAACAGGGATATGAAAAGCTGAAGCAAAGAAAGAAATTAATAGAGCAATTAAAATATGGGTAATCTCTAAATAATTTTATCTTAACATAACAGCCCAAGATTCAAATTTAAGTACACATCAATTTCTCTCTTCTTCTTCTTCTTCTTTTATGAACCATTTTTTTCTTTTCTTTTCTTTTCTTTTCTTTTTTTTGAAAGAAAACTTTTGCAACTTTGAAGTTAATGATACATATTCCCCCACACTTTGTCAAGAACCCATTTTTCAAAGATTCGAATGCTCTACTAATCCTTAGGGTTAAGTAAAGACAATTGATATTTCATTAAATGACATATTAATAAGCTAAAACAAAGAAATGATTAATCAGGCTCAAAGGGGTTTATCAATGGTAAAACTGCAGGGTTGGCTATTTAGTTCTAATTGAAAAAAAAATGCCTTTATCATATTTGACTATGCATGTAAATTGTAATCTCAACCAGATTTTATGCAAGTTCTAGAGTGACAACTTAACAGGTGAATATCACACACAAGAAATATAATACTGATTTAACAAGTAGGCTCAAAATCTCACGGTTAAAGGTTTCCAACTCAATCCATCCAACTTTGAATCCATTGCCAAACCTATTAATTTTAAGAAGTAAGAAAATTGTTTAATCATGCTATGAAATCTTTAAAAGAACCTAATAAGCAAGAATTTTTTTTTAGAATGCGTGTCAAGAGCAAAAAATAACTCTTTACTCGGCCATCCTTTTTATATATAATAAATCTCATAGTTTTACTACTAAAATATCTTAATATATATATATATATATATATTTTAAATTCCCCCCACACTTAATGCAGACATGTCCCTAATGTCTTCAGTAAATTAGCAAAAAGGGTTTATTAAAAGGAAATGCATAAGCAACTTACACATAAAAGAAATTTTAGGAGTAAAACCATAAGAGTAAAAAAAGTTACAACCAGAGAGTGGTGTCTGGCTCATGCTTCTGACTGCTGGTTGGAGATTGTCAATCTATCTTTTTCATTAATGGATCTGGTTTAGGTGTATAGTCTTGTAGTTGGTCAATCAACTGATCAACAGTTGAGGTAGACATTATGGCACGGCGAGTCGCTTGGGGTATGAATCCTTGTTCCACAGCTTGATCTAAAAAAGACAGTAAACTATCATAAAAATAATTAGCATTTAATAAACTTACTGGCTTCTAATGAAAATTCAAGTCAATCCAATATGTAATGCTGGAAATTCCATCTAATGCTTCTAAACCACCAGGTAAAGCAATAAAGGCTTCAGCACTGTAAAACATGCATCCCATACGTTGAGGCAAGTTTGAAACCTTTATTATTTTACCAATGGCGTATTTTTTATCATCTAAACCATTCAGAAGGATACTTAGTATTTTGCTTCCTCAAATGTTGGTAGAAATTGCTGCACTTCCTTTTAAGCTATGAAGCCCTCCTCCATACACACAAGCAATCTTTCTAGCAGCTAATGCATGACCAAGTTCAGTTGTTGCTATCAGAAATTCTCCATTCTTTTCAGCATAAGATTCACTAAAAACATAGATAGATTTATGTTGGGATCGGGAGCCATACGAGTGTAGCGGAATAAACCAATCCCATCCACCGGATCCATGCAAAAATGTTAAATTGAAATAAGGGTTCGTTCAATACCTTTGTTGATGACTCTAGAACTCGGTCGTTGATCACCTCTTCAGCTTCCTTTTGGTTGAAGACTCTGAAGTATCCACACGAATCCGTGAATCACTGATGAATGTCCACACAAACACCAGTTGGAATTGATCTCCTTTCACTTCGTAGTGCTAGCTACGCCTCTTCAGGGGTTTTGGTTAAGGAGAGGTGTTAGGATTTTTCTGTGCCTTTTTGGGATGCGTGAATAATGATAATAATAACTACTATTACCCAACAAGCCTATTTAAATAGGTGCATAGAAAAACCTAACCTATTTAGGCTTTATTCCATGTACAATTATAAGCTTACTATTGGGCCTTATAATTATAACATGAATTCCTAAATATTAGGCCCAAACAATTTAGTCCATTAATTCCAAATTCACTAGACTCTAAGTGTGCGACCCTACAGGCTCTCATTACGTTGGCAATGACCATTGATCATATTAATGATCATAAATAATGATCGGTATCTAGCAACATATCATTGTTACCCAAGTAATGAGAAAGTCGGTGATTTGACTAAACTTTTACACGTGATCATCACCTATGTCCTTTTATCCTAAACATCTAGATTGAGCACGAGATATGGACCGTGTCATTCCCGTATAGCCTAATCTTAAGGTTTCTTGATTCCTAAGTAAGCTAACTGAAACAAATGTAATCGACATTCCATGTCAATTCATCTGAGCATGGCCATGCATTTTCTCAGCTTTATAGGAGGGACAAATCCCATCTTGATCACACAAACCCTCCACATGATATGTGACATATCCAATATCTACCCTTTCATTCACTCAACCATTAGTGACATAGAATAGTATCAAAATATGAAACTCACATATAGGGAACCTTGGTGATCTCAGGTCAAAGGACCATATTAATAATGATCACTAAGAACTACTCATGACACTTATATAACGATCTATGTAGTGTTCTTAATATGAGTCGGTTCAGTATATAAGTTCTCTAACTTGTACTCATGTATAAACTTAATATCTCATATAAGTCTTCACACATGCTAGTCTTAACATATCAAAGCAACCTAATCCACAATGATATATGACTAGGGACATTTAAGAATACAATTATTCTAAGGTTATTATCATAATTGAATATATTACGCAGATAATATATATAAATATAATAATTGGAATTGCCATTAAAATAACATGATTCAAAATTACAATCACTAATATGATTGGTTTTAGGGCATATACACTAACAATTTAAATCTACATTTTGATGGTTTCTCAACCTCTTCCACTTCTTTACTCTCACCTTTAGATATTTTGCAAAGTGTGATTGCTAAAATGCATCTTTATAATACAAAAGAAAAAATAAAGAAATCACGCAAATCAGACAATATCAAAAGAAGATTAAAAAATTGCTGTGCAGAATTGACAAGTGTAATAATAGCGTGAACAAAGTAGAATACAGAATGTAAAGAAAGTCAAAAAGTGACTGAAAAGGTAAACTAAAAAGAAAAGAAATGTACAGAAAGCCAAAAAGCAGTTGTAAAGATAAAAAGATAAAGGAAAAGTAAAGCAGACAAACATTAATATGTACAGTAGTTGTGATTGTGTTTCACATCTTCCTCTGATTTTTCATCCAGTAACGGCTTAAACGGCTTCTATGAGCCGAGGATTTGCTTCCCATCTAATTTTCTTATAAACTGGCAAACAAGGTCTTTTACAGTTAGATCCCCAAGACTGTAGCGTTCCTTTTTTGAATTGAATAATTTCATTAAATCAAGAAGAATAACATAAACATCTCCACTAGGATGTGTCTCAAGAGTCCGAATAATATCATCCAATTACTCTTTACTCAGTCCATCCTTTATGAATCAGATTTTGTCTTCTCAATTTACTGAAATCATTCCTTTATTCCTACAAAGCTTATTACAATTCCACCTTGCACACTTATGGCAGACTCTCATTTTTTTAGCCCTTCTCTTTTTAAAGTAAGAACTTCGTCCCATACCTGACATACGTCTAACAAATGATTCATTAAACTCACCTGCTAAACGTACCTTAACTTCAATAATCTAGCGTATATCCTCAGGAAGACCCAAACGCTTAAATGCCTTCATTTTTTCAAGTCAACAGTTGTAGATTTTCCTGAGCACATCTTTAGGAAGAGTAAGGAATCTGCTTTTAAGCTTTACAAGGGATTCCTCCATGATGAGAATGATGAAAGCTAAAATTGTAAGTGAAAAATGCTGTGCGAAGTGTGCTTAAATAAGTCAAAAGAAAAGAAATGAGTAGAGAAAGAAGTCTTGGGTTGCCTTCCAAGTAGCCACCCTTCTTTAACGTCTTTAGCTAGACAAAGTCCTAACCTATTGCTTTATTTTCTCTTTTTTTATTTTTTTTTAGAACTTACCAGCTGACTCCTCGAGCGTGATGACAGTCTTTATGGTGTTGAATGCACTGTCATTGTATTCTTTCAATCTTTGCCCGTTCACTTTGAATTTCTTGTCATCATCTTGAATCTCTATAGTTCCATATAGCCAAACTTGAACAACAGTAAAAGGCCCTGACCACCTTGATCTTAATTTTCTTGGAAAGAGTTTTAATCTTGAGTTGTAGAGAAGTACTTTCTGCCCCAGTGTGAACTCCTTCCTTATAATTCTCCTATCATGCCACATTTTTGTCTTCTCCTTGTAATGCTTAGCATTTTCATAAGCATGTTGGCGAAATTCTTCAAGTTCATTTAGTTGCATTAGCCTTCTTTCACCAGCTATCTTCTAATCAAAATTTAATGCCTTTACTGCCCAGTATGCCTTGTGCTCCAATTCAATTGGAAGATGACATGCCTTGCTATATACCAATTGGTAAAGAGATGTACCAATTGGGGTCTTGAATGATGTTATGTAAGCCCATAATGCATTATCCAGCTTCTTTGCCCAATCTTTCCTGTTGGAATTCACTGCCTTCTCTAGAATCCATTTTAACTCTTTATTTGATATCTCTACTTGCCCACTGGTCTGTGGATGATAAGGAGTTACCACCTTGTGAGTTACTCCATATTTAGTGAGCACAAATTGAAGTTGTTGATTACAGAAATGCTTGCCTCCATCACTTATGATTGCTCTAGGTACTCCAAACCTTGTGAATATATTCTTTCTCAGGAACTTCACAACCACTCCAGAATCATTTGTAAGAGATGCTGCTGCCTCTACCCATTTGGATACATAATCCATAACTACTAGAATGAATTGGTTACCAAATGAGGATGGGAAAGGACCCATAAAGTTAATACCCCATACATCAAATAATTCTACCTCTAGAATGTTAGTCAATGGGGTTTCATGTCTCTGAGAGATATTTCTTGTTCTTTGACATTTATCACATGTGGCTACATAGGTTTGAGAGTCTTTGAATAGTGTAGGCCAATAGAATCCAGACTGAAGAACCTTAGCAACAGTTCAATTTACTCCAAAATGACTGCTATATGGGGATGAATGACAATGGGAAAGGATACTGGTCATTTCTTCTTTTGGAACACATTTCCTTATGATTCTATCTGGGCAATGTTTATACATGAATGGATCTTCCCAGAAGTAATACTTCACATTGGCTAAGAATTTCTTCTTTTGTTGTCCAGAGAGCTTATACGGCATCATCCTACTTGCTAGATAATTCACAAATTCAGCATACCATGGAGTTGATAATGATTTTACCTTAAATAGCTGCTCATCTGGAAAGGACTCTTGGATTGGCAATTCTGGTTCAAGCTTGGGAAGTTCAAGTCGAGAAAGGTGATCTGCAATGAAGTTCTTGGTCCCTTTCTTGTCTTGGATCTCCAAATCAAATTCTTGTAACAGAAGTACCCGTTTGATTAGTTTAGGCTTTGCATCCTTCTTCTTTATCAAGTATTTTATTGCTGAATAGTCCGTCCAGGCTATGACTTTTGAGCTAATTAAGTAGGCTCTAAACTTATCAAAGGCAAATACAACAGCAAAGAGCTTTTTTTCGGTTGTTGCATAATTTATTTAGGCTTCATTGAGTGTTCACCTGGCATAATAGATTGCATAAAAAATCTTATTTTTTCTCTGGCCCAAGACTGCTCCAACTGCATAGTCACTTGCATCACACATTATTTCGAACGAAAAATTCCAATCTGGAGCGACAATGATTGGTGCTAAGATTAAGGCTTTCTTCAAGGTTTGGAATGCTAACATGCAATTCTCATCGAACACAAATGGAATGTCCTTCTCCAATAGTTTGCATAGCGATTTTGTTATCCTTGAGAAATCCTTAATGAATCGCTTATAAAAACCAGTATGGCCCAGAAAACTCCTGATGTCTTTGATTGTCGCAGGTGGAGATAATTTTTCAATAGTTTCAATTTTTGCTTGATCAACTTCGATCCTATGAATTGAAACTTTGTGTTCCAGCACGATACCTTCTTTCACCATGAAGTGGCATTTTTTGCAATTCAGTACAAGGTTGGTCTCCACACAATGTTGTAGCACCTTTTTCAAATTAGCTAGACAAAGATTAAAAGATTCCCCAAACATTGAGAAATCATCCATGAATACTTCAATAAACTTTTCCACCATATCTGAAAAGATTGCCATCATTGTCCGTTGGTAGGTTGTAGGAGCATTGCACAATCCAAAAGGCATTTTTTTGAAGGCAAATGTTCCATATGGGCAAGTAAAAGTTATTTTCTCTTGATCTTCAGGAGCAATCAAAATTTAGTTGTAACCAGTGTATCTATCAAGGAAGTAGTAATAAGTTTGTCCCGTCAATTTATCTAGTATTTGATTTAGGAATGGCAAAGGAAAATGATCTTTTCTGGTAGCTTTGTTGAGCTTCTGATAGTCAATGCAAACTCTCCATCTAGTCACTGTTCTCTGCGGGATCAGCTCATTATTTTCATTTGAAACCACTGTCATGCCTCTCTTTTTTGGTATGACTTGTACAGGGCTCACCTACGGACTATTAGAAATTGGGTAGATAATGCCAGCATCTAACCGTTTAAGCTTCTTTACGAACTACCTCCTTCATATTTGGATTGAGCCTTCTTTGATGTTCTACACAGGGCTTAGCGTATTCTTCTAGCAGTATTTTATGCATGCAGATTGAGGGGCTTATTCCTTTAATATCTGCAATTGACCATCCCAGTGCGGACTTATGCTGTCTTAACACTCTCAACAACTTTTCTTCTTCTTTAGCGGTTAAATCAGATGAGATGATAACTGGCAAGGTTGAATCTTCTTCTAGGAAAGCATACTTTAGATGAGTGGGTAGTGTTTTCAGCTTTAATTTTAGTGGCTTTTCAATTGAAGGAACAGGCTTTGGTAGTTTTTCTCCTAAATCTTCGAATGGCCTTTTTATAAAAATTAGTAAATTAGCTTTGAGATAGCTGACTTGTTCTAGAGTTTTGGGATCAGTAGTATGAGATGTATCCATCATGTTGACTGCTAAAGGTTGATTGGAGCAAATTTCATCTACTACTTCTCTGGTGCAGCTGCTCACTAAATCAACCTTAAAATAGGTATCACCCTCATCAGGAAGAGATAGGGCTTTAAAAATGTTGAAAGACACTTGCTCATCTTGAATTTGTAAAGTTAGCTTTCCCTTCTGTACATCAATTAGAACTCATCTAGTTGCAACAAATGGTCTCCCAAGAATAATAGGAATTTCTTGATCTTCTTTTTAGTTTACCTTTTCAGCCACTTTTTGACTTTCTTTACATTCTATATTCTACTTTGTTCACGCCATTATTACACTTGTTAGTTCTGCACAACATTTTTTTAATTTTCTTCTGATATTGTTTGATTTACGTGATTTCTTTGTTTCTGCTTTTGTATTATAAAGATGCATTTCAACAATCACACTTTGCAAAATGTCTGAAGGTGGGAGTAAAGAAGAGGAAGAGGTTGAGAAACCATCAAAATGTAGATTTAAATCTATCTGTGTTTTTGGTGAATCTTATGCTGGAAAGAATGGAGTTTTTCTGATAGCAACAACTGAACTTGGTCATGCATTAGCTGCTAGAAAGATTGTCTATGTGTATGGAAGAGGGCTTCATAGCTTAAAAGGAAGTGCAACAATTTCTGCCAATATTAGAGGAAGCAAAATACTGAGTATCCTTGTGAATGGTTTAGATGATAAGAAATACGTCATCAGTAAAACAATAAAGGTTTCAAACATACCTCAATGGATGGGATGCATGCTTTATAGTGCTGAAACTTTTATTGCTTTATCTGGTGGTTTAGAAGCATTAGATGGAATTTTCAACATTACATATTGGATTGATTTGAATTTTCATCAGAAGCTAGTAGGTTTATTAAATGTTAATGGTTTTTATGATAGTTTACTGTCTTTTTTAGATTAAGCTGTGGAATAGGGATTCATACCCCAAGCGACTCGCCGTGCCATAATGTCTGCCTCAACTGTTGATCAACTGATTGATCAACTACAAAGCTATACACCTAAACTAGATCCATTAGTGAAAAAGATAGATTGACAATGCCCAACCAGTAGTTAGAAGCATGAGCCAGACACTATTCTCCGGTTGTAACTTTCTTTATTCTTATGATTTTACTCTCAAAATTTTTTTTATGTGAGTTGCTTATGCATTTCCTTTTAATAAACCCTTTTTGCTAATCTACTGAAGACATTGGAGACAATGTCTACATTAAGTGTGGGGGGCAATTTAAAATATATATATATATATATATATATATATATATATATATATATAAGAAATTTTTTTTAAAGATATTTTAGTAGTAAAACCATGACATTTATTATATATAAAAAGGATGGCCGAGTAAAGAGTTATTTTTTGCTCTTGATACGCATCCTATAAAAAAAAATTTCCTACTTATTAGGTTCTTTTCAATAATTTTAAAGATTTCATAGCATGATTGAACAACTTTCTTCTTAAAATTGATAGGTTTGGCAATGGATTTAGAGTTGGATAGATTAAGTTGGAAACTTTTAACCGTGAGATTTTGAGCCTACTTATTGAATCAGTATTATATTTCTTATGTGTGATATTTACCTGTTAAGTTGTCACTCTAGAACTTGCATAAAATCTGGTTGAGATTACAATTTACATGTATAGTTAGATATGATAAAGGCATTTTTTTTTCAATTAGAACCAAATAGCTAACCCTACAGTTTTACCATTGATAAACCCCTTTGAGCCTGATTAACCGTTTCTTTATTTTAGCTTATTAATATGTCATTTAATGAAATATCAATTATCTTTACTTAACCCTAGGGATTAGTAGAGCATTCGAATCTTTGAAAAATGGGTTCTTGATAAAGTGTAGGGGAATATGTATCATTAACTTCAAAGTTGCAAATGTTTTCTTTCAAAAAAAAAGAAAAGAAAAGAAAAGAAAAAAATGGTTCAAAGAATAAGAAGAAGAAGAAGAAGAGAGAAATTGATGTGTACTTGAATTTGAATATTAGACTGTTATGTTGAGATAAAATTATTTAGATATTACCCATGTTTTAATTGCTCTATTAATTTCTTTCTTTGCTTCAACTTTTCATATCCCTATTTTATCTTTCCTTTACCTTGGCTTCATTACAACCCTTAATAAGACATTTTGATTTGAAGTGTGCATGTGAATCAGGTAGTGGAGATTGGGAATTTATGCAAGCTCATGGTAGTGCAATCTTTGATAGGATGAATTTAAGTGAAACACTTGCCTATAAACACTTGAGAGTGTTGGGATCGGGAGCCATACGAGTGCAACGGAATAAACCGATCCCATCCACCGGATCCATGCAAAAATGTTATATTGGAATAAGGGTTCGTTCAATACCTTTGTTGATGACTCTAGAACTCGGTCGTTGATCACCTCTTCAGCTTCTTTTCGACCGAAGACTCTGAAGTATCCACACGAACCCGTGAATCACCGATGAATGTCCACACAAACACCAGTTGGAATTGATCTCCTTTCACCTCGTAGTGCTAGCTACACCTCTTCAGGAGTTTTAGTCAAGGAGATGTGCTAGGATTTTTCTGTGCCTTTTTTTGGGGTGTGTGAATAATGATAATCATATCAACTATTATTACCTAACAAGCCTATTTAAATAGGTGCATAGAAAAACCTAACCTATTTGGGCTTTATTCCATGTACAATTATAGGCTTACTATTGGGCCTTATAATTATAACATGAATTCTCAAATATTAGGCCCAAACAATTTAGTTCATTAATTCCAAATTCACTAGGCTCTAAGTGTGCGACCCTATAGGCTTTCATTACGTTGGCAATGACCATTGATCATATTAATGATCATAAATAATGATTGGTGTCTAGCAACACATCATTGTTACCCAAGTAATGAGAAAGTTGGTGATTTGACTAAACCTTTACACGTGACCATCACATATGTCCTTTTGTCCTATACATCTAGATTGAGCACGAGACATGGACCGTGTCATTCCCATATAGCCCAATCTTAAGGTTTCTTGATTCCTAAGTAAGCTAACTGAAACAAATGTAATCGACATTCCATGTCAATTCATCCAAGCATGGCCATGCATTTTCTCAACTTTACTTAATCAAGGGGCCTACAGATGTTGCTCCTGTTATATAGGAGGGACAAATCCCATCTTGATCACACAAACCCCTCCGCATGATATGTGACATATCCAATATCTACCATTGCATTCACTCAACCATTAGTGACATAGAATAGTATCAAAATATGAAACTCACATGTAGGGAACTTTGGTGATCTCAGGTCAAAGGACCATATTAATAATGATCACTAAGAACCACTCATGACACTCATATAACGATCCATGTAGTGTTCTTAATATGGGTCGGTCCAGTATACAAGTTCTCTAACTTATACTTATGTGTAAACTTAATATCCTATATAAGTCTTCACATATGCTAGTCTTAACATATCAAAACAACCTAATTCACAATGATATATGACTAGGGATATTTAAGAATACAATTATTCTAAGGTTATTATCATAATTGAATATATTATGCAGACAATATATATAAATATAATAATTAAAATTGCCATTAAAATAACATGATTCAAAATTACAATCACCAATATGATTAGTTTTAGGGTATATACACTAATAATCTCCCACTTGCACTAAAGCCAATCATCCATGTATCTAATACCTATGGATCTCATATGACTATCATGCTTTTGCTGCGTTAGGGCTTTTGTCAGTGGATTGGCGACATTATCGTCAGTCGATATTCTGCATATCCTGACATCATTTTTGTTAACAATATCTCTTATGAGATGATAGCACTGGAGTATATGTTTGGAGTTCTAGTGAGATCTAGGTTCCTTGGTTTGCGCAATGGCTCCATTATTGTCACAATAAAGCTCTACTGGGTCAGCAATGCTAGGAACAACTCCAAGTTCAATGATGAACTTCTTAATTCAAATAGCCTCTTTTGCGGCATCTAATGCTGCAATGTATTCATCTTTTGTTGTAGAATCAGCCACTGTCCCTTGCTTTGAACTCTTCCAGGTCACAGCGCCACTATTAAGGCAAAATACATAAGTTAACTACGACCTGAAGTCATCTTTGTCGGTTTAAAAGCTAGCATCAGTGTAACCATTTACAATGAGCTCTTCCTCACCTCCATAAATCAAAAACATGTTTTTAGTTCTTCTTAAGTACTTAAGAATATTCTTGACAACTGTTCAGTGGCTTTTATCAGGATCTGATTGGTATCTACTCGTCATGCTTAAAGCATACGAGACATCAGGACCAGTACATAACATGGCATACATGATAGACCCAATCGCAGATGCATAAGGGATCTTACTCATGCACTGTCTCTTATACTCTGTGGAAGGACATTGAGTTTTTGAGAGACTTATGTCGTGTGACATCAGCAAGAATCCTCTTTTAGAATCTTGCATGTTAAACCTTTTTAGCACCTTGTTGATGTATGTACTCTGACTTAGGCCAAGCAATTTTCTCGATCTATTTCTATAGATCTTGATACCTAATACATAGGAGGCCTTACCTAAGTCTTTCATAGAAAAACAATTTCCTAACCAAGTTTTTACAGACTGTAGTGGAGGAATGTCATTTCCAATGAGTAATATGTCATCGACATACAACACCAGAAAGACTATTGTGCTCCCACTAACCTTCTTGTACACACAGGGTTCATCTTTATTCTTGATGAACCCAAACTCTTTGATCGCATCATCGAAACGAAGATTCCAACTCTGAGAAGCTTGCTTCAACCCATAAATGGATCGTTGCAATTTGCAAACCTTTCCAGCATTTTCAGGATTTACAAAACCTTCAAGTTGTATCATGTACACATCCTTAAGGAGATTTCTATTAAGGAAAGCAGTTTTGACATCCATTTGCCAGATTTCATAATCATAATATGCTGCTATAGCTAGAAGAATCTTGATGGATTTAAGCATGACAATTGACGAAAAAGTCTCATCATAGTCAATACCATGGATTTGTTTGAAACCTTTTGTAACCAATCATCCCTTAAAGGTTCACACATTACCATCCATGTTAGTTTTCTTTTTGAAAACTCATTTGCACCCAATGGGTTTTACTCGTTCAGGTGGATCAACTAAAGTCCAAACTTAGTTTGAATACATGGAGTCCATATCTGATTTCATAGCTTCTAGCCATTTCTCAGAATCTGGCCCCATTATAGCCTTTTGGTAGGTTGTGGGCTCATCTTGGTCCATGAGCAACACATCACCGTGATGAGTCACGAGAAAACTATATCTCTTGGACTTACGACGTATCCTACTAGATCTACGTGGGTTCTGTGTTACATGAGCTAGTTCTTCCACAACTGTTTGTGGAACCGACTCAAGTTCTATCTTAAGTTCAATGTTTTCTCGTTGATCTTGAATTTCTTCAAATTTTATTCTTCTCCTACTGATTCTTTTAGAGATAAATTCTCTCTCTAGAAAAACACCAGTTCGAGCAATAAACACTTTTTGCTCGGTTGGATTATAGAAATAATATCCTTTTGTTTCCTTAGGATATCCAACGAAAAAATATTTATCAGATTTGGGTCCAAGTTTATCAGAAGCCTGACGTCTTACATAAGTTTCGCAACCCCAAATCTTCATAAAGGACAAACTAGGACGTTTCCCAGTCCATATC
The DNA here is from genome assembly GCA_020226215.1 of Sindora glabra. NCBI lineage: Eukaryota > Viridiplantae > Streptophyta > Magnoliopsida > Fabales > Fabaceae > Sindora > Sindora glabra. The sequence goes on from CM035229.1 coordinate 46,776,106, forward strand.
TCATATGACGTCTTTTGAACTGATTTTGACGGAACATGGATTAGTGTGAAAGTTGCAATCTCTAGAGCATGTCCCCAGAAGGAATTTACAAGGTCAGCCTTACTCATCATTAATCGAACCATGTCTAACAAAGTTCGATTCCTCTTTTCAGAAACACCATTCCATTGAGGTGTTCCTGGTGGAGTGAGTTGTGATACAATGCCACACTCCTTTAGATGATTAAAGAACTCTCGATCTAAGTATTCACCACCTTGATCTGATCGAAGTGCTTTAATACTTTTAAGAAGTTGGTTTTGTACTTCATTTTTGAATTCTTTGAACTTTTCAAAAGATTCAGACTTGTGTTTTATAAGAAACACATAACCATATCTACTAAAATCATCAGTAAAAGTAATGAAGTAATGATAACCTCCTCTAGCTTATGTGTTTAAAGGTCCACATACATCACTATGTATAAGGCCTAATAAATCACTAGCCCTTTCACCTTTCCTAGTAAAAGGGGCTTTAGTCATCTTACCTAATAAACATGACTCACATACCTCATATGATTCGAAATCAAATGAGTCCAAAAATCCATCCTTATGAAGTTTGGAGATGCGTGTCTCATTTATATAGCCTAAACGACAATGCCAAAGATAGGTTGGATTTAAATCATTAGTTTTGACCTTCTTCGTGTTTATGTTATAGATTAGATTTTCAAGGTCCAGAACATAAAGACCATTTATTAATTGTGCACTACCATAAAACATTTCATTTAAATAAATAGAACAACATTTATCCTTTATTATAAATGAAAAACTTTTCTTGTCTAAATAAGAAACAGAAATCAAATTTCTACTAACAGTAGGCACAAATAACAATTGTCCAATTCTAAAACTAATCCACTAGGTAAAGATAAATAATAAGTCCTTACAGCTAATGCAACAACTCTTGCTCCATTTCCAATGCACAGGTCCACTTCACCTTTGGCTAATGATCTACTTTCTTTAAGATCCTGCACATTTACACAAATGTGAGTACCACATCTAGTATCTAATACCCAAGATGTAGAAGTAGATAAATTAACCTCTATAACATAAATACCTGAGTTGGAAGTCCCACTTTCCTTTTGCTTCTTAAGCTCTTCCAGGTAAATCTTGCAATTTCGCTTCCAATGTCCTGGTTCTTTACAATGGAAGCATTGCCCTTCCTTGGCTACGCCACCTTTGGGCTTCAGTGCAGAGGAACTTGACTTGGACTTTCCATCAGTCTTGTCCTTTTTCTTTTTATTCTTGGCCTTAGACTTGCCCTTTCCTTTGCCTTTTTGAACCATCATAATGGAATTGGGCTTGGACTTTTTCAAGTTCTGCTTAGCAGTTCTCAACATGTTAAGCAGTTCAGGCAAAGTCTTATCAATTTTGGTTCATGTTGTAATTCATGACGAATTAACTATAGCTCTTAGGCAACGATTGCAGAACTATATCAGTGGCCAATTCTTGCGGCAAAGGAAAACCCAATCTTTCAAGGCTATTGATGTACCCAATCATTTTAAGCACATGTGTAGCAACGGGTGTTCCTTCAGCCATCTTACACTAAAACAATGCTTTAGATACATCATATCTATCATGTCTTGCTTGCTCTTGGTAGAGCTGTTTAAGGTGATCAATCATATTGAATGCCTCCATGTTCTCATGTTGCTTCTGAAGCTCAGAGTTCATGGTAGCAAGTATGAGACAACTGACATCTAGAGCATCTTCTAGATGCTTCTTATAAGCATCCTTTTCTACTTGAGGAGCATTAGCAGTAGGCTTATCTGGAGTAGGTTGCTCTAGGACATACTGCTTTTTCTCATGCTTGAGGATGATCCTCAAGTTTCGATACCAATTGAGAAAATTCATCCTATTCAGTTTATCTTTCTCAAGGATAGATCACAGTGATAAGTTTGATGCATTTGATGCCATGGTTATCTACAATAGAAAAATATGCAAAATGAGAACCATGTATTTTATTTATTTAATAAGGTCTTTTATTAAATAATACTCCCACTATTTTTCTTAAAATAATAGCCCTCACTATTATTTCAGAAAACCTTATTGTCAAGGTTTTCTAGTGAGCCAAGATCCATATTTTACCAAATCTTGAGTTAGCTTTGGCTAATCACCCAAGATATGGCTGTTTAGGTAGATAACTCCTTGTCAATTACATCTTATACAACTCTTGGATAGTTAGGTGAATAACACTTATTCAAATTCATCTCATGAATTCATAACCAACTCTATGCCTCTAGGCCCCAATCCTATTGGTGTAGCCCAGTTAAGTCAAGACCCAATAATTGGCAATTTGGATATCACTATTATCCCATCGCATCTTACCAAGATAGGCTTTAGGTACTTTGCTTTGGCAAACCCACCTATAGTCGATCAAGATCTTGATGAGTGCTATTATTGGAAGGCATCTCTGTTAACTTAATATTTTATTTGAGGGATTTTAATTTATTTAATCTCACCATTATATACTTAGTTTTATTAAGCATGCATCATATACATCTAGCATAGGTATCTCATACATTCATCATATGCATCTCATACATAAAACATAAATTAAGCGTAACATGATTATGGCCCAACCTAAGTGATATTCTAGAGCTCAAGAATATCAAATAAAACTAAGAAAGGAAAACTTTTTCTCAAGAATTTTCTTCTTTCTTCATGGTTTGATCTTCACTTCCATTGTTTCCTCTTCAGGTGCTCCAATAAAATTATTACATAATAATAAAGAAACCTCGAGTTACATTCGAGGGGAGTAAGATGAGAAGAGAATGTACAACTAGAAGTAATAGAGAGGCACGACATGCAGGCCCTATTTTAAAATTGCAACAAAACCAAAGGCCATAATCATGCACCATACATCAAGCAACAAAACAACATGATAGGTGAAACATATATCCAAATATATTTTCAATATCAAAATTTAAATTAATTAATTAACTAATTACTTAATGTCACGCTACGCAAAAAATTTACGGCGGTCCCGCTAGCCGGTTAGCGGGCAGGGTAAAGGGGCAGCGCCCCTGCCAGGGGGTTAGGGGGCGGAGCCCCTCGCCTAAAAAATTGATTGCACCTGACATTCAGATTGTAATTCAATTTGTCAACAATTGACATTCCCCTTTAGTCAATCAATTCAACAATTATTGACACTTAAATCATGGGTTTACAAATCTGATTTATGACAGAATCATAATGGATAAATTTTAATCATATTAAAACATATCCAATTAATTCACAGATTTTATATGAAATAGATTCAACAATTAATTTCATAAAAAATAAGATTCAGCCATTAAGCGCAAGGTATATCACATATACGAAAAAGATTCAAGAAGTTAATTTGGTTAATTTTGATTCATGACAGAATCTGTGTTTTAATCAGAAAACATCTTTCATATATTAAAACAGATTCACGCAATTAATTCTTTTAATTCTGTTTAAAACAGAACCCAGAAATTAATTTCAAATTCAAATCAAAATCCAGAATTATTACAATAGATTTGAATTTAAAAAGAAACCCAGAAACAGATTCGAGTTTCAATAAAAAATTCAAAAACAGATTTGAATTCAAACCAGAAACAAGAATTAATCACAAAACACATTCAAATTTAAATCAGAATTCAAAATTAGGTTCAAATTCAAAACAGAATCAGAATTAATCATATTAAGTTTGCTTGAACCAAAATGCACGAAATCAAATTTACCTTAATTCTAATTAGGAATCATTGAAGCGTGATATACAAAACAATTCATCAAGCATCATAATCACGCAATTAGCAAACAAAATCCTAATTTAACGTTTTTACAAGTTGCTCTGATACCACTGTTGGGATCGGGAGCCATACGAGTGCAGCAGAATAAACTGATCCCATCCATTGGATCCATGAAAAAATGTTATATTGGAATAAGGGTTTGTTCAATTCCTTTGTTGATGATTCTAGAACTCGGTCGTTGATCACCTCTTCAGCTTCCTTTCGACCGAAGACTCTGAAGTATCCACACGAACCCGTGAATCACCGATGAATGTCCACACAAACACCAGTTGGAATTGATCTCCTTTCACCTCGTAGTGCTAGCTACACCTCTTTAGGGGTTTTGGTCAATGAGATGTGCTAGGGTTTTTCTGTGCCTTTTTTGGGGTGTGTGAATAATGATAATCATATCAACTATTATTACCTAACAAGCCTATTTAAATAGGTGCATAGAAAAACCTAACCTATTTGGGCTTTATTTCATGTACAATTATAGGCTTACTATTGGGCTTTATAATTATAACATGAATTCCTAAATATTAGGCCCAAACAATTTGGTTCATTAATTCCAAATTCACTAGGCTCTAAGTGTGCGACCCTACAGGCTCTCATTACGTTGGCAATGACCATTGATCATATTAATGATCATAAATAATGATCGGTGTCTAGCAACACATCATTGTTACCCAAGTAATGAGAAAGTTGGTGATTTGACTAAACCTTTACACGTGACCATCACCTATGTCTTTTTATCCTATACATCTAGATTGAGCACGAGACATGGACCGTGTCATTCCCGTATAGCCCAATCTTAAGGTTTCTTGATTCCTAAGTAAGCTAACTGAAACAAATATAATCGACATCCCATGTCAATTCATCTAAGCATGGCCATGCATTTTCTTAGCTTTACTTAATCAAGGGGCCCACAGATATTACTCCTGTTATATAGGAGGGACAAATCCCATCTTGATCACACAAACCCCTCCGCATGATACGTGACATATCCAATATCTACCATTGCATTCACTCAACCATTTGTAACATAGAATAGTATCAAAATATGAAACTCACATGTAGGGAACTTTGGTGATCTCAGGTCAAAGGACCATATTAATAATGATCACTAAGAACCACTCATGACACTCATATAACGATCCATGTAGTGTTCTTAATATGGGTCGGTCCAGTATACAAGTTCTCTAACTTATACTTATGTGTAAACTTAATATCCTATATAAGTCTTCACATATGCTAGTCTTAACATATCAAAACAACCTAATTCACAATGATATATGACTAGGGATATTTAAGAATACAATTATTCTAAGGTTATTATCATAATTGAATATATTATGCAGACAATATATATAAATATAATAATTGAAATTGCCATTAAAATAACATGATTCAAAATTACAATCACCAATATGATTGGTTTTAGGGCATATACACTAATAGAGAGAGGATGAGTTGCAGTGATTATATCATTCTGGTTCAATCCTTCTTAAATGAAGTTGCAATCCCTTTTTAATTTTATATGTCTAGATTTGTTGATTCATGAATGTTATGATATCTTTGTACTTTAATTATCTTTCTTATATTTTTGTACTTTTTATCTCATGAGAAGATTAATATTAGTATTAGTTTTCTTTTATTTTATATTTGTTCGAGGACATCCAAAAGCTAAGTGTGGGGGAATTTGATACGTAAAATATTTACATATTTATTTTTCCTTGTATGATGCATTTTTTGATGTTATCTTGTTTAATTTAATAAATATAGTTGCATTTTATGAATGGGTCTTGAATTTGAAATGAAATCAAATCTTTTAGATAATGCTGTATTTTAACCCTATTTCAGGTTTTAGGTTATATCTGGGGTTCTGGATGTTAGATTGGGTTATTCTTTATATGGTTAAAAAGTTAAGAAAAATCCTTACAATTTTCATGTTTAAAGAAAAGCCCAGTTCGGCATCTAAGGATCTTAAATTCTGTTTGGAAAATGAAACAGTGGTTTTGGCAGAATCTGACCTTTGGCTATGAATCTGACCTTTGGCTACTAATCTGATCATAACTTGAGATAGAAATGTCAAAATGAGGAGTTCTTTGCGGCATTTGAAAGTTAAGATCCGGTTTTACAACTCCTATGTTGACAAGAAGATGTAAATCTACCATTTTGGTGGTAAAAAATTACCAACAAGTCAAAAGAATTGTTGCTACGAAAATCAAGAAAGGTAGTTAAAGACCATGAATGGTAGCTAAAGAATGTGATTGGTAGCTAATGGTCAAGATTTATGACTTACAGCTGATTCATTCACCTATAAATAGGTAGAAGTAGAGATCATTTGGAGCATTGATTGATTCATCTTAGAGAGTAGTTTAGTTCATGCATTTTTGGTTCTTCTTGTATGCTTCCTACATGGAAGGCTAGGTTGTCATTCTATATAGAAGGTTTTACCTCCTATATGGATGGATAGCATTTCTATTTTCATGCATTTATAATTATAACCTTATGTTTGTACCATGAATGTGATAATGTTTTTATTTTATTTTATGTTTGTTTTTAATTTCATTATATTCTAATTTTTTATCTTCCTAGGGTGATGATGTAACTTGATAATAACAGATTGAATTTTAATCTATTGAAACTAATTTCGATTTTCTTTCCTAGATTGAGTTTTAATTATTGCTCTTAATGCTTTCAATTGATTGGCCACCTTTTGAATGAACTCAATATGTATGTTGAGACCGGAAGGAGATACATGTGTATGGAACCTATAATTAAAATCATAAATTGCATATGAAATAGGAATATATTCATATGATTTATGTAGTCTTAATGAGTTCCATAAATCCTAATGCATGATTAGTTGTTTTAATTCACATAGGAATATAGTGAATTAGCAATTAATGATAGAATTACTTGACTTTGGAAGAGGTTAGTAATTAATTTAGGGAAACTCGACTATCAATTAAGGGAGTTAAAATTGGATTAGTATAGATAGATGATTCAACCCGAAATTGCTAAGTGAAGTCTGATCCCTAGGATTTTTATTCATATTAATCTTTACTTAATTTGCATTCTTATTCATTTAAATTATTCTGTAATTTTCAATTTACCTTAATTCTTGATTAATCGATTCACCAAATAGTATTAAGGTTATCAATTTTGGTACTTGGTGAAACAATCATCATGGGAACGATACTTAACTTATCACTTTATTACTTGTTTCCGACAGTGTGCACTTACGTTAATTGATAAATCATTTTACACGTAACAAGACCCTAACCTTAGACGGACATCCCCAAACACGTGTATGTCTTAAACTCGGTTTCCAACCTTTAAACAACTCAAATGGTATCTTTTCAATAGCCTTAGTAAGAACCCGGTTAAGGATATACACTGTCGTCTTAAGGCCTTCAATCCATAAGGACTTAAGAAGCTTAGAGTTGCTAAGCATGCTCCTTACCATGTCCAATAGTGTTCGATTTCTTCTTTCAACTACACCGTTTTGGTCCAGAGACCCAGACATGGTGTATTGGGCAAAAATTCCATGTTCTTGAAGAAATCTAGACCTAATGCTTGTCCATCTTCAGTGTATCTACCATAATACTCACCACTTCTATCTGATCTCACTATCTTAATTTGTTTATCACATTATTTCTCTACTTCTGCTTTAAACACCTTAAAGGCATCAAGTGCCTCATTCTTATTATTCAATAGATAGAGATACATATATCGTGAGTAATCATCAATGAAGGTAATAAAGTATTTTGGACTACTAGAGTCCAAATCTGGACTACAAATGTCTGTATGTATGATTTCTAAAATGGTAGTACTCCTCTTAGCACCTTTCTTGGTCTTATTAGTCTGCTTTCCCTTTATGCAGTCTATACAAGTTTCAAAGTTAGTAAAATCTAGCGTACTAAGTATTCCATCTTTTACTAACCTTTTAACCCTTTCTATTGAGATATGACTTAGTCTACGGTGCCACAACATAGAGGAATCTTCATTAGTAACACATCTCTTAATACCTATGCTACTAGAAATATGCATTAAATCATTAGGTATACTGTCTTGTAATTGAATTCGGAAAAGACCATTAGAAATTGTACCATTGCCAACAAGATTAGATTTATAAAATAACTTAAACATATTATTTGAAAATTCAAAAGAATATCCAAAAGGCAAAAGTTTTGAAATAGAAATTAAGTTTCTAGAGAAACTTGGTACATAAAAAGTCCTTTCCAATATCAAACTAAAATCAATATCTAAAACTAGTCTGCAAGTTCCTATAGCTTCAACTAGTGAGCCCATCTTGTTGCCTGAATAGATGTATTGCTTACTGCCCACTGGCTTCCTTTGGTTTAGAAAGTTCTGCAAGGTATTAGAGATATGGATTGTAGAACTAGAATCAATCCACCATGTGTTACTACTAACATCTAACATATTAGATTCATAACAAAAGTGTGAGATTAAGATATCTTTCTTTTCAAGCTAACTCTTAAATTTGTTGCAATTCTTCTTTATGTGTCCTTTCTTCTTGCAGAAGAAACACTTGGACTCTTTCTTTATACTGCCTTGAATGGGTGCACTTCCCTTTCCTTTTGAGTTGGCTTGCCTGTTGTTCTTCCCTTGTGTTGCCATATGTGTGCTTTCTCCCATTTCTGTAATAAGCCTCCCTTCTTCCTGTACACACATGGATAGAAGTTCATTGATTGTCCATTTCTCCTTATGTGTGTTGTAGTAAATCTTGAAAGGTCCATACTGAGGCGGCAAAGATTTTAGGATATAGTGCACAAGGAAAGACTTAGACATCTCGACCTCAAGCATTTTTAATTGAGCTGCAATGTCCCTCATCTGCATGATATGCTCTCGCACACCCGTTATGGCAATAAGCTTCATTGATGATAACCTCGTCATCAGGGTGCTTGCCAAAGCCTTGTCTAAAGTTTCAAATTGTTCATCAATGGCCTTGAGCAAACTTCAAACGTTGTGATGCTCTTCGATAGATCCATGAATGCTAGCAGATATCTTAGTTTTGATATACATCATACTAAGGCGATTTGATTGCTCCCAACGCTCATAAAGTGCTATTTCAACTGCACTACTACTATCAGTAGGTTTAGGAGGTTCATCCTTTCTTATTGCATCATCCACGTCCATCCACCCCAGTTGAAGAAGAATTTTCTCCTTCCATATCTTATAGTTATCACCATTCAATTCGAGAACTTGAAAATCATAGATATTTAAAGGTTGAAAAGCTGTATAAAAATTACATGCTATGTTAATAATTTGAGGTAATTAACAAATATTCCATATGACATGTCTTACCTATGCAAAACATATCTATCTATCATTGTCCTAATAGCAAATAAAACTGCCTGTGGGCTTAGTTTTCACAGGTAGTTTTATTTAATTAGGCTTATATGCAAAATTAGTGAAATTAGCAAATAATATCCCCTATCTTAATTCCTGTGGGTAGATTAAGGTAAGGAAAATTTTACTACCCTACCCTAATTAATCATATTAAATATAATAACATTCCTGTGGGATAATAATTATCATATTGAATATGATTAATTACAACTAATGTCATTTTTCTTTATGTGATCCTAGATTTAAATCTAATGCTTTATATAGAATTTTAGAATAATTAAAGGTGCTGTAGCTAAACTTTAATTAAACTAAAATTATACGGATCACTTGACATTTTAAAACATACTTAAACAAAAAATGTATAAATAGGCATTTTAAAACATAAATAGGCATTTCTTTATGAGATTTCAAATATTAATTAATCACTTATACAAATGTGACAAATTAATTTTCTCTCCATAGAAAAATATATAGTCTAAGATTGATAAAACAATCATACAATATTATCATAGTGAGAAGTAAATAATTAATTAATCATCTAAGCAAATGTGATTAATTAATTAATTTAAATTCTCACAATTAATTTAATCTAAATGTGAAATTATTAAGGTATATTAGAATAATTATGTTTAATTCCAGCCATTTGGGAACCATTAAATATCAAAGATATTCCAAGAAATACCAAGAAACGAATACTAGACAAACGGTTAGCTTCTCAGCTCGCTGACGCAAGGATAGCGGTTCGACTCTCCTTCGTGGCAGTCTCTTCCCAAAATTCCTTTTTTTTTATTTGAAAGGTAAAAGGGCCTTTCAAACAGTGCGTCCAAAACAGCCCAGCAGAGCCTAAAAAACTTTAAACAAAACGACGCACTTTCACTTAAGTGAAACTGTGCGTACATTTTTATGCAGTTTTCAGCATGTTTTTCATCATTTTTCGAGCCTAAAACTATCAGAATCTCATGGGCTATCAATTCCTAGTCATAAAAATATGGAAAAACAACATCTAAACAGAATTCAAATTCAAATCTTTCCTCTGTTTTTCATGTAAACCATAGCAAGGTAGAGGTAATTTTATACTCTGATACCAAATGTAAATTATATTTAGGATACTCAGATACTTAATATATCCTAATTAAAGCATAAAATTAAGTCAGATATGCGGAAGCCTACCTCTAGCCATTGCCACGTTTGAATTGCGCACCGGAAGTTTTGTAATCTCCTCTTGGATTGCACCGAACAGTCACATGGAACAGTCACTTAGAATTCCACACTAGGGTACTTCCAGGTTCTGGTTTGTACTTCTTTGATGGTGTAATTTTGTTTCAGAAAATAATGAGTATTAACCGAACCCGAGAACCCCTGTATGATTTTTATATCAGCATAAACTCAACTTCTCCCATCAAAGAAGCTGAGATTTTGGTGGTTTGTTGAAGCAGGAAACTACTTCCTGGTTTCACAGACCATGTTCAGCCATTTGAACGTTGATTTTGTTACCAACCGGAAGTCAACGGAAAAAAAAAACTGTTACAATTTTTTCTTTTTTTTTTCAGAGTCGGTCAGTTTTAGACTATTAGTTAAAAAATAATAAATTTAAGAATAAAAATTTTATCTTTACTTTTTTAAAAAAATTAATAAAAAACGATAGGAAAATGAAAAGAAAAAAATGAAAATCCGAAGGAAGGAGTCCAACTTACAAAACACCACAATAAACGTGCGAGTATGGGTCAGAGACGACTTGTTCGGCCAGACCCTCTCATCTAGGGTTTACAAAATTTCGGTTCCAGGATTGTTTTGTAGATTTTGTTTCGACGGGACATAAACATAACACAAAAATTTGTTAAATTTTAAAGCACATTAATTTGATTTGCTCTGTGAAATTCTGTAATTTTAATATTATATTTTTATTTATATAATTAATGCATATATATTATAAATATAGCATTTTTAATAATTTAACTATTAAAAATATTATTTTACAATTTTTTTAATTTTTTAATTTAATTATTATATTATATTATGTATAGTAAAATATGACAATAAAATAATTTAATTATTAAGATTATTATCTAAATAAGGCATATTTCTAAACTTATATTGTCAGATTATATTAAATATTATAAATTGTTTATGTGTGAATTTTAAATATATAAATTTTTAAAATTTTTATCAAAATTTTTTATATATTTTATTTTTACGAATTTTCTAGTGGTGGGTCGTGAGTATGATGTCATGTCTCGCAGGGTGAGGTAAATTCAAGATAGAAGACACCAATTGTGGAATAGAATAATACGAGGATGATCTATCCCCATTCCATTACCATCGTGAACGAAAAAAAAAAAAAAAGGTTTTGGGCATAAAAGTTAAGCTGGAATAATATTTTAAGTTTTTTCTTTTCTAAGTTCAATTATTAATTGAGTTGACTTCATGCCAACACAATGTAATTGAATTAATTTGGCTTGAATTAATATATGTATAATATTATAAGTATATTTAATATATAATACATATATTAGTTATAATTTATTAAATTTTAGAATATAAAAATTTTATTCAACATAATTAATAATTATATATTTTTAAGTATCTTAAAATTTAATTAAAATATATTTTACGCCAAAAAGCCATTTAGGTTGGTGGCCATGCTCGGTTTTGGGTTTTGTGAAGGGAGGTACAACTCACACATACAAATGTAAAGAGCGTGTGCCATACAGCACCTCATGTATTGAGGAATCTTCTCTCTCATTTGACAGAGGCCATAACGGATTACATTATTGTCCAAGTACCCTCAGTGCTCGCTGCATGCTAATCATTGATTCTGGGATGGACAACTACCCCCTAATATGTGGGAATGGGCCATTTAGGGAGGAAGTCATTGCTCTTGGTGGTGATATTGTTGGTGCAGTTTGGCCTTTCACTGTGACTTATACAGTAGGTGTAAACCTACGATTGTGGATCCCTATTACTGAAATTGGATCATTCCATCTTCCCTCCTGTGATATTGAGATTACACCATATTTAGGGAAACTATTGGATGGAGAATCCCATTCATTTGAGTCTTGGGGGACAAATGCCTTGAATGTATGGCATATAGGTGCAAATTTGCATCTTTGGCTGGACACCAGGAGCACTAAAACAGAAGGAGAACTTGTGAAATACATTGCCATGCCTTCAGTTGAATCCTTCGCATCAAATTTGTTGGTCTAAATGGAAAATTTTTTACTGTTGCGAGGAGATCCATTTTCTCAACCGGATGGGTGAAATCACCCCATGGTAAAATTACAACCAGTGCGGTTCAAGACCTCAGTTACAATAATTCAACGGTAATGGGGAAAGATGGGAATATGCAAACTCTGAATCAAATCATCCTTTTCAATAGCAGTGTTTCTACTAATCTGCCATCCTTTCCTCTTGTATTTGTTGACGAAACATACAGAGCATTTTCCATATACCTGGATTCAGTAGAAGTGGATCAAGGGAACACTACTTATTTATATCTTTCAAATGTCACATTGGGTTTTGATAAGAATAAGTCTAGGAGTACAGATTTTGGATTACCAAACAGCTCTCTCATAAATAGGCAGAATTGACAGAGTATTATGGTTATCCAGAATCATTTGGTGGTTAGCGTGGTGAGAAGTACACAGCAAGATTACCGATACAAGAGCAATGAGTTTTGCTATTTTAGGAATGTGAACAGGTCAAATTTTACTGTTGTGTACGACAAAGTTGGAAATTCTTGCGACAGAAGAAACCGCTCTCAAGTAAACCTTTGTGCAAGTTCATTATATGAAGGCTTCCCTTTGGGAGATGCAAAGAGGCTAAACCTTACTTGACAATCTCATTGTATTATCGATTTGTAATTTAACATCTATGTTTAAATTTGCAACATTAATAAGATTCTGGCTTTGTTTCGGCTGGTTGTTTTTGAACAGAATCCATTTGATAGAGAGAAATTTAACCAAGTTTGCATGTTCTAAATTTTATCAAATGTCAACTTCCGAAGTTGGCATTTTATAGGCAACTTTATCAAATGCCCACTTCGGAAGTACCTTCTTTTGGTTTAAATTTGGTAAAATCGTACTCCATGTCCCTATAGTTTCCTTTTTTAAAATTAGTTCCCATAATTTTAAAGTTCTAAATTAGATACTTAACCTTTCATTTAATTTCTAATTGGATCTTTATTGTTAGTTTAGTAACAATTTATACTAACTTGGAGATGCCATCTAAGATCAGCATATGCAACCTATGTCCCTATACTTTTACAAGTTTTCTAAATAGGATCCTATATTTTTATCAAATTTTGAATTGAATTTGAAATTGAATGAAAGAAAAAAAAAGAAAAAAAAAAGAAAAGAGAAAAAGAAGAACAATAATAAAGTATAATAATTAAATTTGAGTTATAAATTTAATGCTGTTAAAATTGAGATACACTTAATATACATTAAGTAATTAAAATAATTTAAATAATATTTTAAATACATTACTATTAATTTAAAATTTAATTAACTAAAACTATTACATGATTTGATAAAAATTAAAGTTTATATTTTGTCAAAAAAGTAAGCTAAATACTTATTAAATAGTTTATATTTAAACTTTTAAATTAGATTAAATTATTTATTTATTTTTATGTTATATATTAAAATAATTTATTAAGTTTAAATTATAAAAAATAAATATATTTTTTGTAATAATTTACAATAGCCCAATGTTTTAAGTTAATGGTAATACATCTAAAATATTGTATCCAAAATTTAAGTTTAATTATTATACTTTATTTATATGAAATATATGTATTTTTAAACTTGATTTTCATTATATTTTGGATGGTAATAGAAGTGATTAAATCACTACACATGCAAATACAAAGTTTTGGGATTAAATCCAAGATGTGGAGGAAGGTAAAACTTTTAGAAAACATTATCCATCACTTGAACCGAAGGTGAATTGGCTTATGCTTGATTTTTAAAAAATATATTTCTTTTATGCTTAAAATTTTTATAGTCGATACGTTTTTTATTTTTTTTGTCTTTTTTTTTCATGTTTTTTTTCCTTCCTTCTCTCTACATTTTACAATCATTCTCAACATTTCTTTAACTTTCCATGTCTCCTTTTTACACATCTTTTTTGTCCCTTCGATTTTCTCTTTCACTTTGTCACTATCACTTCCATCGAAACCATTGCCTTACTCATCATTATTTGTCGTTCTTGACATCATCATTCTTTCCTTCCTTTTATATTTTGCTATCAATAACAATTAAAGATAAAAAATAATACATAACTAGCAAAGAGGGTTAGATTTGCAAGGCATGTATTATAAATGAATAAATTATTCATAATAAAAATTATATAATTTTATTAAATTAAGTAATAAAATTAATAATTTTTTAATATTTTAACTTATTAAATTATTTCATTGTTTAGCATAAAAAATAAATAAATTATTCATTCTTATTTAAAAGTTTTAATACATTGATTTTTTGAATGACTTAATGTGTATTTAGATTACTTTAATATATGATAGACTTTAAACATTAGTTTTATTGAACAATGTAGTTTTTTTAATTAATCAAATTCTAAATTATTAGTAGTGTATTGAAAATATTATTTAAATTATTTTAGTTATTTAATATGAATTTTGTATACCTCAATTTCAATGCTACTAAATTTAAAATTTAAAATTAATTATTATACTTGATTATTATTTTTCTTTTGTCTTCTTTTATCATCAAGGATCTAATTCAAAATTTCAAAAAAGTATCAAGATCTATTTAAAAAACTCACGAAAGTTAGGTTGCATTTACTAACCTTATGTGACAACTCAAAGTTGACATATTTGGAGCCTAGTCAATAAATCATTTGCCACATTATTTAAAATTGATGACAGACTAATGGTGAGGACCTAATTAAAAATTAAATGAAAATGCAAGTAATCAATTTGAAACTTTTAAATTATTAGGATCCATTAAGAAAAAAAATAAAAAACTATAGGATCTTAAAATACAACTTAATCTTTAAATTATATGCACATATAAATGGGATCAAATGGTACTGGTATAAATCTAAAAAACTTATATCAAAATTTTACTAGTAATTCGAACTTCATCTGATGGTTATAAAGAAAGCAGTTTAAAAGTGAAATCTTTTAATGAAGAATGAGAATAAGTAGAATATAAATTAATTAACTTTCACTTTGTTACAACAATTTCTTTATTTCATTTTTTTTATAAAAATGTTATCTTTATTTCTTTATAAGAATTTAAGATTCTTTATTAACAAATTGTTTTCTTCCTTTTTCAAATGGATATATTACATAAAACATATCAATTCAAATGAAAAAAAATGACATTGTTATCAATTTGAGATGGATTCATTTGATAATGTTACTTAAATTTTAATTTAAATAAGAAAATATCTTGAGAAGAAAATGTTTTCTTTCTTATAAAAGTCATGTACTTCAAACTTTTACAAAAAAAATTAAATTTTTATTTAATAAGACATCATATAAATATCTAAATAAATAAACATAGTATTAATATCTATATCTATTTGTTAGGATTTGGATGTGAAGAAAGTAATAGAAACTTTCATGGATTATCATATATCTAATAAAATTAATTTTAATAATGATAATCCTGATTGAATTATGTGAAAGGGCAATATCAATATATAGATTAAATGAAAAAATAAAAAAATATTTGATGAATCCATTTATGAAAAATGATGTATGTAAATCTCATTAATGTATCATGATCTACTTATGATTAGATTTGATCATAACTCTAATAAAAATCACTACTTCTATTAACCTTAGTTGTGTATTTTATTTTAAGAAAATTTTTATCATTGATAGGAAGTGATCAGAACTAATTTAGGGTTTAAAAGTAGTGATCTTTATTTATATTATAATAATTAGTGGGTCAACCTATCATTAAGAATTGTTTGTTATCCTGTTAATGGGTCAGACTTTAACATTGGGTTAAACTTTTTATATCTTATTTTATTATAGAATTAAAAGGTCCAAGATGAAAAATTTAACAGTCTCCTATTTAGACTATGTAATTCAATAACAGTATTAACTTTAATAAGATGTTAAAGTCAATTATTATATTTTTACATCCATCAGTCTAAAATGAGATCATAAGTATATAGTAGCATATAACATAGTATTCGATAAGGCTCACATCGCGTTGACATATACAATATCCAATAAGGTTATATATAAGAAAAAAATGTGCTTAATAAGATTTACATAATAAATTATAACAACATATATAAATCTTTACATACAGGATTGAAGTATTTGCCTAACATATCAAATGAGAATCCTAATTCTCAACATAATATTAAGATAGGGTCTAAACATCTCTATAAATATGTCATAACCAAAATGTGTATAGTATGTAACAAAACATAAATATTTCATTATGAACATTTCATTTATGTACATCTCACAAAAAATAGTTTATATGATAGTATTTCCACTAACCCAAAACTTTAAAAGACTTAATTAATTCTATATTGATTATATAATCATGATATATTCCTAACATTAAGTCTTTGGTTAGTGGATCTACAAGCATACGATTTGTGAAAATATGTTTAATACATATGACATGCACACTTACCTTTTTTTTTTATACAAATTAGTACTTTATATCAAAATATTTTGTATAGATAGAACTTTTATTGTTCGAAGAGAAATTTGCAGTAGTAGTAGTCATAATAAATGGTTAAGGGTTTAAAAATGTTATCAATAATATCAAAATTAGTACTTTAGAGTTTAAATATACTTTTAATAATCTTAATAATCTCATACAAATTAGTACTTTATATTAAAATATTTTGCACAGATAAAACTTTTATTGTTATAAGAGAAACTCAGAGTAATAGTATTGTAATAATAAATGGTTAAGGATATAAAGATGCTCTCAATAATCTCAAAATTAGTTATAAAATTCTTTAACTATACAACAATGTAAATGACTTTATAACATGTAATATATTTTGCTTCTATAATAAAGGTTTTATTAAGGATTGCTTAACATTTTTTCATGATATAGCTCTTCTTGTCATCATAAAGATGTATTCAGATATTGATTTGTGATCATCTAGACAGTCAGTAAAATATGAATTCAAGTAGCGTATAACTATAAGATCTCTTGATATCTTGTAGGTCAACATATAATTTTTTGTACCCTGCAAATACTCTATGACTTTTTTTTTTGTAGTAATCTAATATTTTTAATCAGGATTACTTAAGTGTCTCCCCAGTACATCAATAGCATAAGTTATGTAAGGATATATACATACTTGAGCATACATCAAACTATCAACAATTAATGCATACATGACATTTTTCATTTTTTAAATTTCAATATCATTTTGAAGATATTAGGACTTAGAGAATATTTCTCCTTTTGAAATGGGTGTGGAAACTTGAGAGCATATTAACATGTTAAACCTTTTTAGTACTTTTTCAATGTACATCTATTGAGACAAACTAAATAAACCTCGAGATTTGTCACAACATATCTCATGCCTAAGACATAATAGGTATTTCTAAAATCCTTCATATTAAAATATTTAGATAGCATTTGTTTTATCTTAGTCAACAGATTTACATCATTACTTGTAAAAAGAATGTCATCCATGTATAGTACCAATATAACAAAACTACTCATATTCATTAGCATATAAATGTAATGATTTACTGCCTCATTAAACTTGAGGTACCATTATTTAAAAGCTTATTTTAAGCTATAAATAAATTTTTTAAGTTGATACACAAGCTATTCTTTGATACATAAAGTGCTCTTTTTTCTTCTCTTGCAAATCATTTAGCTAGTTTATACAAATAGCCTTTAATAGATCACCATTTAAAAATATTATTTTTACATCCATCTGGTACAACTCTAAATTAAAATGAGCCATCAATGTTATGATAACTCAAAGTAAGTCCTTGGTTGAAATTAGTGATGGGCACAGACATATTTTTGTTGTTATTATTTTTAATGCAAATAAGTTTATTTAAATTGTTAATTTTATTTTGTATTTTTTTAAAGCCATTAAATATATCTTTATAGTTTTATGTCACACTTTATTATTACAAAGAAGGATATATTATAGAAAAAAAGGAATTAACCTTTTATTTGGATAGAGAAAAAATAGGAAGGGAAGAAGAAAATTTTTTTAAATTTAAATTGGAGAAAAATTAAAGAAGAAGAAAATTTTAAATTTTAAATCAACTAGAAATTTTTATCCACATATTTTACATTTATATTTTCTTTCCATTCAAACATTGCTTAAATAGTTAACTTATTAATTCTCTCTCATTATTAAATTCTAATTACACTATTAAATTGAATTGCTTGTAACTATTGGATGGCTCATATTTGATGTGCAAGTGTAACTCTTATAATGGTATCAATTGATCCCTATATATATATATATTTTTTTTTTTGAGCCTATGACTTGCATTTTGAAAAATAAACTATTTTGATATTATGGTTGAGTAGCCCACAAATTTAAAATTTTAGGATTGATTTTTTTACTTATCAAAATATATAATATAAATAAAAATAGTACTAAAATTTTTAATATTATAATAAAATTAGAAATATTTTTTATTTTACCTATTTTGTGATTCTTTTTTTTTTGGCCCCAAGAGCACCTTAAATTATTTGTCTCTACTTGAAATATTTTATTAAATCCTTTTCATCTAGAAAAAGTAAATTACCTCTTAATCATATATAACTTCATTTTTTTCCTCAATCCATACGTGGATATGATAAAAAAAAATCTTGTGCAAGTGTTGAACTCATCTATATATACCTTCAATAATTAATATTTTTTTATCTAAATACTTTCTATTCAAAATTTATTGGAAACATACATGAAATGAACTTACTCTTAATTTTTCTAAAATTGACACTTATTCTCAATTCCAATCTACCTAAAAACATAAACTATTTTCAAGAATTGCCACTCTTTGGTAATTTTAGAGCAAATTGCCTCAATAAATTTTTAATATTTTTTTAAAAAAATTGGTTTTGAGAATGAGTGTTAAATTTAGAAAAATAGAAAATTTTTTTATTAAATTTTGAATAAAAAATAATTTATATAAGTAAAATATTAACAATTGAAAGTTTATGTAATAAATTTCAATACTTAAAACTAAGGGCATGTATTATAACCATCAAAATAGTTGGTTTAGTAGTATTAGATCATTATTTCACCTTAGATATTATGAGTTTGAAGTAAGAAATTGTCAGTTTATAACTAATGAAGAAGTAAAGGATTCATGAAACTGTTAATGTTTTGATGGGATTGTGATGACCAAATATTGCCTAAGGAAATTCTTTATTTTTTGTCAAAAGAAAAACTAAAATTTTATTTTAATTCTTATAAAAGTGAATTTTTATCAATTTTATCTTTGATTGAAAATTTGTATAAATTTGATTCTTGTGAGATTAAAAACTTTCAAATTTTAGCCCTTTTGTATATAAGATGAAATATTAAATTCAAATTAATATCAGCCTTTAATTTAAGATAAAATTGATAAAAATTTTATCTCATAAAAATAAAAATAAACTTTTTAGCCTTAAAAGAAAAGGCATGTTACTCAAGTCATCCAAAGAGACTCTCTTTTTTCTATTAAAAGAGAAAACATGTATTATAATAAGAGCATTAAGAATTTTAAGAATTTCCCTAGCATATAATTGGGACATGTATTTAGATAAATCCAAGTCAACTCTTTTTTTTTTTTTAACATAAACTATCGTAAAAAAAAAAGTAAGCAAAAATGACTTCTAACTCTAAGGAGAATATTTAATTAAATAGAGTTAAATAATTAGAAGGTAAAATTAATCTTAAATACTATAAATAAATTTAAGGTGGTTTTAACTTCAAGTAATTTCAACTTTTAAGGCCTAAAATTAAAAAAAATAAAAAGAAAAATGTAAAATACCCTCTTTAATTTTAGGTAGTTACATTTTATCTCCATAAATTTTAGAAATTTACAAATTAAATCTTTTAATCATATAAAATTTATAATTATCACTCATTAATTATTAAATTAACTATTTTATTAAATTATGTGATATTTTAAGAAGTTTTTAAACAAAGATTATAATATTATTTTATGCTGGTTTATTAAATCATTTTTTATATAATTTTTATATTATATGATTTATAGAAATTAAATTAGGTCTATAAAATTTTAATTAAATACTTGAAAATAAGTTATAATATTATATGTAAAATTGATGTAATAGAATAATATATAATAATATTATAATTCTTATTTAAAAAGTAAATAAAAATATTGCACAATTTAATAAAAATGACTAATTAAGTCATTAATAAGTATTAATTACTAGAGTCGAGGAATGGATGGGTCGGTCATTAAACAGGTGGGATTAAATTCGTTTGTTTTTCACATGAGCTTTTTAATATGAAAACTTTAGTTTGGTTCTTGTAGATTCTGGGTAGCATGTTTGGCTTTTTTTTAATTTCAAATTTTTAAAATTTAAATAATTAAAAAATTAAAATTATTAAAAATATCATATATTTATTTGTAAATTAATCATAATACATTTTAAATTTATATATAATCTTAAAAAATTATATATACGAAATATAAGTCATAAAATATTCATAAAATAAAAATATTATCTATAAATTATTTATAATATAATTCTATATAATTAAAAATAAAAAATAAAAAAATAATTTTTTATGTATTAAAAAATTTTATTTATATAAAATATAAAAATATAAAAAAAATCAAGGGTTGATTCAGCTCGTCTGCAGGTTAACCTGTGTGGTTTGTGGACTTTTGTGGATTTGGCCGATTGTGACTTGCATCATCTAGAGTCTTTAAAATGAAGTTCTAAATTTTGTGAAATTCACAGGTTAACAAATTAACCCATGAATTTTGTCTTATTTTAACAGTTTTATTGATTACAAATTATATATAATAAAAATTTTGGTATATAAGTTTTCAAAAAATTGCGGAGATAATATGCAAACATCCCAAAATAAATAGCATTTTTCTCAAAATTAATAAAGAATAAAGAAATTTTTCTCAAAATTAAATAAAGAATATAGAATCCACGAAGCGCGGATGCAAAGGACTGCGGGCTGGCCCGTGGGTGTCGGTTAGGTTCTCAGTCGCCCCATCAGCAAGGGAACCAGACAAAGGAAGGAACTTAATGAAGTTCAGCTAAATCATTTTTTTGCCAACAGGAGAAACCGAGGAAATGTCTTTCCTCTTTTCAAATCAAAATGACTACTTTCACAAACAGGCTTGCTTCCTCTCTTTCTCTCTGCCTTTCACTCGCCCACTTTCGAATTTGCTATGTATAGTGCTCCTGCTGCCACTCTCCTTTGGAAATCTTCCAGCTTGTTTCCTCCGTCCGGATTGAATTTTAGGGTCTTCATTGTAGTTTCAGTTCCTCTCGAACCTAATCCATCTCTCAGAAAGTTTTCTGTTCTGCATTAAGGTCTTCTTCTGGTATATGTCCAATTCTCTAACCGTAAGTGTTTTTTTATCATCGTTGAGGAATTGGGTGTACGAGCATTTTGTATTTTTGAATTGTTTGTTATCTAAATCGAAACTTCACGGCGGTAATGTGTTAGTTTGATCCTTAGCGTTCACCAATATTGAACAGTTATTAGTTTATTAGTGTTATCTTTACAACATTTGCAGGCTCTTTAGATGTATCGCGACACTACATTGACGTAATACTGGTTGTTAGCAGCACCAGGCTACACGTTGTTCAATTCTATGTTTATTTTTAAGGACAAATTACACTCACCTCCTTAGAGATTTAGCTCAATTACATTTACATCCTTATTATTTTGAAAAATATACGCATCGTGTTTTTCTGCAGTGGGGAGGTGAGTGGATATTTAAGAAATTAAGATAGGGGCAAAGGAGGTGAGTGTATATTTCTAAGAAAAAAAAATAAAAACAGAGGAGATGTGAGTATAATGATACAAAATTTGCCCTATTTTTCATTCAGTTGCGGTGTAACCAAATGTTAATTCGAAAATGAGTTGGATTAATCAGACTCGATTATTGAAATGTACTGAAATGTCAAAGAGCGTTCTTAGTAGGTGTAGCTTTGGTTTGTGCCATGAAGGCCATATAACTTCATTTTAAAATTGGGAGGCTGGGAGGATTCTAGTCTTTGCCAATTGCTTCGGAGTGCCACTTCTTTATTATTTGTTCAAATAATGGCATAAAAAGGGATTACATAAGCATGGACTTCCACGTGAACATGTCTGTGCCGACAATTAGACTTAAGAATCGATTTTGATGAATACTTTTTTCATTTTATCAGATCCACTCTTGGTAAAGGCTGCCAGAGGAGATCCTGTTAGTAGGCCTCCAGCTTGGATGATGTGCCAGGCAGGAAGGTACATGGTTGTTTACAGAAAGCTTGCTGAGAAATATCCATCCTTCCGAGAGAGGTCTGAGATGACTGATCTCATCTACTCAAAGTAGAAATTTCTTTGCAGCCTTGGAAAGCTTTCCAGCCTGATGGAGTGATTACTTTCTCTGACATACTTACATCTCTACCTGCATTTGGTGTCCCATTTGACATTGAAGAAGTAAGGGAACCTGTTATCCCATCACTCTGAGGAGGGCTAAAAGGCTTTGCATCCAATTGACTTGGACAAACTTAATTTTGTTGGAGAATCAGTGAAGATACTGCAGCAGGAGGTAACTTTAGTGGCATTGATACGTTAATAGGCATAGCTATACTTTAGTCCTGTTTAACTAATACTTCTTCATCTAGGTCGATCGCCATGCTGCGGTTTTGGGTTTTTGTAGGTGCGCCTTGGACAATAGCAACATACATAGTGGAAGGCAGTACAACAAGCGCGTATACGACCATAAAGAACATTTGCCATACAGCACCCCATGTATTGAGAAATCTTCTTTCTCATTTGACACAGGCCATAACGGATTACATCATTTTACAAGTGCACTCTGGGGCTCACTGTATACAAATCTTTGATTCATGGGGCGGACAAAAGATCCCTGATATCTGGGAATGCTGGTCTAAACCTTGTATTGAAGAGTTAACATGGAAAGAAGCCCCGTTCCCTTCTTTCCTTTTGGCATAACCTTTTCATTTCCTGTCTTGCACCATGTGGGATCCATGCTATGCTGAGCCTTCACTAATTTTTTGTTGTTTGAATGGCTTCCTCTTTTGTCTTTGGTTTGTGAAAGGAACTAAATAGATGATTTATAGCTTGCAGAGTTTTGCATTATTTACTGGTTTTTATGTCAGGTTTATTGTTTTAACAGTGTTAGCTTGAATAGCTGTTCTTGGTCAGTTCACTTGGTAAAAAGTAGAGCCAGTATTTGTGATTTATTCAATTATAAAGCTTGAGTTCTGCAAGCCTTGAGAAAATTAAGCTAATTAAATGCCTATCTTTGTCTTCCAAATTCAGAGTGGAAATCCCAATCCATAAGCTATTTCATCATGTTTAATATTTTGTTAATATTGCTCTTACTGCTCTTACTGTTTTGTCTGCCTATATATGGTGCTTCAATAATTTGCAAATGCAAGGTTGTATTCTATACTGCCATTACCCACTTTTTCCTTCTAATAATGTATTGCTTGCTTGACTTTTAGATTGTAACATCGGTGAAGAAAAAATGCCCTGAAACACAATTTGTTCTGTACATAAATGGAAATGGTGGCCTTCTTGCGCATATGAAAGAAACTACAGTTGATGTTATTGGCCTAGACTGGATGGTGGACATGGCCGATGGAAGAAGACAATTAGGTAGTGGGATAAGTGTGCAGTGAAATGTGGACCCTGCTCACTTAATTTCCCCTCTTGGTGCTTCAACTGAAGAAATTCAAAGGTTAGTTACATAATATTTTTCTTTCTTTTTGGTGTTTCTTGAAGTCATTAGTCATTCTATATGGCAGTAAATAGTTGGCATGGAGCTACAAGCTTTTCCATGTCTTGCTTGCCATTCTTTATCTTCATGATTAATTGTCTAATATCTGGGGATTGAATCTCCCATGCATTTGCTTAATTGAGAAGTGAGAACCATAGAGCTCGAAATATGATGCAGATGATTTCATCAAGGAATGATCACTAAGTTCATTTTAAATTATATGAAAGTAACAAACTTGTTCAATTGGATTTATGGATAGAAAGGTTAACATTTTCTCTCCTGTCTAGGTGAATGTCAAATTCATTACTGGATTTATTTTTGATCATCCCTTGTCCTATTGTACCCTTGTAGATGACTTTAATTTATACAACAGTTGCAATAAAATAAAGATGGATATAGACTATATTAAATTCTTGGAAAAATCTGGGTCTGAGTATTATTTGTCAGGGTTGCAAGGTGTGCAGGGCCAAGATGGCACATCCTTAATCTAGGGCACAGTGTTCTTGTTGGCACACCCGAAGAAGCTGTTGCACATTTCTCTGAAGTAGCAAGGAGCTTGGAGTTTGAAACACTTTTCCAAGATAATGCTGCAGAGGAACCTAAACTTGTAATTTGAGAAGTCTTTCTGACGTGATTCTGGTAATGCCACATGAATATTTGGCTGAAAATTTTGTAGAAGAATGCACGCCTAGTCTCTGTCTCTCACGTGGTTTGGGAGGACTACAGGTCGGAGGTTCTGTACATTTTTGTGCTGGCTACTGATGATAACATATGAAATTTTTTATATGCATTCTGCTGTATTTGTATATGAGTACATGGAACAAGTTAAAGAATTCTTTCTATGATTTTTTTTTTCTAATTAATAGTAAATTACTCATACCTCTCCTTGTACTGGTATTGCACTTGTGAGGGTGGGATACGCGCAAAAAGAGTATTGTTGAATGCGCGGGAGCCTCCCACTTGACTTATGCATCTAGTACTTTTGCACACTAAATGTTTGTTTGTTAAAGAATATACATGTTTTTAGTTATCTAATCACATTATGACATCATACATTTTATTGGATTCTGCTGGCTAACTGGCCTCTGCCCTCTGCAATCTAAACATCTTCCATTTTTGATTCTGTTAGTAGACCTCCAATAAATGTCTATGTTAGTAGAAATACGAGGGAAAGGGAATAACAGAATAACAGAATCAGAAAGTAGTATAAAAGGGGGGAAACATAGATGTAAAGGCAGGAAAAAATTTTAGGAAAGGAGAGAGAGGGAGGGAACCAGGTCCCTCAAAACATCTGGAGTTGTAATAGCAACTCAAGTGAGTTGCACAGTAAGCTCTATTACTGATCAGGGACCATCTTCCTGGCAATAAAGATCCACTCTTTTTTTCAATCTTTCTCCTGATTCTGAACCAGACTATCAGATTCCTCGTTGCTTAGTTCACATATATCTAAATCTCTTATTGCTTAGTACACAAAGTCTGTGATTAATGTCATGAAAAGCAAAACATAAAAACTGTCGTGTTATTCAAGGGTCTCTCTTAATACAACTTGGTGATGGTGATTTTGCTTCACCATATATTTTTACAATCTAAATATTCCTTCACAGCTGCAGGGACAGAAATATGCAGAGACATCGAATGCAAGGCAGAGCAGAGAGGCTCTCAGTATCCATTGGAGTGGTACTGGTAGCGATGGCTCTGTAAAGCCTCGTTTAGAGTCTTAAGAGCCTTGTCATATGATATGAACCCCAGGAGCACAAACTCATAATTATCTACGGTGATAACCTGTATGTATTTTTCTGAAGGATTCACTCTATTTGTGCATGGATTCACTGTTCTCACCTGCTCCAGTGGCACCCCCACCTACATTTTATACAACAGACAAAATCAGTAGAGTTGTGTACAGATAGAGTCCAAAGTGGCCAACTTAACTATGGTCTTGCAAAGAACAAAAACTCTATCACACCTTATACTATAGACCAATTAGAAAAATACAAATTGTACACAATATCTTCATATTATTTCATTGTGTTTGCTTGCATTAAAAATATAAATTGGCTTCACTTGTCACCAGTTTGATTTTGGCTCTGATGTGTATAAATGTGAGAAATAATGCAAGGAATGTTGTAAGATTCACCTTCACATATAGAAGTGAAGTTTTGTGAATCTCAGTCTTGTGAGTTTAATATTGTTGATTAGTTAGGGAAAATATTGAACATGATATATAAGTTTTAGAAACACTACCTTCTAATCTCTAGACGTTTAATGTGTAGAATCAATCTACATTTTGCTAGTTAGCCTTAGGGGTGTCCAAAAATTGGAAATCCGGTTTGGCCTGCTCGACTCGGACTGAATTTTATCCATTGGTTCGGGTCGGATCAGTCTTGCAGATCATTTTGGGCTAAAAATTAGTTTTGTATGGGTTAAGTTGGGCGGGCACGAGTTCTGGAAATTGGGCCCGTATGGTCTAGTACCCACCCAATGAAGATGCATTTTATTTTTTCAAGTTCACTTACTTAATACGACGTCGTTTTATGAGGCCAAATACGACATTGTTTTAGGCATACTATATATTGCTTTGCACAGACTTGTGTCTTCAACCCTAGCAGCCATTTCATCTTTCTGGTTTCTCTGGTCTCTGGTCTGAAGGTAAAGAAAGCCCTAGCGGAGTAGCTTCTGTCATTCAAACTTCAGAGCAAGTCCCCTTCGCTCTATTTCTCAATCTTTCAGTCTTAGATCCGAAATGAGATGAAGGATGAAGATGAGAGACGAGGTAATGTTTCTTGTTTAGTACTATTTTTCTTTTGTTTATGTAGGATTTGACGTTAACTCTGTTTCTAATATGTTATTATCATAGATTGGAGTTCGAATGATCTTATTCGGATGATCTTATTTATTTAGGGTTTGGTACTAACTCTATTTCTAATCTATTATTATCATATTATCGAGATTTAAAGCGTAGCTTTTGATGGTACTTAGTATTCTCTCCTCCATGGATTAGAACGAAAAACCCCAAATGGGGGTTCTTGAAGGTAAGCCCTATTATTGTACATGTTATAACGAAATATTGTATCTTGGATTTTGTATATTCACTCAGTTTCATCAAACTTCAAACCCTTATTTTTGTTTTCTTCTTCCTTCTTTTTCTCTTCACCTTTATTCTAAATAGTTTTCCTGAAGGAACGCGCTCCTAGATTTGCTATTTTTTCTATTAGCTTAATATACTGCAGTTCAGAAGGCCAGCAAAGGAAATTTGTTTGAAATTACTTTTGTAGTTGATTTTTAAGGTCAAATATTGTAATTTTATATCATTTTCCCCTTCCTTTGAAAGGAATTTTTGTACAACTAGAGTTCTAGTTGGAGGCCAAGGAGTTTTGGTAGGAAGACAAGAAATTTGCTATTTTTTTAGTTGATTTTCAATTGTATATTTGTATTTTGATGTTAATATTACTGAGATCTTTGTATTCAATTTTTACGTTGTCTAGTTTTTCTCATGTTTGGGCTAGTGCTATAATTCATACTTTGATTAGAGCCCAATGCCAATAACAAAGCTAAAAAAAAAAATTAACCGGGCTTGGCTCAATTGTGCCCGATAGGCCTGATCCAACTTGAAATACTACGGGCTCATTAAATTTTTGGGCAGAACTAGGCCTTCAAAATAAAGCCCGATTGCTAATTGGGTGGGCTACTAATATGACCTAGCCTGGCCCATCCCATGGATACCCCTAGTTAGCCTCATCCTTTTAAGTTCCTCATCTAAATTTCTCATTAGAAACATGCAACAAAGCAACTGATTCTTTGTAAAGTAACTTGTACCAAAAGATATCAAAAGAAAGAAAAGAAAGTGTCCCAGATCAAAGGTTAGAACCTTTAAGAAATCATTCCAAGCATTCTAAGAAAATTTCTTATGGTTCTTCTACAAGAGTTTGAATATGAAGCAAATAATTTAGCCACAGCATGTTGAAAAGCATAAATTGCTAGAATTGACCTCTGAAAACAGGTCATATATGTGGGAAGCTGTTAATTTTTACTTTATAGTGTACCTTGTAGTAGTTGCAATGGTGATTGACTGGTATAGCATGATGACACATTGGATAGTCACTGCAAAAGGCTAATCTCATTGTGGAAATGTAAAGTGTTCCAATGACAGGTCCAGAGGGAGTTGATATGTAGCAGGCGTATGACCTTAAGAGCTTTTCTCCTGGAAATAACCCAAATGCCTGCAGAAATAACTTATCAGGTCCTCCTTTTGCAAGCACCTTTGTTCCTTGTATCACTCTAGCCATTGCTGCATCAGCTACACTTGCACCAATTCTAACTGTATGCACCAAAACGGTCCAGAGAAATTACGGTCTTCACTATAAGTTAGAACTTCGATAGCATCAGATATGAATATTAATGCATTAGGATCTTTGACTTTTGTAAGTCCCACCATTACAACAGTAGGTTCTGCAAAAACTAAAGCACGATGATGGGTCCATAAAAATAAGGTTCCTGTGCTATTTGCATCAAATTAATAAATTGAAGACATCTAACAATTGTGGCAAATCTTACCA
The DNA here is from genome assembly GCA_020226215.1 of Sindora glabra. Classification (NCBI taxonomy): domain Eukaryota; kingdom Viridiplantae; phylum Streptophyta; class Magnoliopsida; order Fabales; family Fabaceae; genus Sindora; species Sindora glabra. The sequence continues at coordinate 46,804,745 of CM035229.1, forward strand.
TTAAATGATGAGATCCACCTCAAATGGAAAGCTATGATACAAAAGTATCGGTAGCACCATAAAGTTGATGCTATCGCAATATGCAGGTTAAGAGATTGTTTGAATTCATCAATAAAAAGGCATTGGAAGTATCAGAAGTGCAATTTCTTGAAAAATGGATGGGTTGTTTAGTTGGCTATTAATTAAGAAAATGAAGGAAATCCACAGAATGGAAAAAATTACTTACCTACCTCTTATATGAACTTGTGATTCTTATGATGAACTAAACAACTTCAAATATTTTTTTGGATGTTCATAATTATTTCACAACTCCTGTCCTAATAAATATAATAGGAGGCATCAGTCCCATGCACTGATGTGAGGCCTGATTTGAATTCATCGGAGAAGCATACACGGTGAACCTAATAGAGAAATAGGACGAGAATTTCTTTATCTGCTCTAATTATATCATGTATTTTTAAACATATCCAATAAATAAAAGATAATTGTCAACTTCGTCAAATTTATGAGGTCTATATATATTTTGATTTTTCAAAGATTTTTCAAAATATTAGGAACTGTAAAATTTGTTAACTGTCCTCCATTTATTGAGCATGATTAAGTATATGAAGCGTAACTGGAGCATTCAAGAATCTTTCCAATAGAACGCATGCACCAATCAATGTTTGTAAGCAGTGTTTAGGTTTAACCCCACTAAACCCTTTGGCATACCCAGGATCTTAGTTTAGATTAGTCTTAGCAGCAGGATGCCTTAATCTAGTCATTTACCGTTCCCCAGACTAATCCTCACTGCAGCCAATTCCATAAGAAAAACAAAGCAGAAAAGAAATAATGACATAGATAACATAGAAAACTCACGATGATTCCAGAGATTGTCAGCCATGATCTCAGCTTGTCTAGCTGCTGCTTCCACCTGCTTTCCGCACCGGTCTAAGGCATCACGTATGCCACCCCCTTGACCTGAATCAAATCAGATATAACATCAAAACAGTAGTAAAATCGAGAATTTCTCATGGAAATGTAAAGTTGTATGTATATACTGACCAACGTTTGCGGCAGAAGATGGAGGAACAGGGGATATGTGAACATAAGGATTTTTGTTGTTGGGGGATGTTGTAGCACCTGTCACTGGGATTTCTCTGAGATTATTCATTAATCTTTTTGTTTGTTGTTTGAAATGTGGTAGAATTAAGAGGAATTGATGCTGATGATTTCCAAGAAGAAGATAGAAAGAAAGTAAAGGGACTGCCTCGGAGGTGAGGTGAGGGAGAATAATTAGAACAAATATGTAGGTCCGAATTGCTCCTCCCTAGGAGAATATTCACATCACCTTTAATTCGTACGATTTGTGTTTTATAGGAGGGGGAAGAATTATCGGACTATAAGTTGATTTTTCAATCTATGTGTATTTAAACGTGCGAGAACTAAAAATGCAAATTATGGGCAACATTATGCTTTGGTATGTAAAGTTTTTGTTTTTTTTTACTTTATAAACGTGTCACTAAACTTATTGAAAGTTTTAATGGTTCTTACAAATCATTTAACTATTACTCTTTAAAATTGATTAAAATATGAATATTGAAAAATAGTAAATTGTAGTACTATGATTGATAATTTTTAGGAATTATTGTTTCAATGTTTTTGTAATTCTTATAAAAAGTTGAAACTTTTTCTTATAAAATTACAAGTATTCAAAATTTTTTATGATGTAGCTTTTGTAATCGAATTTACATATTTTTATAAAAATTACAAATCATAAAATAAATTATACTTTTTAATGAAAAAATACAATTTTTTTGTTTATAAATTATGTTGCATCTCTCATAAATCAATTTTAAATAAAAAATTGCAAAAGTTCAAAATAAGTGACAAGACTTTGCCCTCACACATGACATAAATAAGTTAGACTTATTTTAAAATTTTTTGATTTGAATCTAGGTCGTGACTTATTTTTAGAATAAAATTTTGGCTTAACTTAACTTATTTATAAATTTTAAAAAATTTAATTTGATTTTTTGGTTTACTTATATCTAACAATTAAAATTTAAATAAGTCATTGATGTACTTATAAATATTAGAATATATTTCATAAACAGGCCCTCTTGATCAAAGAATAGAATAATAATTTTGTTAAAGAAATAATGCATTGAGCAAAATTTTCTCTCTAATTTTATGATATTCTTAATAAATTCATAATAAATTATAGTCATATAAATAAAAAATAAAAAAAATTAAATGACATTATAATAAAAATTCACACATCATGAACTTTAAAACTTTGAGAAAATTAATGGATGATTTGAATAAAAAGAATAAGGTATGATGATAAAAGAGTATTAACTATAATGCAATTATATCAATTAATTTAAAAGCGTTATAGCAATGTGATATATCAGTCAAACTGTGGTATATATGTCATCAACAAACCCTTTAGTCAAAAAAATAGAATAATAATTTTGTTAAATAAATAATTCTTTAATCAAAATTTTCTCTCTAATTTTATAGAATTTTTTTTATAATTTAATATAATAAGGTATAATCATATTAATAAAAAATAAAAATAATTAAATGAAATAATAATAAAAATTTACCATTCACCATCTTTAAAACTTTAAAGGATTGATAGATGAGTTAAAAAAAGAGAAAAGGTACAATGATAAAGAAGTGTAGACTATAATACAATTACGTAAATTAATTTAATCAATTAATTTAAGAGTATTAGATTAGGGTAATATATTAATTAAACTCTTGTATATATGTCATAAATAAGCCCCTTAGTAAAAAATAGAATAATAGTTTTGTTAAATAAATAATGCATGAGAAAAAATTTCACTCTAATTTTATACAATTCTTAATAATTTAACATAATAAATTATAATCATATTAATTAAAAATAAATGTGATTAAATGATATAATAATCTAAATTTATTACTGATCAACTTTAAAATTTTGATAAGGTTGATGGATGAGCTAAATAAAGAGAAGAAGGTACAATGATAAAGGAGTGTTTACTATAATGCAACTATGTCAATTAGTGTAAAAGTATTAGATTAGAATAATATATTAATTAATAAACTAGCTTAATAAACTAGCAAATTAAGCCTAAAATTAAATGGGTTAAATTTGTTTAATAAACATGCTAATATAGTAGCTTATGCTTGATTTATTTTATTAAATAAATAAGTGAAGTTAAGTTTTTAATGAATTAGATCATAAATTACTCATGAATGACATAATCTATTTCTATCCTTCACATAAGCAATAGAATGGATTAAGGTCAATTTTAAAATGTTCAATGTACTTGGCCAAGAGGCAAGTGAAATAAGGAAAATGGTTAGACTTGTGGAATGGACAAGCTGGATTGGCCTGCGGAGTGGTTTGCACAGGTTGACCATTAAATGGGTTCGGCTTAATTCGTCTATTTTTTGTATGGACCTCTATTATAGAAACCTTAATTCGATCTTTATGGACTAAAGTTAGCTTGCAGTCTTTTTTTTTTAATTTTTTTAATTTTTTCAACTTTTAAATAATAAAAAAATTAAAATTATTTAAAAGTATTACATATTTATTCATAAATTAGTCATAATATTTTTAAATATATATATAATCTTAAAAAATATTATATAAAAAATATAAATCATAAAATATTTATGAAATAAAAATATTATTTATAAATTATTCATAACACAATCTTATATGATTAAAAATAAAAAATAAAAGTGTAATTTTGTATGAATTAAAAATATTAATCAATATAAACTTTAGAAATATAATATATATATATATATATATATGTTTCGCAAGCCATCTGCCATATCTATGGGCTTTTGTGTGCCAGATCAATTGCATGTATAACTCCTAAGATTTTCAAAATAGAGACTTGACTCTTTTAAAATTCGTGGACTAATAACCTTACTCACATATTTTGTTCCATTTTAACAGCTTTAAAAATGACATTGAAATTTTATTTATAATAATAAGAGTGAATGAATTACAATATACATTTATACAAAGATTATGACTTGAATTCTGAATATAGAAATAGACACAAAATATTTATGAGAGATTAATTATTACTTGAAAATTTTCCGCAAATGACATCTGAATATTAGGTACATTGGCGAGGCGCTTCCGCGCATTGATCAACGGAATTATATTATATTATACTTTTATTTGTGAAATATAAATTAAACTTTCACAATAAATATTTACTTACAAAAAATCTTATAGTCAAGCAAATCAAAATAACCCATCACAAAGTCTTTAAATATGATTCCATGGCAAGATGTTTTGATATATAATTAGCTAAAAATCTTAGGTTTAAATTTCGTAATCATGTACATATAAGACAAAATCTAATTAAACTATAAAGGAAGCAAAGAGATTTTTAAAATTTAACAAGATTTTAAAATATGAACAAATTGATTATAATTCAATATTAAAACATGTTTAGAAATCTTTTAATCATAATTTTAAAGATAATTTTTTTTAAATTTTAATTAGATTTCTAAGATTCTATTTATTTTGTTAGAAAATATTTCTTATAGGAAAATATCACTTGAATGTATATTACTAAAGGAGGAAAACACCAAATTTCTCTTTTAAATTATAAGATATATTTTAGAGAATAAAGTGGATAATCACAATTATTGATATAAAAAATTAAAGAATAAAAATTGATAAATAACAAACCACTCAAAAGTGATTTTTAATTTATAATTATTTTCTCTCTTAATTTTCTCGTTAATAATTATAATTATCTATTTTATATTTTATAGTGTATTTTTACACATTAGAATAGTCAGATATGAAACATACCATTCATATAACTTATAATTAAAAAAGTAATACTCAGAGTTATAAGTTAAAAACAGTAATATAAATTAATTTTTTTTGAAATAAAGGATGTTATTTTTTAAAAAAATTTTCATATTTAATATTGAATAAACACATTTTTTTCATTCTTTTAATATTTCATAACTACAATTTAAAGAAAAAAATTCATCAAAAGAATCAAACTCTAAAAATACATAATTTCGTAAGTCAATCGCACGATATTGTGTAGAACATTCTAGTTATTTTAGGGTCATACAGTTCATTTTCGAAAGCTATCGTAGGAAGGAAATTTCAAGAATATTACGTAAGATTGTGATAACGTTCGAGTTCCTCAATTAGATGACTGGGACAACTATATAAATTAACAGGAGTAGGTGCTGGTGTGTTTGTGCGCGATAAAAACTCGAGTGCGATTGAGTGGAAGCCAATGATGTATGGGGAGTGATTATGCAAGCAGGTGCATCTGCACTAACGAAAGAGTGATAGAGAGGAACGAATAGATTGCATTAAGTGTATAGGTTATTGATATTGATAACTATTGAGATGATATTTTAAATGTTATAATAATAATAATAATTTGATAATTATTTAATTATTTTATTTATAAGAATTTTTATATAAGGTATATATTATATATTTATTATCCAAATTAAATTTTTATTATATATTATTAATTTGAGCATCGATTTTTTTTGTAAGGTTTTGTTTAGCTCTTTTTCTTTGTTTTTTAGGGGTTACTTGATTCGAATAGAGAGTAATTTTTAGTAGAAAATTAAACTTTTTAAGAAATTATTTTTTATGCCAATTTTTTTTTAAAATATTTAAAGTTGCTTAATTAATACATAAAAAATGAAAGTAACTTCTTATATTTATTTGATTCAATTTTGAATATATTAAAAAATATTAATAAAATAATTATATTTATAAATAACAATAACATAGGAAGTAAAATTAATTATTTAAAGAGGAGATAAGTAAATAAAGTTTTATATTTTGTGAGTAGTAGAATTTTTCAAGAAATTCTACTTCTCGCAATTAATTAGAAATTAGATAACTAAATAATTTATCTTTTTTTATTTATCAACAAAAAAATAGAATTTCCCATATTTTGGGGAATTAAATGATCGCTTATAAATACTCTAGTGGGCAAATGTTCAAATGCAAGTAAGTTTGTTTAAATTATTATTGGTCCACTATTTTCAACGAGATCCTAAGCATTTACTGACATAGCTAATTCCTAAACTATGATCCTTATTGAATTTTTTTTTTATTATCATCATCGAGAAGTGGCTGCCAATGTTGATTAGCAGTGTGAGGAGATTCATATGCCAATTGATGTTGGTGGGGACATTGCGCTCTGTAAGTGTGAAAGCTCAAAAGGTTTTGATCTAAAAACAACAAATTACGTCTACAAGAAATTAAATCAATTTTGGATTAGATGCTATATGAACGGCTGCTTTATGTAGAAACCGAGAATCCAAATAAAGTAATGCTGGATTTTGATGTTGATGAAAATTGCACAATATAGCAGAACGCCGAAAGAGAGATTCTCTTCCCACTCGGAATAATTGCACGCAATTGTTCTCCATAACAGCTTGATAAAAGAGGATGAACCGATTCCTCCGCTTATTTTTACAGATAATATTTTTAATAAAATATAATTATAAAATAGTAAGATAATAAATTTTTTTTCTTTATTTAATATTAAATATAAAAAAGTATACTAGAAAATATATTTTTATACTAAAGATAAAATTATTTTATTATTATTTTGATACTAAATATTATAATTTTTTAATTAACACTATTACGAGAACTTATATTCATATAAGTTATTTAATAAAAATCATATCAATTCTAAGAATCGAATGTATATATGAATAATATTGTATATTAAACCATTTTATATTGGTTATTAAAAATTAATGTGAAATATTTACATAATATCTTTTAATTTTAGAGTTATTTTTTTCTATTTTTAATCAAAATTTTCATAATAAAAATTAAACAAGTCTAATATCCTGTTAAAAATATATATTTCAAGTTAAAAATTTTGAAAGATCATAATTTAATATTTGGTTGTCCATTTTGAGTGAATTTTATATAGTTTTCAAGATTTATCCATTTATAAAATGCTACTCTCTTGAAATTGCAAAATTATGGATTTTTTTTAGATCTTTCATCATTATTTGGCCAATTTCAAATTTTACTGTAATATTTTATCAAATATATAATAAATATCTAAATCCTATATATAATCTCAAAAGTTATATAAAAGAAATATAAATAAAAAATTTTCAAAAAAATTTGCACAAAAAATTAGAGAAATAGAAGAGATGAAGATATGAAAAATAAAAATAAAAAAAGCATGATTTATGTTTTGAACCTTCTTCATACTTGATACTAATTGAGAGAGTATCCGTAATTCATTGACCCATAATAGATGATGGAGTGAGATTTAGTGTTTTATAAAGGAAGTTAGATGATGATTGAACTTAAAAATAAATAAGAGAGATAATGAGTGTGTTGATAAAAAAATAAGATTTACTTTATTTATAGCATAAAAAAGTCATTGTCACTATATTTTAAATATCAATTATTTTAGGAATTGATAATCTTGTAGGAAACAAAATTAACTTTTTTTAAAGAATTGACCTTTAAAATTTTCTCATAATGGATGATGGAGTGATATTTAATATTCTATAGAGAAAACTAGATGATGATTGAACTTTGAAAATAAATAAGAGAGAGAATGAGTGTGTTGATCAAAAAAATAAGATTTACTTTATTTATAGCACAAAAAAGTCATTGCCACTATATTTTAAATATCAATTATTTTAGGACCGATAATCTTGTAGGAAGAAAAAAATCAATTTTTTAAAGAATTAATTTTAAAATTTCTCATATTTTCAAGATGTCACTACTCTTATGATTTTATACTTAATTATTTAAAAAATTAACATATTAAAAATTTTATTTTTTAATGTCAAGATCTACATTGTTTTAAACGTCAATTTTATAAAAAAAATTGATGTATTACTTCTCATCTCTTGTGATATCAATTCTCTAATAATTGATATAAAAAACTTTTCAAGTATTATAATATCAATTTTTTATTTAATATAATATATTAAATTATTCATATTTTTAAAAATATTATCACATTATTATATATATTAATTTTCACTATTATATATATTAATTTTCACTTTAATTGATGTTAATTGAACAGCGTGGTTTGGCATCTCTGTAGAAGTGTGAGGCATACAATTGATAGTCATTCCTTTATTTATATGAAAAATAAACAAAATTTTTACATAAAAAATTTATTTAGAAAAAAGGAGTTTTTCTTTTTAATATGCAGTGAGCTTGAGAACAGTTTTAGTCAAATTTTAAGTTGACAAAAAATAGCGTGTCTCCTTTCATGTGCCAAGCTGTTCTTTCCCATCAATTGTGATGGTTCTCTTTAGTGTCTCCTTTTTCTTACGCCAGCAACTCGTGCTTGGTCTAAAGAAATTTGGGAATCTAAAGAGACGTATGAGGATAAATTTTCGTTAAGAAAAATAAAAATACGTTAACAATAAATTATGAATGAGCAAGTTAGAGAAATTTTTAAGATATAATCAGATAAATTTATATAAAAATATTTCCTTTGATAGCTGTACAGCACGTAACGACTTTGCATAAAATAATATAAAAATGACTTAAACCAATCATGGATACATAAATCATGACTTATTTATATCTATTTGAATTTGAATTTGAATTGGACCCCGCCCACACCTCTCGTTCTTGGCCTGAGAAACTCAATCCGTGGCCGAACAATAAGATAAGATATCATCACTAAAATATATAGTATTTTATTTTTTTTAATGAATATCATATTCATAAACCTCGTCTGAAGAATTTGCAAAATTACTTATGGCATGAAGTAACGATTTAAATTGCGAATCATGTTATATAGGTAACTAGATTTTAAACCTGTGCATTGGACGGATATATAAAAAATTGCGTGTATATCATTTTTCATAAACAAAATTTTCAGTAACTTTGAATAAAAATTTATCAAATAAATAAATAGCTATTTAGATAGTCAACCGATAATATTGTCATAAATATATAAATTGAAGTTATAATTAATCTACAACAATAAAATATTTTAGTTGTTTATAACAAAATTTAAAAGTTAAATTTAATATATATATATATATATATATATATATATATATATATATAAGATTTGCTTTGGTTCTCCTAATTGAATCTTTTTAGTTAATTCAAAAAATTTAAAATACTTAGTTAAATACCAATAATATATATATTTATTGAAAAAATCAATAGCAAATATTGACAAAAAAAAAATCGTTCAAGTAACTTTATGGAGTTACATGAATTTAGGTGGAAAATATGATGGGTAAAACTAAAAAATATTTGCAAAATTAATGGTTAATGACAATTCTGAATAAATTCAACTAGCTTATAAATGGATTGATCAAGTTGAGTTGGCTACACAAGAAATAAAAGGTTAGGCATAAGTAGTAGAGAGATCTATTGAACATAATTTAATGCTTAAGTTAGTAGTAATTTTAGGCGGAATATTTGTAAAGAATTGCGTCTTAAGTTTTAATTGCATGCCTGGCACCTTGTATAGGATTCTAGAATTAATTAAATTAAGGTTCCATTAGATTTGGGACTTATCATTATAGACATTATTTTTGACATGTTAGAATATTCCTTGATTTTAGCTAGGCAAAGGGATGATATTTAGGCTTAACTCTAGTTAAGAGACAAGTTCATGATTTGATTGGGTTGATATTAGGTTGATTATAGGCTATTTATTATGCATCAAGCTAGGATTGTGACATCCAACTAGGTGTGATTCAATTGACCATTTTTGTCAATGTTACTTGCTGGGCTCCCTTTACGCTTCATTTGTTTAAATGGATTTACTTTAAACTAGTATTAAATGCTTAAGTGCTTTGGCATTTATGATGATGTGGATCCCAAGATACATCTAAATGTGAGTTATCACTGAGATTATCATCTTGACCCTTGAATTTGTTTTTTCCTCAACCATTAGTTTGGGCACCTCTTTTTATGTTGCTTCATCTTAACTTCGTAATTGAATCCTCTTAGGCCATTGGATTTATGGTGGTTTTCTTTTATCAGATCATCTTAGCCATTAACAGCAACAGTATAAATTCTCTTTTCTAATATTCTTCATTCATTTTGATCTTTACCTTTAACCTTTGCACTACTTTCTTTTCTAGTTAAGGCATTTTTTAATGTTTAATGTCCTTTGATTTTCCTCTTAAGAATTTTTTAAGTATGTTTATTTCTTCTTTTTCTTTTTCCTTTTCTTTATTACTGTTAACAATTATTACTTCACTTTTTGTCAACTTCATCTTCATATATGCTAATGTGTTTTTGCTATGAATTATGTGCTTGTTATGCTTTTGTCATAAATTGTTGTTATCTTCTTTAAAATGTTGAAAAAACATTTAAGCTTTAGTTTTAATTTAATTATGAAAGGTATGCTATTAGAAAACTTGTTCACAATTTGTCTGGGATGTTTGCAATTGTGCATAGCTTATAATTTGATTTGATTAAATTTCCTTAGTTATTATTGTTTTGCCAATGTTTTTCACTAGAATTCTATTGTTGTCTATTTAGGTTCTTTGTTTGGACATTATTTTTATTTTTTAATGCCTTTTACTAGGACAATATTTGGTGTTTGTTCATGTCATTTAGACTTTTCTTGTTGTTTCCTAACCTTTAATATTTTGCTTCTATGAAGGTTTTGCTCAAATGTTAATATCCTTTTACCTTTATACTTTTGTGATATCACTTTCATTATTAGAGTCTTTGAGTTTTTTTTTTATTCTCATAGAGCAACAAAAGTTATTTGGAGCTATATTTGCATTACCTTTTACTATCATTATAGTTGACTGATCTAGAAAAATTAAAGGAGAAGAATTAGTTTCTTATTTGGTGGGTGGCTTAAAAATTTGAATTGGATGAATATGGATATTAAATGACTACTATATCCAGTCAATAGATAAATTTTGAGGTTATAGTTGATCTTCAACATTGTTGTTCAATTACCAATGATATGGGTTTTATGTCCTTCTTGCTAAGGAAGACAAGTAGGCTTGTAGCTATGACATATCTTTTTTATTCATATTTTATAATGATATCATGCTACAGGTTAGTATCTCCCTTTTTTTTTTCTTTTCAGTAGTGTGTTATGAAATGTTTAAATATATATTTGACTTAATTCAACTTAGAGTGCTTGGTATTTATTAACTTATTTTGAGGTTTTATGCGACAAGATAAAGCTTAAATTTTGTAATCTCATAACTTATCTTACTTTTATACCTACTCCCACTAGAGGAATGAAACCTAGACCTATATTATACATAAATCTAATCAAATACTTTTTGATCACTTGTGTATTAGTACAAAGGCATGGAATAATAGCTTTTTTTAAAGGTTCAAATGGTTAATGACATAAAACGATGCTAGATAAATGGGAATTGACAATTCCTTATTAAATAGGCTAGAGGTATGAACATCCCTTCTTCTTATGCTATAAGACTTTAAGTAATATGATCAAGACACTATTGTTCGATTCTTATCAAGTTCTTATTTTGTGTTGCTTGGATTTTTCTTTATTGCATTGTATTTAACTACTTATTATTCTTATTACAGAGTGGTGGTTAGGTAAAAGGGATTTTGATATTCTAAACTCTATAATAGATTTGTAGGATAGCTTTTATTTGAAAGGTGTATCTTGTGAAGGAAAATGGTGTGACTTCTATTTTAATCATCTAGGTTCAAAATCCAAGTTAGAATGAGGAAGCTTCAACCTATATTGTGGTTACCTTTGTGGCTTATGAATTTGACATGCAAGTTTTATAGTATGTCTTTACTTCTAGTTGATGAAGACTTGCATTGAAAAAGAAGAAGGGTAAGAGGAAACATAACATTGAGTTTGTTAGTAAGAGTGAAGGAGTAATGAAATAAATAATATAGGTGGTTTTGAGATGATGCTAATCAAGGTTTCTCCTTAGGTTAACATCCCTTAAAACTTATGGTACAAAGATGTAAATTTTATTCCTTGGTTACAAAGGTTCCCTATTACGAATGTTAATAATCAAAAGAATCACTTTTATTTTGCTAAACATGGAGAAAGCCAAGCCCTTCATTTTTTGTTAGTAGAGATCGATTAGGCATTAGGTGCTTTTTTAGAAACCATTTTCGATGTAGAAAAGAATAATAAAGTTTCCTTTTGGAGTCATTTATAAGTGATGAAGAAAAATCTGACTACCACCTATAATTCCTTAGAAGGAAATACCTTTAAGTTCATAGAATAGAAAAAAAGAGAGGTGGGTCTAAAGGAGAAACTAAAGAAAAAGTAGCAATCTCACTCATCTACAAAGTTCACTTTTAAATACATGCCACTAGAAAAAGTAACAGTGGAAGAATGTGTTGAATGGAAAAGATGAGGAGTTTTAAAGGTTAAAGAAGTAGGTTGAAGAATTTAATGCTGAACTCTTAAATGTTTAGGTGAATTGTTGGCCACTCATTTACTTGGGTTTCAAGGGGGACTTTTATCAAATATAGCCCCTTAATTTTTCAATTGATCTCTCAAAGACTGATAAGGATTGTAACCTTGAAGATTTACTTAAAAAGAGGAATGCCCTTTAATTTTAATTGTAATTTTATGAAGCTTTTTGGATATTTTTAAAGATTATTAATAATGCTTAAAGTTTACTTTAATCAAATTGAAGATTGATTTTTCTAGATAATTTATGGCTTTTAACAAGCCTTTAGTTTTTATTTGGTTGTTTGGTCTTTATTTTTCAAACTTGTGCTCTTAGAGTTTTTTTTTCTAATAGTTTTTTGGTTATTCTTTCATAAGAAGTGCTTATGGAGAGCTTTGTCAAGGCAATTCAAACTTTAAGATTTAGCATTTAGCTTTCCAATAAGCTTTAGTACTTTTTAAGTTGTTTGGACCTTTTTAGATCTGGCATTTAGTTTCTATCGAGCTTTAGTTATTTAAGTTATTTAGACTTTTCCAAATTTGGCATCAAGCTTCTAATGAGTTTTAATGCTTTTTAGGTCATTTAAACTTTAATTTCTAAATTTGGTACTTCAAATTATAAAAGCTTACTTAGTTTTTTTAAGGCAATATGGTGTATTTATGAGGTTTTACATGGATTTACCATACATGCTTTGGGTATTGAAAGAGTATAGCTCCCATCAGGCTTTAGGTGCTAAGAGCATGTAGCTTGCACTATACTTTAAGTGTCAAGGGTGTATAACTTACTCATGCCTTTAAGGATATTTGATATGCTAAAGTACTTCTTGTATTTATTTAAATGTTTATAAAATATTATTTAAGGTAAGTTGCATTCTATGTTCTAGGGATTGGCATACCTTTCATTGTTTCAAGCTTGAATGCTCTTTTTTTTATATTTTCTTTGACTTTGAAAGGTCCCTTCTACTTTAGGCTAACTTTCCATTGCTTGCATTTTTGTAGGGTCTTTAGCCTATTTAAGGGTGAGGGATACTTTAGGTAACTTTTTTATTTTGACCTTTTTGTTAAAGTACTTTGTTAATTTCTTTTTATATTGCTCAGTTCTAATTCAGTTCACGTCATGGACTTTAAAAAGTAAGTCTTAATCTTGTTTTCTATTATGTTAATTTGCCTCTTCTTTGTAATGTTCGTGCTCTTCACTTAGCTTTCTAAGTTTGTTTAATAGCATGGTTTTTGAGTTGTAGGTCAACTTGAAGGGGGTTTAGCCTGTGAAAAATTATGGAGTGGTTCTATATGACCATTAAATACTTAGGAGTTCCTTTACCCATTTACATTTGGCCTTTTCTAATCTTCATTTCAATCCTTCTAGTATGATTCTATTTACTAGCTTAGCTTAATTGTTTAATTAAGAATGTTTAACCAATGTGAACCTTTACTTAATTTTGAGGCTTTAAAAAATTAGAAAATGAGAGACATCTACTAGCTTTATAAATGAACCATTATTAAAGGTAAATGTGATTACCGTTAGTAAAAACCCATAAAGTGTTTGGTTGTGAACTATGTTGCATTATCCAAGATTAATTTCTTTAGCAAGCTAAATTTGGATATAATAAAGTCAATATGATGGCATAAAAGTATTCAATTGGATTCTAGTTCATAATGTTACTTGTATATAATGAACTTCCAAAAGAACTTTTGTATGGTTTTAATAAGATGGATGTAAAGAGTTAGACCTCGATCCATTTCATGAAGTAGTCTATTCCCATTAGTATGTATTTTAGTTAACAAGGAGTGATTGAAAAATGTCTGAAAAGATTTATTCCCTACTTCACTAATGGCCATGAAGAAATGATTGGCTTTGTCAACATTGATAATTATTGCTAAACTTTTGTAAGTTTTTAGTGCTTGTTACAATTTTGAATGAGCTTGATCACTTTTTTTCTTATTTTAAAGTAGTAGTAACTAGAGCAAATTACTTTTAAAGCTAAAGCTAATCCTTGCTAGATGGTTGTCATATATTCTTTTGTGTAATTCATTTTTATTAATCAAAAGTTCTCTATTTTCTATGTATGCCCAATAGGAGTTATCTAGAACTTAGATAGTTGACTTGTAAGACTTCATATTCTTCTATGGCTAATTAATTCTTGTGCAATTGTTAACTGCTACTTTGGCATTGGCTAATTTTGCTAAGGTGTTTGCCTTTTCATTCTTCAATCTAGGTACCTTTAAAAGCTTATATTTAAATTTTGCTAGTAGGTTTTTTAGCTTTTTTTATGTACTTGATTAAGCTTTTTTTTTATTTGTACTCTCCTTCTAATAGTGCAATGGTCAAATTTCAATTGTTATAGATTAATATCTTCTTAATTTAGATTTCTATTGCTAACTTTAGATTAATTATGATAGCTTCATATTTAGCTTGATTTTTTATATCTTTAAATTTGAACTTGATTAAGTATTTAAGAACAATCTTGTTCTTACTTTTTAAAATTGTTCCTACTCCACTTCTTTTTTTGTTAAACAACCTATCTCCATATATGATCCTTTTCAAGAATGAATTTATGTATCCTTCTCAAGTCATTTTTACCATGAAGTTGGCTAATGTTTGAGATTTGTTCACCTTCCTGAGTTTATAATTGATGCCATATTTTGATAGTTCGATTGACCAAGCTACTAATCGATCGATGAGATTGGGTTTATGTAAAATTTATCTTATTGGTACATTTAGGTAGACTATTATTTGATAACTTTAGAAGTAAAGTTTAAGCTTTTTGGAGGAGATTAACAAGGTGAATGCTAAATTTTCAATCTTATGGTATCTTATTTTAGAAATTTATTTGTTTATACATTTTTTCAATTTCTTTAACAAAGACAAAGCTTATAGCCATATCTAAGGAAGGTATAAATATAGTGTGTTACCCCTTTCTGCTTAACTTAGTTTTAGTGGTGTGTTTAGATATTTTTTTAGTTTAAAGAGTGCTTCATTACACTTGTTATTCCATACAAAATTTCTAGAATTTTTAAAGAGATGATAAACATGAAAGCATTTATCAATTGACCTAGATAAGAATCTAGAAAAAGCTACTAGCCTCTATCAAGGGCTTAAATTTTCTTAATGTTTAAAAGGCTTCTCATTTTTATAATTTTTTGACATTTCACTAGTTTTACTTCTATTTCTTGTTTGATAAACATGGAACATGAGAACTTTCTTACTTTTACCTTGAATGCATTTTTTTTAAGTTAAGCCATATTTGATATTTTTTAAGAACTTTAAATGCCTAGGCAATATTTTTCCAATGTGGTTCCTTGATGATCAATTTAATGATCATATCATTAATGTAAACTTTCATGTTCCTAATTTTTTAGTCCATAAACACCTTGTTCATCATATGTTAGGAGGATGTGCTTTTATTTTTTAAGCCAAATGGCATGACTTTGTACTAGAAAACTCTTTGATCCATTATAAAGGTTATTTTATCCTCATCATTAGGCTACATCTTCATTTGGTTGTACCCCAAGAAGGTATCATTGAAACTAAGGATTTTGGTGCTTGATAAATTATCTACTAATAGATTGATATTAAGCAAAAGGTATGAATCTTTAGGGCATGCTTTATTTAGGTTTGTGTAGTTAACACATATCCTTCAAGTGTCATTTGCTTTCTTTTCTAGAATCACATTTGCTAACTAAGTGATGTGAGGGACTTCTCTGATAAAATTGACCTTTAATAACTTGTTTATTTCTTCTTTAATCATTGTTTGCCTTCACTCCTCCATTTTTCTCTTTTTACTGCATTAGCTTTATGGTCAAATTTATCGATAATTTATGGCAAGCCATTGTCATGTCAATACCAAGCATATTGACTAGAGCCCATGTAAATACAACTTTATTAACTCCTAATAGTTGTGTCAATATTTGTTTATCCCATTTTTCTAGATTTCCTTTAATTTTTATAATTCTATCACTATCTCCTTCAAATAAATGGATTTCTTCAAGCTTAAATTCAAGATTTGTTATTAAAAAATCATTTAACTAAACTTTTAATAAGTTTGAATTAACTATTTAACAATTTTTTTGAAAGGATTATTGATTACATCAAACTTGTTTTGATATCTTTTCCTTTTAGGTTGATCATGTAACACTATCGTATTAATTTTTTGATCTCCTTTTACAAGTCAATTCTATTTGGAATGTTAAATTTTATTAGTAGATGTGGTATAGATATGATGACTTTTACATGGTTCAATGATAGTTGACCAAGGATGGCATTGTAGAGATTATTTGGTGCTAATACAACAAAAAAATTGACATTAATTAATTACACTTTGAAGATAGAATTGATTTAACTTTTAGTGTTATTGTTCTCTTAACTTGAACTTGACTTTTGGAAAATCTAATAAGCACTCCCTATAAGGTTTATATACATCCTTAGTAATTCCTGTATCGATTGATGTTATAGAATACAAGATAGCCACTGAACTTCTTGATTAACTAAGATCTACTTGATGAGTATAGACTTGCATAATGATGATAATTAAATTGTCATGATTTTGATCAATATTACCAAAGTCTGCCTTTGTGAAACTTATTGGCTTGAACTTTTCCTTTTGCCATTTCTACCTTATAGTGAAAATTTATTTGGCATGACTTTTTCTGGAATGATTTGTATTACCTCCTTTAGCAAATCCACCTATAATAGTTTTAATGACTTCATCCATTTTGAGCTTATTAGGGTAGGTACACCCGATCAATTATCTTTCTTTAATAGATCTTTTTTCTATTCATTTTTACCTTGGACTTTAGTATTGTACTTTTTATATTTTAAAAGGTATCCTCTCTAGATCAAGTTTGTTACTTAATCCTAGTATGATACAATTATTCATGTCATGGCCGTAGTTCTAGTAGAATTTGTAATACTTTGTCTAGTAGGCTGGGGGTGCTTTCTTTTGTTTAAGGTTAGGAATTTCATTGGCTTGGTTACTTTAACGTCATAGGCAATTTTGTTTAGAGGGCATTTAATGATTTGTAATTGTTAAAATGATTTTGGGGTGATATTCATCACAATATCTTGATTTTGTATTTCTCTTAGCTTTTGCTAAAGGGTGATTATACTATTACTAATTCAAGCCTTACTTTTTAGCATTTATGAATTTTTTAACTAAAGATAGCAACTCCTTTAAGGTAGGATTGAGCTTTTTTTCCAAAGAGAGAGAAAAAAGTGCTCTAAATGGAGTTTTACCATTATTTGATGAATGACAATACTTTTGTTAAGGTCTTTTGTTTCTTGTGCCAATGCACTAAATCAAGAAAGGTATTCTTGCAAAGTTTTTTAATGATTTTATTGAAAATTTTCTAGGGTCACGAATATTTTGTTAGAAAGTTTACTAGTTGCAAAATGAGCTTGAAAGGTTTCAGTTGATTACTTGAAGTTTGAAATCAATTGACTAGGGATAAAAGTAAACCATTGCATTCCTACCTTCCTTAAAGTCATAGAAAATGCATGGCACATAATAGCATTAGGAGTGCCCAAGAAAAGTAAGGATGCCTGAAAGGTTTTTAAGTGTTCTGATGAGTCGATCATGCTATCATATGTATCTAAATTTGTTAGGAATTCAAATAAAGTGGGTAATGGTATATCATGATTTTTAATATAAATGGGTAATCATCTTCAATTGAAAAAAATAGGTTTTAGGAGAATTTAGTATGAAAATTATTTTGACTTATGGATAGGAAAAAAAGGTCATATTCTTCATGATGGATTAATAGGTTAATGAATTTTCTTTTGAGGTTAAGAATATTCGTGTTTGGATGAAGTAGAAGGAATAATAGAAAGAACAAAGAAGGGGTTATTTTATTTGTAATTGGTGGAAGGTTTATAGGTCTTAAAGAAAGAATGATCGAGCATTTGAAGTTAAGAATGGCATCGTTACTAATGGCCTTAAAGGTTGAAGTGTGATAGGGGTTAATCATTGCAAATGACATATTTATAATTGATGTTTGCAATAATTTGCTAAGGGGAATGGTGGAGCTAATAAAATTGGGCCGATAATGGTTGAGATAGAGGATGGCATGGATGCCAGTGGTGGCAATGTTACTTAACATTATTAATAAAGGTGGGAGAGTGTTAATTTTTATTTGTAAGTAATAGATTTATTCTTAAAAAATGTCATATTCTATTTCAATAGTTTTCCATTGATTTCTTTTAGCAAGGGAAGCTTCATGCTCATCGAGGAATTGTTCTCGATGGCATGATAGAGAGTGTATACCTCGATGGTGAGAGTAGCTAGATGTGCCTTGCCTTTAAGGATGGGAAGAAACTTTACATTAGTGCCACCTATAAGACATGGAATGGGTATTGTGTGATATGGTGGTGAGGTAAGTCATAAATGGTGCTAAATGATAATTTTGACCAACTTAGAGATAAACTGACTAAGTTAAATTGCTTGTATAAAAATAAAAGGTCAATTGTACATAACAAGTGATTCACCGAACATACTTTAATGTTTAAGTTAATAATAGTTTTAGCCAGAATATTTGTAATGATTTTTATCTTAGGTCTTAATTGCATATTTGTGGCCTTTTATATGACTTAGGCATTAATGAGTGTGCTAAGGTTCTAATGAATTTAGGGCTTATCATTATAGACATTGTCTTTGACATGTTAGAGTATTCCTTACCTTTAGTTATGCTAAAACATTATATTTAGGCTTGACTTTGGTTAAGAACCAAGTTTATGATTAGATTGGTTAGGTATTTAGTTGATCATAGGCCATTTGTTGTGCATTAAGTAGAGGTTATATCATTTGACTAGATGTGATTTGATCAGCCATTTTGGTTGTTATCAATTAGTAGTATTTATGAATGGTCATATTATTTATGATTAGGACAAGGATAATCTAAATGAGGCATTCCATTATTTAAGAAGGAAAAAATGAATAAAATATTAATGTAATAGAAAAGAAGTTTATGTAAATAAGATATTTAATTATAACTTAATTTGAAGCATAATCCATAATTAGAAAAGAAATGGACAATTAAGGCAAACAAATATATATCAACACTTTAGTGATGCAGTGACACTTAATAATACTATAGAATCATTGATAGACATTGATTACTATTATAATTGATGTCTATTTTTATTTAATTTAAAGCATCATGCTAGGAGAAGTAAAAATTTCATACATTAGTTTTAAACTTAATTAACATTTAAATGTATGGTAACTGCTTGCTTACTTTGAAAGAGTGACGCATAGAATGTTACTTTTATGTTAATACTGAATGTTCATTATTTTTTGTAGTGCCTCTAAATTTTATTGCACTCTTTTTATAAAGTTTAGGTAGTGTTTGAGCATAACTTACTCATTCCTGAAAATGCTTTAAATTTTGTGAAAGCATCCTATCTAGGACTTTGATGCCTTCTACTCTCGAATAATAGAAGGCATTAAAATTTTGGATGGGATGCTTCCAGAAAATTTAAGGAATTTCTAAGTTAGAAGTAAGGATATGTGAGTTGTCCTCATATTCTACTTAATACTCTAAAACTGATAACAAAGGCTAATATTTGTAAAATCTTATGTAACACTTCCTCTCGTTCTCCACTTTAACACGATCAAAAGATTATTGAGTTCCAATTGAGAAGACAAAAAAAAAATTTCTTTAATATATGAAAGTTTGCAACAATAATAAGGATTTTGATATAATTGGGGTGTAAATTTAGTTATATAGTGATTTTGCCATAAACATGTATTGATGATTTGTTATAATTTTTGTGTATGTTATTTTATGGAATATATATAGATGTAATGATTTGAAAAGAAATTAAATGTTAGAATTAATTTGCAAAATTGTTTATATTTTTCTCATTTGATTACACTTTCATAATAAATTATTTAATGATAATTAAATTTTACCAAACATTTTTATATTCAACATTTGGTTTATAAGGTGTACAAAATAGAAAAAAATTAAAATAATTTTTTTTATAATTTCATAATATGATGCATGATAAGACATTAATACTAAACAAATTAATCTCTAAAAGCATTTTAAACATCTCTATTGAGCAATTTTCAATCGTAAATATGTTAATTTAGGACTTAATTAATGTTTAATATGATAACATTTACAATGTTATGAGAATATGTAAAAACTTATGATATCAGTGATTTGTAAAACCGTCATCTAAGAGGCATTTTAAGTGTCTCTCCTAAAAATGTAAAACTTTCTCACATTGGTTTTGGATTTGAATGATGTCTAGAAGTATAACAACCATATTTTCTTTGAAGAAAGAGTAAACCTAAGACATCAATTGTTTGTTAATAACTGCTATCTATGTTTTTTTATACTTCCTATAAATTTTGGTGTCATTCTCAATTTCAAACATTTTGCTGATGCCTTAACCTCTATTATTTAACTTAGTGTTTGTGTGGAGTGGGAAGACACCTCCATTGCCATTTCATCTAACAATGGGAAGACACCTTTATTACCATTTCATCAAACATCTTTAGAGATGTCAAAGAATCCTATAAAAAAATTGGTTACTTTAATTTCTTCTACTTTCCCACATGCTAAGTTTCTAAATGTGTTACATAAGATGGTAGGGGAGTTGTCTTCCTCCTTTACACAAACTTTAGCATTGCTAATTTTTGCAATGTATCTTTTGATAGATGGTGGGAGGTAAGCGATTTCATGCCTCATTGGAATGTTGTTATATTAATAAAAAAAAAGAATCGACACTAATCATTTTTTAATAGTGTGATTAGAACACTTAAAAAGATATGTATTTTTAACGTTTAGATTTGAGATTTAATTATGTGTAGGGAATGTATTAGCATTTTATAATGTCTATTGAAAGAATGGTTACCCATTTATTCTAATTTTATCTTTTGAATTTAATTATGATAATCCTTATTATATTATATGTATATTTTTCTAAAAATATGATATTAATTTTAATTAATTTGTTGATTTGATTGTCAAATTTATTTAACGATGTAATTTGAATGGAATTAAATGTCTTAATAATATTAAGTATTATTATGATCGTACTTGCAATCAAATTACTTAACTTTGATATATCATAAGCATAAATTTTATTATTTTTAAAATTTTTTTAATAAAATAATTGTAAGATAACTTTTAAAATAACGAGATAAAAGAAAATTATTTTAAGTAATCTTATTTATTTATTTACTTTGAAAAAGTATCAAATCAATAATTTTCTATAATATCAAATTTATTCAACTTAATGGCTAAGTTTAAATAAA
The DNA here is from genome assembly GCA_020226215.1 of Sindora glabra. Taxonomy (NCBI): domain Eukaryota; kingdom Viridiplantae; phylum Streptophyta; class Magnoliopsida; order Fabales; family Fabaceae; genus Sindora; species Sindora glabra. The sequence continues at coordinate 46,826,391 of CM035229.1, forward strand.
GAAATTATACAAAAAATTAAAATTATATATATTGCATTTGAAATTAATTTTCATGTTATTTCGTAATTTTTAAGGTATAAAGTTTATCTAACTTTATGGTCAGATTTGAAATAAGAAATTGCTCTAAACAATCAGAATCTTATTTATTACACTTGCTATTAATTTTAATATTATTTTATAATTTTTAAAGTACCTAATTTATCTAATCTTATGATCAAATTTGAATAAAAATTATTCAAGAAAATTAAAATCATAATTCTAATATTATTCTATAATTTTCAACGTATCAAATTTATCCAACTTCATAACTAAGTTTTAATAAAGAAATTATTTAGAAAGATTGAAATTATAATTTTAATATTATTTCATAATTTTTGAAATGTTAGATTTATCTAACTTCATATCTAAATTTGAATAAGAAATTACACGAGAAAATTAAAATCATAATTATTATGCTTAGAATTAATTTTAATGCTATTTCATCATTATAATAATATATAATATTTTTTAATATAATAAATAGAGAGACAATATAAATTATACATGTACATTTGTAAATCTAATATAATGAAATAAATTAAAATGTATTATGTATAAAAAATGATAATTATAAGATAATTTTATGTATATTAATATTGAGATTTTTTTTAATTTGATTAACTCACTTGATTTAACTTTTAAAACATTTTTTACTTTAAGAATATGAAATATATTGAACTTCTAAAATATTTTAATTTATTCTGTTATAAGAATTGCATAAAAATGATACTTTAATATCCTATGTTAAACAAATAAAATATTTAATGTTTTTGAAAAAATGAGAAGCAAATAGGATGGAAAATTGCCTATTGCCTTAGAACTAAGAGTCAATATATTTTAGCTAAGTTCTAAGGATTAGGTAGGGAATTAGTATTGGGGGATGGCTCATGCTAGATTTAGAATCTATATTGAAAGGTGAAAAGAATGGTTTCCTATAACTCGGCCAAGTTAACTCGGAGTATGGAAACAAGTGTACTAATAGCTTTAAATAGGTAGCTTAGACAAAGCTAAGTTAGTAAACCATTGTATATTGTGAGCCTCTTGGAGCTTCAAATTTAGGTGATCCAATAAGAGAAGTTGAAGGGATTCATTGAATAACTAAAGCTTTTAGGTTGGTAATCCAATATATAATAAGAATGCTAGGTTACCAATTAAACTTTAATAGACATATTTCTCCGCATTGGATGGATAATATATATTTAATTAGTATCATGTCTCCTTTTGTGCTTATCCTTCTTGTGTTTCTTCTTGTCATTCGAATCACAAGAATAATGTTTTTCCTCTTTTCCATGTCTCTTTTGCTTCCTCTCCTTTTATAGGCTTTATGGAAAATGGGTTGAGAAAAAGTTTGGAGAGAAGAAGGTTTTAGTATGTAGGAAGATATGGGAGTTATTCTCCCCCTCTACATAAGTAATTCAAGATGAATTGATAAGAGTAAGAGAAAAGGAGAGGAGAAGCCCTCTCAAATGATGAATTTGCTTCATAACTTTATTTGTAGGAGGAAATATAGCAGCGGAGTGCATTACAACTAGTAGTGGCTTTAGTGGCATTCACCCCCTATGAAGTTCAATAGGATGCTAGTAGCTAAATTTCAAAATTTCTTGCTACAAAATCTACAAAAGCAGGTTTAGGAGTCACTTTCCATTTGCCCACGTGAATCTTGAAAAAAATGAAAAAAGAGTCACATAAGTGATTTTTTAAATAATATTATTATTTGAAAAAATAAGTGTCAAACACTAATAGAGGCAAATGTATTTCCAAAATCTAGGATTTATCAATATGTGAGAAGATTTATTTTTTATGATGATAATGAAGGTAGAACAATACACAATCTCCTTTCTTTTTCAGTTATATAATATTATTGTATAGGGTTGCTTATTATATTTCTTGATATAATAATATACAAAAATGAATAAAATCATAGTATATATTTTCATAATTGGATATCTCTTTTGTCATATTTTTGTAAATTTACTTTTAATTTATTAATATTTGTATCGATTTGTATAATAATAAAATATGCACAAAGAAATAATGTTAGGGTTATTAAAAATGACCGATGTCATAATTAAATGTAAAGTAATATGAACATGAATTAAAAAAATAATTCAAAAATGGTATCAAATTTTATAAATTCAAAAAAAGGAATTAATAATTACTAGATTTAACATAAATTCATAAACTTATTGGTGTGCTTTCTAATAGTCGATATAATTTTATGTAATTGTAAAATGATTTATGAAGAAATATTCTTCAATTAAAGGATGTCAATTGTCTACCAATAATTGATATCTAAAAGTATTATCATGATGGTTTCTAATATATATTATTATAATAACATTGCATTTATATATATGATGGATATTATAGTAAAACCAAAATGGTTTGCTTGATTTTTCTTTACACATCAATGTTTCTTAGTAACTGATATGAAAAGTAAAATGATATCACTTTTAAAAAAATATGAAACACTAGAAAGAGAACAAAATATAAGAATAAAACGTTATGGTGCCATTTATGGATTTAAAATTCTTTCAATATGAAACTTTATCTTATAAAATACTAAAACCCCAACAAAATTGCAAAGCACAAGCTTCTCATATACTCTTTTATGTAAATAATGTACACTTACAAAATATCTTGACATTTTCATTTTGTGTGTGTTTCAATATTTTTAGTGTAGATGTGTGATTTTTTTTTTGTTTGGACTCTATCTTAATATCTTCATCTTAGTAAGTTGTGGTTTTGATGACATACTAAAATGTTTCTAATCTACTATTGACTTATGAATATGCATCATAACCTTAGGCATGAAATAGATTATACACAGAAGATTGCCTCTATAAATGTATAGAATTTTTTTAGTTGTTGGTATATGCTTGAAAAATGTGTAACTTTGAATGATTTGTGTTACATTTTTTATGTATATAACTGTATGAATATGTTTGGGTTTTAAGTACATAGCTAAAAATAAGTATATTTTATGTTGATATAAAGTTTGCTTAATATTATAATGTATATAGTTCTTATTAAATTAGTTAGTCATAGATCAAGGATAGATGTGTACTGATTGGTGTAATATTGAATATGAAAATAGGATTGATGAATTTATCAAATTTGAAATTGCTAAGAGGAAAGGAAATTTAGTAGTGACCTTATAAGTGCCTTTACTCTAAATATTGTTATGTCATGAGGGTGACGATCACACAATTATAGGATTATCTATTTATTTATGGTATTAACACTAATTATATATGATAGATATGAAATGATGAAAGTAACTTATTTAGCATGTTTAACGATCAAGAAGGCAAGGGTTTTAATTCTTACTTAAAGGATATGGTTTATGATGTTGCATATAATTTTATTAAGCATTTACAAGTCCTTAATAGTTTATTGAGTGATACAGATAAGCTATTATATCTTGGTTATACTATATTCATATGTTTATTTTCCATGTTAAGATTGTTTAACTTGAAAGTAGCAAATGAATGGAGTAACAAGAGCTTCACGACATTATTGCAATTGTTTAAAGAAATGTTTCTTGAAGGCAATGGACTACTAGCTTATGCTTATGACATGAAAAAGACATGTTTTTTTATGGTTATGGAGTATAAAAAGATTCATGCTTGTTCTAAGGACATCATATTATGCTAAAAGGAGTACAAAACATTGCATAAATGTTCAAAATGTAGGCTATCCCATTATAAAATAAGGAAGTATGGTGATAACATAAAAAAAAGGCTTCAGCTAAGGTGTTATTATTTTTCCTATAATACTAAGGTTCCATGCATGTTTCCTAATGTGGGAGATGCTAAAAACTTAAGGTAGCATGTAGAGCAAATGATTTCTAATAGTAAATTTTGTTATCCTATAGATTTTTCTTAATGGAAAATAATTGACTCATTATTCCTTATGTTTGGTAGAGATAAAAAACTGCAAACCTGCACTATGTATTGACAAAATGAATTCTCACAGTACCATTACTAGTAAATATAACACATAGCCAGTGATGTTAGTGATTTACAATCTCTTTATTTTATTATGCTTGAAAAAGAAGTATATAATATTAACATTGTTAATATTAGAGCCCATATAATCAAAAAATGGCATAGATGTCTTCTTGGCACTGCTCATTAGATATTTAAGAATTATGTGGGATGAAAGTGTGTTAATGTCTGACACTTACCATCAAAAGTCTTTTAGGTTGTATATCATGCTCTTTTGTATAATTAATGACTTCCTAACTTATAGAAATTATAAGAATTTTTATGGTTTCAAAGAGTTAATTACTGACTTTAAAAGAATTTTAATTCACTTAATGGTGAAATTTCAAGAGACATGATTTTTTATTCATATTATAAACTATTTTAAAGTTCTTAATAAAATTTATGGACATTAATTGATTTAAAAAGATTTTTAATGCACTTAATGGTGAAATTTAAAGGGATGTGATTTCCTATTCATATTATGAATAGTTTTAATGTCCTTAATGAAATTTATGGCTATGAATATAAGTGAGGGACTTTAATATGAGACATTATTAGCTTTAATGAGGTATCATGAGCCTTAACATTATGAGCTTTAATATGAAATTCTTATATTAAAGGTGAAATGTTTAGAATTCTCCTATAAGATAAGTGAAACATAGGGATTAATAGTGAAAGTCTTCTAAAAGTGATCATAAAACTAGAAATACTTGTAACTAGCACTATATTGAAGAAGGAATAACTCCATTCAATTCAATTAGAGTATTTGACCACTTGTATGGATACTATAGAAATGCTACACCTTTAAACAACATTTGTGATCTATCATCCAATTTATATATTTGTGATGGATACTTTTCATGATTACACCATTTGAGTGTTCATGGTTAAGATATTTATGTTTACTTAGAGTATGTAATCTGTACTTGCATTCGTAAGTTTGTCACATTAAGATTCACTCTTTTGGATTCCTACATGTTACTAAAGTATAAATTCTAACATTGATTTATGTTTCTTTTACATAGATTGATTGATAAGTTTTGTAAATTTTAATTTTTTGCTATATTTTCTTCATTTGAAACCTAATAAAAACATGTTAGGATATAGCATTAAAAGGTATAGAGTATGCCCTATTTATAAAAATGGCAAGTGTTCTTTTTAACTTAATCATTGGAAAAAAATAGTATATTTCAATTATAGGAGATTTCTACCTCATTCCCTATAATTATTGTAGGCTAAGAAAGACTTTTAATAGTTTATTGGCCGAAATAATGGTTCTAAAGACCTTAATTAGGGAAAAGCTTTATGAAAGGGTAAAAATTATTGACATTATTTTTGATAAATGGAAAGACACTTACAAGTAGCGATACTCTATGAAAGAAAAAGTTTATATTCTTCGATTTTCCATATTTGAAAGACTTTTTGGTTAGACACAATATTGATGTCAAATATATGAAGAAGTATATATACAATAATTTAGTTGGAATACTTTTGAGCATGCTAGTCAAGATAAAGGATGGAGTTAAGGCTAAATTAGACTTATAAGAGATGGCTATATGAGAGGAACTAACACTGAAAAGATGAGATCATTGTATGTATTTACCTTTGGCTCATACCTTATTTAGGAAGGAAAAATCAAGTTTCTACATAAGGTTAAAGTGCCCTAAGGCTATTTTTCCAATATTAAATAGCCTTATTTCTATGAAAGATTTGAAAATAGTTAGTTGAAAGTTTTACAATTATTATGTTTTGATGCAATAACTTTTACCAATTGTCATTCAAAGAATATTGGCTAAACATGTGAGATAAGCCATTATGAGATTTTATTTCATCTTCAATGCAATATGTGCTAAGTTCATTAACTTAAAGGATTTGGATAAGTTATAGAAGGACGTTATTATTATACCGTGTTAACTTAAGATGTATTTTGTACCTACTTTCTTTAATATCATAATGCATTTGGTGAAAGAGATAAGACTTTATGGACTAGTTTACTTAAGGTAAATATACTTGTTTAAGCAACACATGAAGATCTTAAAAAGGTATATGAGCAATCGGAAAAGGCTCGAAAGATGTATTATTGAGATGTACATTATTGAAGAGATTATGGAGTTTTGTACTGAACATTTATTAAATATAGACACTATCGAGCTTTCTAAGCTTTTCTGGGAAGGAAAATTTTGGAGAAGGGTATATTAGGGACTCAAATAAATTGTAAAATATAAGCATTTTATGTCCTACAAAATAATGAAAAGGTTAATATTTATATAGATGATCATATTGCTTTCATAAAAGAGCTTTATCATGGTAAGAATGAATAATGGGTACAAACTAAATATAATTACTTAATTATCACATGGTTTTGTAACTAAGTAGGGAGTATGATGGAGCTAACATTGGATGCTGTTTCTAAGACTATAAGATAGTTAACTAATGGGCTTCGCATAGAAGCCATATCTTATCAAGGATATGACATTAATGGATATTTTTTAAACAAAAGGACAAGATAAGAGGAACACATGCAAAATAGTGAGGTCACTTTGGTGGTTCATGCAATACTTGTCTTTAGTGCCAAAAACAAGAATCCCATCTATGTGACAATATTATATTATAGGGTAAAAAAAAATACATAGGATCTCGATTACATTCAATTTAAGAAGCTTTTCTTTTGATTTAAATTGGTGGCCAATAATAATAACATCTGAGTGTATAAGTTAGGATTCACTTAGGTGGATTTTAATAAGAAAGGTTATAAAGGAAAGTAATTTATAATGGCATCTCAAGCACAATAAATTTTTTATGTGTCAAACTCAATTATTGACAAGTAATTTATAGTTCTTGAAAGGAAGAGACAAATTATTAGTAATGGAAATGAAGAAACCATAGTCACTAATATTGAAGAAATGCCTTCTTTCTCATCTGGACTATTTCTGGTTAATCATCAAAGTAATTTAAAGGAATTTTTATGAGTGAAAAGATCATGATGAAAGGATATAGGTTAACAATCATTCTAAATAAATTTTCTGCTACAAGTTTAAAGTACTAATGTCCTCATTTTTAATGTTATACTTATATACATAATTACTTACTTTTTGATATCTATTTCATTAACAAAAAATATATGGTTAATGTAGATATCATGTGAAATGTACATTAACAATATCTTAAATATGCTTTGACAAAAAAATATATATGATAAATTAAAAGGTAATTTTTTTCATCAATAAACTTTTTCTTTATTATTGCTATAACTATTAAATTATTATGTGCTTTTTTTTTTCCTTGTAGTTTGTAATGATTTGGTTGTATGTTAACATTCAGTAGTGTAAATCATGAGTTATTATCTAATCTAATTTTTAAAATGTATGGAATTAATGTAATGTGAATGTGGTTTTTATGTTAATTGAACTGTTATATATTGTATTTGTTGAATATAGGATTGTGTATTATAATACAAAATTATACATTGCTTTTCTATTTCATTTGTGGTGTATATATATATATATATATATATATATATATATATATATATATATATATATATATATATTTAGATTAAGAATAGTTTAAAAGGAAGTGTTCTTAAAAAAACTATACAAAATGGGGAGAGGTACAAAAAGGAACAAGTTTATTGGGAGAGGGAAGATCATACAACATTAGTTATGTAACAAAACTATTGTGGTACATAAGACATTCTATATTAGGTTTTAAAAGAAATTGATGTTGAATATTACTTTTCAACAATGATTACTTAGTAACGATTGACATTTTTGATTTAATAATTGAAGTCCTACCTCATTGAGTTGTATGTCCTATGAAGAAATGATGATAGTTTAATCGATAGAAGAATTGCCATTTTTTTTATCGACATCATAACATATTTATAACGACGATTGATAAGACATCAATTGAAAATTGATGTGTAATCCATTAAATACTCAACTTATATTAATAATTTTGTAGTAGAGTGATGTTACTTTAGAGGTTTTACTCTTTGTTATATTTGGGATTCAAACCTAGGACCTTTGTCATAATCCTTATAATTTAAAATTTTTTGTATGAAAATTATTTATTAATATGTGAAAATTTAAAATAAGAATTTTGTGAAAAATATTTAAGAAAGGAAGGAAATGAAATGTTTAAATGTTAAATGTGATTAGAGTTGGATATTAAGTATGAAAGATATTTAGGGGATTTTTTGCTTTTGCCCTTGGACTTATATTCCTTTATTTTCTTAATTCCTAACCATTATTCTTTATTTTTCATAAACCATTCAACTATCCTTTTCTTTTTATTTTTCATCCATTCCTCTTTTTAATTAACAAGCAACACCAATCTTTCTTTACTCTTTAATATAAGGAAGGTAAGACTCCATAAGCTTCTATCTTTGTAGAGCTTCTTCTTCTCTTCTTTAGTTTTGAATAAATTTAGGGATTCAACTTAAGGGGGAGACTTGGAACTTTAGCCTTAGATTTGAATGATTTTGGATATTTAGGACCAAGCAAACTATAATTTTCTTCATTTAGCATCTTTGCCATACAAAATCAATGAACATTTTAACTTAATTTTGAGTGTTTTTAATAATTTGAATTGATTAAAGTTAGGATTTTCTTATTTACTTTGAATGTTGAAAAATATGGTGATTGAATGTTTTTAGCTTGATTTATTATTAGATCTAGCTGGCATAGCATTATGGTTATTGAATATGATGGAATGTATAAGGAATTTATCTATAGAGATGAGTTAAAAGGGATTTCTTCATGAATGAACAATGTTTTTGTCCAAGAAATTCTACAAAACTATAAAATAATTAATTTTGTCCCTAGAACTCCATTTTTGGGCAAATGTAATTGATTATGGCCTAACATGATTTGCTTTCTAAAGGTCCATAATCGATTATGCATGAGGGCTTTACTTTCTGAAATAGCATAATTGATTTTATGCCTACACACTATATCTCTAGAACCTTATAATTGATTGTATAATTGATTATGCTTTCACAAAGTTATTTTTTGGGACTACATAATCAATTATAGTGTATATGTTTAAGACAATTGCCACCTTAAGGGTATTAAAAACATGTAATTCATTCCATGATGCTAGTTTGAGCTATTATATGTTAATGATGTTGAATGAGTAATATGTGGCCATGCAAAGAGGCATAATGATATTGTGACTTATAAGATTACATTAAAAATTAATTTTAACATGAATAAGTTTGATTTTATTCTAGAATGTGAAAGTTTATAGTTTTTTTTTATATGAATGCTTAAGTTATAGCTATAAAATTGAAGGGCTAGTTGAGACATTTATTATTATTTTAAGTATTGTGTTATTGATGAGATTGATAAGGTTAGGGGTGATGATATACACATTATAGCTTTATGCACTGGATTCATATGCTTATTTATGAAGGGATAAGACTGACCTTGAAGAGATAAGGATGGATAAAGTTCATAAAGAGATTTATATATTTTTTCTATTTATATATGTTATAATTTTCTATTGATGGTATTAAATATATGGTTGAATTCCTTTTATGACTATAATGATCTAAAAATGAATGGTGTGACCTTAATGGGGTTTTAATTTTGTGTATATCTATAGTTATCTCTTTGAAAGGTGGATTGATTTTTTAGAGCATCCCTCATCTCTTATTGGAAAAGGTATAAGAATATGTTTGTTGTTTCAAATAAAAACTACCTATTCCTTGTAAAAGGGAAATGGGGTTAGATTTTATGATATGGTATAATTAAGTTTTAATTATTCACTAATATTTGTTATTTACTTATTGAGTTTCAATGAAACTCATTTTTCTTCTTTTTTCCCCTTTCTTTCGAAAAATTCTCCTCTTAGGTATGCAATTATTGTTTGATAAGTTAGAAATGGGTTTGCTCAAGCATTTCAACATAGAGATGGGTTTTAGGATCGCTGGTATAGACAATTACACACATATGTATGATGCATGGTAGATTGACATTAGCCTATATTTGATTTAGACTATCATGCTTCCATAAAGGCAAAATAACATTATATATAACATATAAGCTAATCTGGTAGGTAGTTGTCTATAATAATTTCCTACGCGAGTTACATGCCCTGTGATAAGTCATGACAATTTTATATATGTGCATTAAGTAGATTATCACTCTTATCATTATTTTATATATATATATATATATATATATATATATATATATATATATATATATATATATAATTTAGAAGGATAACATATTTGAATAATATGCAGTAGTTGAGCAATGAATTTCAACTTTATATTATATTGAATTGATAATTTTAAAAGCTTAAAATGTTTAGTCAAATATAAAAAACAATAATTCAAGTAATTTTAAGGAGTTACACATCTTAAGATAAAAAATTATGAGCAAAATAAAAAATACTTGTAAAATTAATGGTCATGGAAAAAAAAGAGAAAAACATGCAATAGAGAAATAAAAAAAAGATAAATGATGAGTGAACTATAAAGTAATATATTGTATCGGTGAAAAATAGAATGCCAATTAAATTAAATATTTAACATATTTAAATTATTTGTATAATAAAAATAAAATATATTTTATTATATTATTTAGTAACATTAGCATCTGAGTTGTAAATAGTGTATGTGGATATAAGAAAAAAGAAAAATATGTAACTTAAAAAATAAAAAATAAGAGAAATAATGCATGAGTTATAAATATGTGTAAATATGAAAAAAAGGAAAAATATAGAATGAAATAAAGAAATAATACGTCAACTATAAAGTAATAAGAATAAAAAATAAAATATTTAATAAAGTAATTAAATTTAATTAAATTTTTAATTGATTATAATTAAAAATTGTATTATATATTATGTTAATTAATGCATTCTTATGTTAATTAAATTCAATAAAAGAAAAGGAAAGGATTAGAAAATTGGAGATGGGAAAAAGAAAAAGAAAATAAGAAGAGAGAAGCGGTTTTGGGTTGGAGGAGAAAAAAATAGTGAAAAAAAAATATGAAGATGATATACGGTAGAAGACAGCCACAATAACACGTGTTTGTGAAGGCACGGCTCTTCGGGGATAACACTGATGATATTGATTGATAATGTGCCATGATATTATCATTGCAATAAACATCCCAATCATATATTAGGGGAAATTAGAGTCAGATTAGGGCTCTGTGAGTAAGAAAAAAGAGATCACATTTTTTACAAATAATTAATTGAGTTAGTGATAATAAAATGACTTTCAAGATATTTCATATTTTATGACAGATTTTGAATTCAATTCTTAAATATAGCTCAAACAGAATTAATTTTATATTTGATACATAAGGTGTGGGAACTCATTAGTGAAAAAAAACCACATTTTTTAAATTTATTTATTTTTTACTTTTCTATGTTTGTAAATAATAAGAAAGTTAATTAATAAAAAGTAAATTTTAGTAAACAGAAAATGACAGTATATTTAAAAAAAGTGATTTCCCTTTTCTATTAAAAATAAAGAAAATTATTATTTCAAATCACCTTATATTATATAATTTTACACCATTTCTCTATCTTCTTGCCTTCTCTTTTTTTTCTTTTTTTTCCTTCTTTATATATATATATATATATATATATATATATATATATATATATATATATATATATATATATATATATATATATATATTTCTCTTTCCACCTCTTAATTTCAACTTCTCATCAGTTTTTTTAATCCCCTCATTCTTTCTTTCCTTGCTATCTTTCTATCTTCATCTCATTTCACTCTTCCATTTTCTCTGCTATCTCTCAAATTTTCCTTTCTTTCCTCTCTCTCTCCTTCTATATCTCTTTATTTATCACTGTCTTTCACTTTCTCACTTAAGAAGTATTTGGACAATTAAAAAAGTTTGACAAATGTAGTAATTTTGATCAAAATAAATGAATATAAATTAATTTAATGAACATATATTGATCAAGATAAAAAAGAAAGATTTGAATATTCTTGTTTTAGTGTTATTTTTAATACAAAATACACTTAACATTTGATTTTAATTATTAAATATATTAATTTTTATCTTAAAAATACTTTAATAACAAGATAATTATTATATGGTTTAACTTTAAAGACGAAATTTATATGCATAATAATATTTTTCAAATTTTGATAATAAAAAATAATTTCTCTACTAGAAATTTCACAATTTCTAATAGGTATAGCCTGTAAAAAATAATAAGCAAATTTTTCAAAAATTGGAGATGAAATTAAAAAATATTGCTATTTTCAATGAATTTTATATCTGTGGAAAAATTTAGGAAAATTATCAAAAAGTTGGTGTGATTTTTTATTTTAAAAAACTTGCAATTTCTAAAAAAAATTCATTAAAAAGTTCAAACAGTATAAAATAATGTGTAGAACCTTTTCCCTTTACATTTCCATATTTGTATTCTTGAAACTTGTTGAGCTCAATCTCTATAATTTAAAGGTAAATTTAAAAATTTTGAACCAATTAAATTGTTAATAGTACTTTTTTTTTTGCTAATTTATTCTAATTGATTTTAACATTTTTAAAGTATTTTATGCAATTTTGGCCTATGATTTCTAGAGAGTCTTTTCTTTCCACATTTTTTATGCTTTTTAACAAAGGTTGCTAGTTTATTTTTATTTAGTTCATTTATTTGCTTAATTAGAATAGTTAATTAGAAATATTTAGTTTATTTTATTTTATTAGTTGCTTAATTAATTAGGACGGCTTATATAATAATTAGTTCAAATAAATTATTTAGGATATGTTTAGCTAATTTTTTAGTTAATTAGAAAGGCTTAGGTGTTAATTAATTTTCTTAGAAAGTTTATTAAAATTACATTTAGTTAATGTTACTTAGTTAATTACTTAGTTAATTTATTTACTTAATTAAAATAGTTAATTAGAAATGTCTAGTTAAGTTTATTTTGTTAGTTAATTAGAAAGGTTTATATGTTAATTAAATTTGTTAATAAATTGATTAGAAATGTTTAGCTAATTTTATTTAGTTAATTATTTAATTAATTCGAATGGTTTAGTTATTAATTCCTTTCCTTGGTGAGTAGATTAAAATTACATTTTGTCTAGTTTATTTAGTTAATTTCTTAATTAATTTATTTCCTTAATTAGAATAGTTAATTAGATATGCTTATATATTAGTTAATTTCATTAGTAAATTGATTAGGAATGTTTAATTAATTTTATTTAGTTAAGTGAAAACGATTAGTTATTAATTAGTTTCCTTTATGTTTAGTTAATTTATTTAATTTTAATTTGATTACACACACACACACACACACATGTATATATGTAAATCATATATGACTAGATGACATTGTGGATGTGGTGGCCAATCAAAGTGAAATGGGAGATGTAATAGCTTGATTCCTGCTACCAATGCATCAACATCCATGCACACACCTCTTGGGTACATGTTTATGCCCACATCTAGTACTCCAAGATATAGCAATAGGCACCTATTCCTGTTGAATCCACTCCAATGTCATGGCCTTTTTCAGAAGTGTTTGGCATGCCCCTTTCCCTAGGCAGTCCACTCTTGTTCTTAGGAAAAGTGTGTCATGCTTAATGAAGATGAGTACATATTCAAATTTAATTTTGTGTATTTAAATGTCTTCGTTAAAATAAATCACTTACTTACATCATAAAGAGTAATTACAAAGGTTTATAGCCCACCTAAAAGTAGAATATGAAGCCCTCTCGGATGATGCTTTTTAATGAGTTTAGGATATGTGTTTTTTCATAGTTACAATCATTATTGTACTTAATTCTTTTTATTTTTGTCTTACTAACTAACAATTCTAATTTTCTTAAAATTATAGAAATATTACATGTGGAACCTTAATTACAAGCAATAGATGTGAAAAAATTTCAACCACAAGAGTTCTAAAAAAATTAAAGGATATTATGGATAAAGTTAAGCTAAACTTAGTTGGGTAGGACATGTAGAGTGAAAAAGGTTCTACAAATGCCAGGATGACCCAAGGGTCACCAAGAAGGCTCAATAGGTTAAGAGAAATAGGGCTTCCAATGTAGCCAAATAAGGTTATCTCTATGCATTAGTAGGTCAATTGTAGTGGTAGAGCACCAATTTTGTGTGTTATGTAACTCATATTTTCACGTGTAATTTTTGCATTTTTAGTTATGTACCTTTAAATTATTATAATAATTATATTAATATTTTTCCCTGTTGTCAATCTAGATTGCTATAACTGGGGCTGAACCTTTTATGGATGAGTTATTTTGCTACACCCATCTCACAAAGAACGATCAACAATCGAATTCCTTGAAAGCTACCTAATCCACCTACCTAATATATTCCCATATCATTTTTTTGATTAAAATTTCTTATTCAATTCTAAATAATTAATTGTTAAATTATGTGTAGGAAGCTTTTGCAAAGAAGAAAGAGAAACTCACTTAAGCCAAGACGTAACAAGGGTTGATAAAAGGGGATTATTTGTTAGGGAGACCGTCTGACTTTTCTAATCTTAACTTGTGGACAAAGACAATTGGGATATGATTGGTGTCTAAGACAATTATTATGGGAATAGTAGCTTTTGCCATTGTAAGGCACTTTGATTTCACACTTGTGACTTAGGTGTCCCATTTGGTAGAGAAGGTCTTGTTGCTAATGTGCAAGTTGGCAAACACAATAAACCTAATTGTATTCTTACAACTATTGTAGGAATATACCACATCTCCATTAATGTGCCCAACACCCATGTACATACAGCAAACCTAGCTATCCCCTTTCACTCTTAGATTACATTAGCCTAACACTACACAGATAATGAGGACACTTCTACTAGTAATTTTGATTAATTGAGTTTTGATTGATTTTTTTTAGATTATGTATTTGTACTTTTTATTATACATATTGTATTTGAATACTAAATTTTATGATTTATATATTTTATATTTATGTGCCCCTTTATTTTTAATTTTCTGTTTAAAAATTTTAAGTTTGTTTATTTTAAATATAATATTTTATTTACATTTAATAGCTTTTAAAAAAGATAAAACTCGCTATTTCTAATGAATTTTTGGTGAAAATATTTTATGAAAATTTAATCTTATAAATCCTAATTTCTATTGGAAAATCAATTGAGAAAAAAATATCTGATGAGCATTTACCTAACCAATAATTTTTTCTTGAAATTCCTCAAAAATTAGAATTTCAATCCAAAATTGTTGATTTTCGACAAATTTTTCCGTCAAAGACGGTAAAATTTATCGTAGTGTTTACCTTTATACTGCATAAGAAAAGTATTTTTCTCTTATATTATTCAAATAATAAAAAATTAATTTATTTTCTAAAAATTTATCCCCTATAAAAGTACTTTTCATAAAAGGCTGAAGTATTTCTCTCTCATTTGAATTCGAATCCGCACGCACCTCTCATTCTTAGGCTGAGAAAGCCTAAATCCACGCCCGACTATACAGGACATCATCACTAAAATATATAAGTTTTTTTTTTTTATATTTTTTTTGTCACTAAAATATGCAAATATGAATGTCACGTTTATAAACCCCGTCTAATTTTTTTTCAAAATTACGTACACTATGAAGTAAGGATTTAAATTGTGAATCATGTTATAAACGTAATAATGTGGCCATGATACCGCTGCAATAAACATTACAATCATATTTCGGGAGAAATAAGAATCAGGTTAAGGCTCTCTTTGTTTGAGAAAAAAACATATATTTATAAGCTGAGTTTCGAGCTTTCCTACATTAGTAAATAATAAGAAAGTTAGTTAATGAAAAGTAAATTCTAATCGACAGAAAATGATAGTGTACATATATTTGGCAAAAATGATTCCCCCTTTTAACTTGAAATAAAAAAATTATATTTTGAAATCATTTTATATTACAGAATATCACTCTATCTTTCTACTTTCATTCATTTTCTTTTCTCTTTCTTTTATATCTTTCTCTTTTCTCTTTTTCTCTCATTTTATTCATTGTTTTCTCTTTCTTCCGTTCTATTATCATTCTATCGATTCTTTTCTTCATCACTCCTTCGCATAAGAAGTATTCGGACATTTAAGAAAACTGATAAATATGATTATCAATTTTGATCAAAATCATATGAATATAAATTAACTTTATAATAAACTAACAAAGATAAAAAGAAAGATTTGAATGTTCTTGTTTAAATGCTATTTTTAACTCAAAATATACCTACTTTTTATTATTAAAATTTTTTTATTCTTATCTTAAAAATATTTTAATGATAAAATAATCATTGGGCAACTTAATTTTGAAAATGAAATTTATACATATAATGATTTTTTTAAATTTCACTAATAGAAAATAGTTTACTTTTGTACAATACAAATTGTCTTCTTCTATGTTGGCTAAACAACAAAAAAATCAATTCACTTTTTTAGAAATGTATTGTCACACCCTCTTTAGAAATTTTAAAATTTTAAAATTTGTTATCTATTGAAAAATAGGAAACAATTAATAAATTTTAGTAAAATAAATATAATGGGAAGAAATTTTATGTGGAATGAATGAATTTTGATAAGAAAAAATGTGAATGAGATATTGGATAAAAAATTTATTACTTGAACTGAAATTGAGAAAAAAATGGCTTGAAATAGATAAAGAAAAGAGGATTTATTAATTAAGTGAACTTTGTATCTAACATTGGTGTAAGTGAAAATAAATTGTTAAATAGATTTGAAATAAAGAGTTTGAAAGGGATTTAATTAAGAAAAAAAGTATTGAATAAACGAATTAAAGATTATAAGTGATTAGAAATGAGTGAAAAAAAATTTTAGTGCAAACAATGAAAATGCTATTACCCTTATAAATCCTACACTTCAGCCCAAAAAGGGGCACTATTCTTCATTTTCATCAAACCAAACTTCCTTCTTTCTTTAATTCTTCATCTCTTTCCTTTTGCTCTTCATATTCTTCATTGATCAAGCACTTGAAAGTAGTTTCTTGTCAAATTCTTCACACAAACAATAAGACCTTTATGGCTTCACGATTTTTTTGTTTTTGGAGTTTGAAAGGATTTGGGCTTTTAACTTAAAAAGGAAGGAATAAAACCCTAATGTGTAGTCTTTGCAATTTTGGTTAAGTAGGACCAAGAACAACAAATTTGGCCTTTGAAAATCTTCTCTATAATAAGTGAGTGAACATCTTAACCTTAATTTTAAAACTTTAGTTGCTTTGTTATCAGCTACACTTATAGTTTCCTTGATAAATCTTTAAAAATATGTTAATGTATGGTGCCCGGTTTGATTTGATGATGGAAATAACTAGAATGAAGTGTTATAAGTGTGCATTGATGATTTGGGATGGATTAGATGAATAACAAATGAATTGGGGTGAAAATCATAGGGATGAATAGTGTTTGGAGTTGGAATTCTATAGAAATCTGGGTTATAGTTGACTATAAGCCTTCAGACTGTTCTTTAGATATTGATAGTTAATTATATAGTCAATTATGAGTATTAGAGTTATTCTTTAGACTTTAATAGTTGATTATAGGCTAGTAGAGTTGCTCTCTAGGCTTCCGTAATTCAAGTATATAATCAACTATACCTAGTTTAAGCTAAGATACCATACTATACAAGGAATTAAGGTATATCATTGAGCTTTCTAAGGCTAGGGTAAGTTAGTATGTGATAAATAGAAGTTATATATATAATTAATAGCAATGTAATAAGGCATAATTGTGTAGTTATGTGCAAGTTGAGTTGTAAATTATTTTGTAATGTTATTGATGGTATGTGTGGCCATAATAATAGGTATGGTGATATTATAAGGCCCATATTATGCAGTAAGATGAGTTAATCTATATATATATAATGTTTATTGCTAGTAAGAGTTAACATGTATGGCCATGTAAAGAGGCATGAGAAAAGTTTTATATTGAATTATTTGTACCTTGGGAATATGGAATGAAATGATATATAAGAATGATATTTCATGGATGCTCATGTAAGCTTATTTTTACTAAACATCATTCTATCAAAAAGCCGTGAGATATGAAATTGTTTCGGAAGATCATGTAAGACTGTTTTCACTAAGAAAATGATGTTGGAACTTCACAAAGCTATCTTCACTTTTCCTGAGTTATGATATGCAAAGTCTAGATCTAGTAATTGATTAAGAAATATATTCGATTGTCTTCCTTGTCTGATTATTATATGTATGATATATCATAAGGAGTATATATATATGTGGCATTTAGCACCAATGAGTGCATGTATTTATAATTGCTTGTGTTATTACTATTGGAAACTTAATCAAGAAATGTGAAGTTTAGGTGCTTTGGAAATTAGGGGTAAATTCGGTTAGTAAACTTATGCTTTCTCTTTAAATTTATTAGTATTAGATGTTTGCTTATTAAGCTTGAACTTGCCTATTATATGTTTTCCTTTTTATAAAGGATTTGAGCTACCCTAACTCCTTTCATATTCAAACTAAAAAATTACTAAAAGAAATTATTATCTATTTCTTTCAAAGTTCTTATATATAACATATTGTGTTAGCTTGAAAAATGAATTAGATTGGTGGAAATTGGGTAATGACTTCTACATCGATCATAATCAAAATTAGGTTATGAAATGTATTTTCTTAGAAAAATACTTTTCATAAAATGTAAAAAAGGCACTTGTTATGTGTAAAATGGTTTATCAATTAGCGCAAGTGTACACTATCCTAAACAAGTAATAAAGTGATAAGAAAGTATCATTCCCACGAGGATTGTTTCACTAAGTACCAAAAATAATAATCCTAACACTATTTGGCAAATCGATTAGTTGGAAAATGAAGTAATTAAATAAAGATCTATGCAAAAAATATTTAAAGTAAATATGAATGCAATTGGAGTAAAGATGAATATGAATAAAAGACCTAGGGATCAGACTTTACTTAATAATTTTGGATTGAATCATCTATCTACACTAATCCAATTTTAACTCCCTTAATTGATAGTCGAGTTTTCCTAAATTAATTACTAGCCTCTTCCAAGGTCAAGTAATTCTATAATTAATTGCTAATTCACTATATTCCTATATGAATCAAAACAACTAATCATGCATTAGGATTTATGGAACTCATTAAGACTATATAAACCATATGAATATATTCCTATTTCATATGCAATTTACGGTTTTAATTATAGGTTCCATACACATGTATCTCATTCCGGTCTCAACACACATATTGAGTTCATTCAAAAGGTGGCCAATCAATTGAAAGCATTAAGAGCAATAATTAAAACTCAATCTAGGAAATAAAATCGAAATTAGTTTCAATAGATTAGAATTCAATCCGATATTATCAAGTTACGTTATCACCCTAGGAAGATGAAAAATTAGAACATAATGAAATTAAAAACAAACTCAAAATAAAATAGAAACATCATCACATTCATGATAAAAACATTATAATTACAAATGCATGAAAATAGAAATACTATCCATCCATGTAGGAGGTAAAACCTTCCATGTAGAAGGAAAACCTAGTCTTCCATGTAGGAGGCATACAAGAACTAAAAATGCATGAATCAATGAATGCTACAAATGCTCTCTACTTCTACCTATTTATAGGTGAATGAATCAGCTGCAAGTCATAAATCTTGACCATTAGCTACCAATCACATTCTTTAGTTACTACTCATGGTCTTTAACTACCCTTCTTGATTTTCGCAGCAACAATTCTTCTGATTTGTTAGTAATTTTTCACCATGAGAATGGAAGATTTACATCTTCCTGTCAACATAGGAGTTGTAGAGACGGATCTTAACTTTCAAATGCCGCAAAGAACTCTTAATTTTGACATTTCTATCCCAAGTTATGATCAGATTAGTAACCAAAGGTCAGATTCCGTCAGAACCACTGTTTCATCTTCCAAGCAGAATTTGAGATCCTTAGATTCCGAACTGGGCTTTTCTTTAAACATGAAAGTTGTAGGGATTTTTATTAGCTTTGTAACCATATAAAGAACAACTCAATCCAACATCTAAAACTCCAGATATATCATAAAACCTGAAACAGGGTCAGAATACAGCATTATCCAAAAGATTTGATTTCATTTCAAATTCAAGACTCATTCACAAAATACAACTAAATTTATTAAATTAAACAAGATAACATCCAAAAATGCATCATACAAGGGAAAATAAACATGTAAATATTTTACGTATCAGTTCTTTTGATTTATTAACTTTTATTTAAATTTCAATCTTATCTTTTGAGTTTTATTTGAAGCAGATTTACTTTTAAACTTTTCAAAATGCACAAGGTTTCTCATCAATCTAATCTTATTAAGTTTTTAAATGAAAATACTTGCGTGATATGTAATTTAGCTTCCTACATAACCCATATAAGTTATATTCCTATATTCTTATGAAAAAAAAAGGTGCTTTTAACTTTCACTACATTTTTAATTTTATTCCCTAAATTTTATTTTAAAACAAATTTTCCCTTTATATAACTTTTGATGTAAAGGTGAAACATAATTTTGATATGATTCAATCTTTTAGAATTATTGTTTAGTGTATAGTTTTTAAGAATTCTAACTTTTGTTATATAGATTGGAACTAAACCTCAATGTATTATGGCATACTTCACACACAACCTACCTTATGATCTACTACTATAGTTCTAAATTGTGATTGCTGTTGTGCAACGATTAGCAAATTATAGTAAATGAGGTCATTGCGATGCAAAATTCTGGTTGTGTTGCGGTCCACAGTAGTATTACGATTATGGACTGCAATTTAAAACCTTGACTACCATCAATATATTGAATAAAATTTTGTCCATAGTTTGATTTGTTTACCATTGGCACTGGTTAATTAAAATGAAAGTCATTATGTTATAATGGCATTTTGCTCTTGCATTATAATGGAAGCCATCACATTTTTAGAAAATTAAATGCTAAATTTGTTTCAAATATAATTAAGAAAACATAGTTGAAGCTTTAGTAAAGTTAAAGGGCTGAAAGAGTCCATTTTTGTCATACGAAAATTATAACTTATATAGGTTATAAAAGGTGTAAGTTAAATGTCATTTAAGTAGTTCTATTAAAAAATCTAACAAAATTTGGTTGTTAAATATTTTGTACATTTTTAAATAGTTATAGGAAAATTTATTTTAAATAAATTTAAAAAATAAAAATAAAATTTTAATAAAAATTAGGGCATTAAAGATACGTTTTCACTTTTCATAAAAGTTCACTTTCCTCCGACATAAACGGACACGTGATTGATATTTTTCGAGTCAATTTGTAATCTTTTGAAAAATACAATTGCAACTGCAGTTTAAATTCCGATCTCGATCTATCTCAAAGTGTGAACTAATCTCTTAATCTGTAGCCATGCAACTTGTTTCCGGTCGTTATTAACGTTCATGTTTTTACCCGAAAACAAAAAGGATACTAGCGTGGATTGTTTTTACGGAAAACATGTTTTCTAAAACAATAGAAATTATTTTATTTATTCAATATTAAATATAAAAAATGTAATGAAAAATAATTAATATATAATTTTATTTCAAAGAATGAATTTTTTTCACTGCCTAATATTAAGTATATTATTTAATCAATGTATAAAGATGGCTTATCACTCCTTTTTTGTAATACTTGCAACGCAAGCCAAGTACAGCTGCAGATCAGCTGCGTATTAAAGTTACAAAAGAAAAAGAAGATAATACACAAAGAATTCATAATTTACGTATCATAATTTTATGAATGCATCAGTGCGGAAGTACTACTAGTTATTTCAAACATTGATACCCATCAACGGATTGAAGTCCATTAATGCGGTAAAGGAAGAACTAATGCAGAAGTTCAATTGAAAACAGCAAATTCAAGCTGTACGTATATATATATCAAGTGAAATTCAATATTTCTTATAAGTTTTTGTCTTTTTTTTTTCATATATATCTTGGGCTTGATTCTAATTTTTCGTGTGTGTAAGTATAATAAATTAATCATTTTACTATTAAAAAATTGATATATACATGAAGTACTAGTTTATGACCCGGGCAAGGTATACAAAAGGTTTAATCATAATTTCTATTTTTTTGAAATATACATTATTTGCATTTTTGTATCTTTCATATATAATATTTTATTTTTATATGTATTTTTGCCAAGAATAAATGTGAGTACGAAAATTATATTATCCAACTTTTTTCATACCTTTTTTTTTGGGTAATGTTCTTCATATATACCCATTTGATATTATATATAATAATTTATGTTTATATACATATGACAATATAATAATAAGTAAAAATAAAATTATACATGCTATTAATTATTTGATTTGATTATAAAATTTTTTAAAGAATGAGAGTTAAAACTTTTTGCCGTCTTTTGTTGTTTTAATATTATTAATATTTAATTTATATACTTAGTACTTTATTATTATTTAGGCATTGTAATTTAAATTAAATGTTAGAGATTCAAGCTCCGCTTCGCGCAACAAATAAACTAACTTATAACTTATTGACCTAGTCAATAAATTATAAATTAACTTTTAGAGGTGTTTTTTACATTAACTTATAAGCTACTCCAGGTAATTTATAAGCTCTAATTTAATAAGTTACCTAGAGTAGCTTATATCTTATAAACTACTATTTTTTAAAATTCTTTCCAAATCTATTCTTATTCTTTTTTTCAATTTACAACTCATGTCTTTTGTAATATAAATTTAAGTAATTTTTAAAAAATATATTTAATTATATTTTAAGTAATTATAATTTTATAACAAATAATAAAATAAAAATTATATAAGTAAATAAATATATAAGTTTATAAAATATAATTAATTAAATATTAAAAATTATATTTTTATTTTAAAATTTTTAATTATATTAATATAATTTAATTTTTAGATAAATATAAATTATTTTAATTATATATATTTCTATTAACATGTCCTTTTATGTCATTTTATAATTTTAGCTAATTTAATAATTAATTTTACAAAATATTTTAATTAACTTATCAGTTATCAGTTATTAAATAACTTATCAGTTATCAGCTAATTTATCAACTAGTTAGACGACATGGAGTCTCAATGAAATTAGTTAGATAGACGTGCTAAAAAGTATTCCTACGGGAATGGAAATGAGAATTAGTAAATTATGTTCATATAAGTAAGAATATATAGATTTTTTTTAAGCCTCTTCCCATTACCGTTCAGAGCCTCCACTCTGTGGCCAACGTTCTTGAAATTAAAACTTGTACTCAAATCCGTACTAAGCCAACGTGCAGCTCCTATTAATAATATATACTACTAATATAATGATATATTAATATAATAATAGATTTAATCATATATCAAATCAATAATTTTTTAAAATACGTTATACAATAATATATTAATAATTAGAATTGATGATACTAATACATTACTATGGTATTACATAAGTTTTTCTTACTATATTTCATAATTAGCTACAGTCATATATTGTCTGATTTCTATCAAATCCAAACCGTTGATGCCATTCAATTCCTAACCATTCTTGCCCTCATGATGAACTTGGTGTACAAACAACATTTGATTTGTTTTAATTTCCCCAAAAAATTGGTTTTGTTTGGGTTTAGTTTTCAAAATGAAGATCTTAAATGTTATTGGGGCATCTAATGTCCAATATAAATGACAAAATTCCTAACTCAAAATCATTGAACCACAGAACTCAATGCAAGCTATAGTAGCCAAACCTAGCTCAACGATTAGATTCTCAATCTCAATATATATTACAATAGTTCCCGACAAATTAATAATGGGGCCTCCCTTGTGCATCAAGAACAATGAGCTTATGTGCACACACGACAACTAAAGCCTATTCAGGTTTATATAACTGTAATAATAGGTTGTTTGAGGTAATATGAAGATTTAGAAAGTACTAGCCCTACGATTTGTTTGGTGGGTGACATTTTTAAGAAGATCTACACGTTTAAAGTTAATTAAGTTACCGTCATTCAATTTTAATTAACTTTAACAATAATTTCTAATTAGGTTGAACATTTATTACGTCTCGTTTGGTGGATAACATTTTTTTAAAGAAATCTGCTGATGTTGAAAAATTAGTTAAATCACCATCACTTAAATTTGAATAGATTAGACTTTTTCTAACATTTCCAATATATTATTGACGTCCTATCTAATAATAATGATGTCAGAATCTCTCAATTTTATCATTATATAAGCCAGAAAAAAAGGAAAGAAAGAGAATTGAAAGTGGCCTCCCTTTCCTTCATTTTCACCAACCTTCATCGCTCAAATGTATGAAACGATTTGAAGAGAAACGGGGGAAATGAAGAACTAATTGTTTATCTTTATTTTAGTTCTAAGGAGAGCGTCCTCTTTCCTTCTTCTCTCCTTTTCCATTAAAACAGATCACAAATAAGTAATTAATGCGCAACAAATTTTTTTTTTTTTTAATGCCAAGAATGACATTCTATTTAACATGTACATATATGTTGTGTCCGAACTTTAGAGATAATGAAAAATAAAACTTTTTAAAATAAAATTGGATTACTTCACAATAGAATAACGACTGCAACAAATTATTCTTGTCGAAAGAATTACAAAGTCTCAACAATGAAGAATTCCACCATTTCATTTATATTTGTCCAAAATAGGTCATCTGAAAGAGAGTATTTATAGTATACAAGTTGTATCTGTACTGTTGCATCATCAAAATTGAGATTCTTAATTTATTAATTTATGCAGGATTGCATAGATTAAAAAATTTAGACTTTTTATTTTAGCGATACAATTAGTGCATTATAAAATTTTTTGATTTAAAATAGCTTTCACTAGAGTATATCCCATAAAATATACTCATAATTGTGAATATATTAATGAAACTACAATCCAAAACAGGTATTGTCCACCAAAATATTCACAACTATAATAGCTTGTAAGTCCTTCATCCAACCGACTACACTTAGCATTACTCAAAATATATGAATTCAGCAGGCAACCCTCCAAATAATAAGCTATATTGTGGAGAGGCCTTGTAGCTAAAGGACAATAATTTGCCATAAATTGATCCCACTTGCATATAAAAGACACTTACGTATATTGGATGTCAGGAAAAATATTATCCCAAATCCCAATAATCCATCTGAAATGAGATTTTGTGACCTATTTTAGGACCCTAAAGTGATCTCAATAGACATTGGACATGTTGCAATGTTCAAGGATTTACAGAAACAACAATGCCCCTCTCGATTCTCGTTTTTACTTTCTCACTCATATCCTCTTGCAAAAAAAAAAAAAAATCGTTTTGATTTTACAGTTTTTATTAGAATATGCAGTAAATCCACATCTATGCTTAATATGGATATGAATTTTTTTTTTTACTGAAAACACTAATTATGAATGCAAAAACCCATTCCCAAGCCAGAATTTTTAACATGGAAAGGTTAGATTGGTTGAATTTTTAAATATATATATATAATTTTTGAAATATGAGAGATCTATGTAAAATTAATATAATATATGAAATTGAGAATATAAAAAATTGGGGACTAGGACCCTTGTGTTGGTCAAATGGGATACAATGATTAATTTTAGGGATTTGTATTACGTATAAGTACAGTATCAATGCCTGAAACTTGTTAAGATGTTTAGAGTATCTTGTGAAACCTCTTATACTTGCCTACAACATCTATAGAAGCAGAGTTATGTATTGCGAATAAAGAATTAAAGTTGTGTTATGACTAATAATTATAACTTTCAACTCAGTAATGAGTAATAAGTGCTTAATCTTAATAATTGGCATTAGAGCAAAATCACAGGTTTAAATTCATTTGGTGCTGTGGGGGGGGGGGAGATTGTTGGTCAAATGATAAACCGGCGATCACCCTTATCGGTAACACGTATAAAAGTGGGGTTAAGCGCTGCTAAGATAAAAGAATAAAGTTGCACCATGACCAACGATTATAATTTTTGACCTAATGGTAAGTGCTTGATCTTAACACCTTATCCATCCTTCCTACATCCGCCACTGTAAAAATTTATTTTTCCTTCTTAAAATAAATTTCCATGAAAACATTCCCTAATGGTAGAGATATTTTATGGGAGGCATTTTTAGGACGTTTCCTTATACGTAGAGTAAATCCTACATTTTTGCTAAGAGTAGTCTGTATGAGAAGGGGAGCATCTCTAAGAATGTCTTGGGAAAAGTGGTTCCATCATCTCAAATACATAATAAGGAAAGAAGTGATTCCATTTTACTAAGTACCTTGAAAGCTATTCCTTGAGAGAAAAGATGGAAAGAACAACCACTAGAGCTACGTATTATAATCTTAAAGACAAGATATGCAAGTTAATTAATTAGTATCAAAACCAATCTTAAATGTTAGAAAATAGGGTCTAAATTATTGAGTTAGGCAATGGAAAATGGAGATCAGGTCAAAGATATTGATGTAAAATCGAGGAGACAGCATGAGGAATCCGATGATTTTTTAAGTAAATCTACTTGCATTATGAACCAATGTGGGACTCTGTGGGGGATACCAGTACCACCATGGAATCTCAGGAGGTAATACATAGATAGTACTCTTAACCAGCTTGGTTCATGTATTTCCAATCCCTGTTTGATATATATTATTACCAATTACCTTATTGGATGTATCATTAAGATGGACATATGAACATACCATATGTACTTATGAACGTATGCCACTGTAGATAACGGAAGTTACATATAATTTAGTATGGACATATTTTTTTCACAGACTTCCTTTAAATTTTATGTAGAATTATGTGAATATTTATAATATTCTCACTAATTTTTAAATTTTACCTGACTAAAATATTGCGCTGATGTTGGAATTCTAATCAGTAACTATCTGAACTCTCAACCTCTTTTGAAAGGCACACCTTAATTTCGAAGGAGAATTTAAGTGTACCATGCATTCATGTTCTCACTAGATTTGAATCTACGACAACAACGAGAGGGCCAAATTCCTTTGTCATGTGACTTGATGTATCATATGTACTATTGGTGACTTAACTAGTGAAATTGAAAAAAATTTTCCTTCCCATTTTATTATTTTTTTTAAAAATTATTTATATATTACACATAGATACACATATGTATAACTTTTCTGAAATCCTCTCCTCCCAACAAGCATTGTTTTCAAGATCTGAATTTTCATATATTGATGTTGGAAATAATAAATTTAAATAGATGTAAAAATGTGATTCATGTCCTAAAGAAGTGTAATTCATAGTCAATATATTTAGATGTGTGTGATTCATGTATTATAAAATACATGAATATGATAAGATTAAAAATGTTTAGTAAGTTGTGTTAGGTATTAATGAGTTGAAGTTTAAGGATTGTTTAAAGTAGTATATATAGGTTAGGTGTTTATGAATATTGTAAAAGAGTAGAGTTTGATATATATATATATTTATACTTCTTAATATCTTCTTGAGTAATTATTGATACTAATATGATATTGGAGAAATTCATAATATCCTCTTTCTCCTAATAAAGTGATATATGAGGTTCGTTAATTGATATCAACTTCCAAGTTACTTCTAGTAAAAAAGAGGTAAGACCTATTTGAGAGAGTTATTTGCATGTAGTGATACCTCTAGGTTTGAAGAAAAAAGAACCTATTGAGTGAATGTTAGTCATGAGTCAGACTCCACAAGGAAAAGAAGACGAGAGAAGTTTTCAAGAGATAGTGAGATTGAAAAGAAAATCTTAAAATATTCACAATAGCCAAAAAAAAAAATTTGAAGAATGGAGAATGAAGAGCCTCTTGTTGTGATTGTTCAATTTAAAGCACTACTCAAGGAATTACTAGAAAAGTTGAATTTGCTACCAGCAAAGTATGCATGTGACAAGTTTGGTATAAATCATCAACTAAGTTTTCTGGCAAAAGTTATATTTGAAGACAAATTTGGAAGACATGAACAACATGGAATCAGGGCATACACAAAGAAAGAAACTGAAAATGAAGCTACTCCACATGTGATAAGGTATTTGAAATATTTTTATAATATTATTATTAAAGATGTAAATGAGAGGGAATTAGATGAAGTCAAAGGTGATTTGGAAGATTTGAAAGATGCTAATGAGGAATTAGGGAAAAAATTTTGATGAAGCCATTAATGAGTTAAAGGAATTGAAGACCAAAATGGAAGAAATCAAGTTTGAAAAATATGGAAATAATGAAAATGTGCTGTTAATTCCAAGAAGATAAGTTTTTGTAGTGCAGGATTTCCCTCCTAATTGTGGTCCAAGTCATCACCAATGATTGAAAAACAAAATATTTAAATTTAAGGGGGAATGTTGGAAATAGTAAATTTAAATAGATGTAAAAGTGTGTTTCATATCCTAAAGAAGTGTGATTCATAGTTAATATATCTAAATGTATATGATTCATATATTATAGAATACATGAATATAATAAGATTAAAGATGCTTAGTAAGTCATATTAGATATTAATAAGTCGAAGTTTAAGGGTTGTTTAAAGTAGTATATATAGGCTAGGTGTTTATGAATATATATATATATACACTCTCTCTCTTCCTAATATTTTCTTGAGTAATTATTGATACTAGTGTTATATTGAGGAAATTCATGATATCCTCTTCTGCCTAACAATTGACAGACCCTAAAGTTAATATATTTTTCACCGAACTAAATCTTTTCGGTAAAGACCTAATACTTTACTAACAAATCTTGCCCCCACTGCATACTTAAACACAAGCACTCATATCATCAGAGAAAATCTAACTACGTTTATTATTGTCAACATCTCGAAGTGTGGATTGAGTAAAAGATTGCATACAAAATGATGGGATAACCAACCATTCATAACATACAGCATATATATAGTATCTAAAATAGCAGCAACAATCTGCAAAACTCTCAAAAAAAAAAAAAAATTGCAACATACACACTACTTTGTAGATAAACTCATTGGTTATTTAGATCACTAACTGGAGAAAGTTAAATACATGGTAGAAGTAGAAGTACGTACCCATATATCAATCTCAATTCTTTGGCAGCTTCATTCTAAATTTCCCATTTCAAACAACAAATATAGAGAAGAGATAAAAAGACGAGGGAAGAGTTTAAATTGACCCAAACTTGGAGTCACTTCCACTGCAGCTAGTCATCCAACGCATTGCATGGATTTGAGGACCTGAAATTGTTCCGAGAAGTGGAAGCCAAAAAAAAAGCATGATCAGCAGCCACATATGTTCTAATGAATTATGTGTCAAATACAATGACTCACAATCTCTTATTATTTCTATAAATCAGTTAAGAAATGATTGGCTCCAAGAACTACCTATAACAATAACAATGTGAGGGCGGGTTGGGGAGTTTTATATAATCCGGTCATAACATGCGTCTTGATTTTCATCCGGGAAGAAAATGTGGCAATTACTATGATATTCTAAAGGGTTTAAAAATTTGGAATGTCATGATAAGCTTTAAAATCATTATATTGAAATTATTTAAACGTAATTGTCTATTTTTTAAAAAATATAATTAAATAATTTTAATTTAATACTTTTTGGAATTGCCACATCACTTTGAATTTTAAAGCTTTTGACACATTATAAAATTCATCAGAAAATAGTTGTCAATTTTTATATCCATACGCGTTAAACTTTGTATGACTCATATATGCCGAAATTATATTTTGTAATTTTCAGGGTATTGAAAATTAGAATTGGCTTCCTCTCATTAGATGGGCATAAATACATGTATTATAATTGAAATATACATTTATTGATAATTCTATAGAAAATTCAACTTTAGATAGTTAAGTAATTTTATCGTTAAATTATTTTTTTTATATCTTAGAGGACATGAATCAAAATTAAAAAAATGCAGATTTTAATATATTAAAAATAATTTAATAGTAGGAATAATCAACTTAAGAAGAAGATAAATATACATCACAGAAAATACTATTTTCCGCGTGTTTTCCGACACTTCTATTATAGGAGTGATAGGAATTTGGAAATTCCCGCAGAGACTGCCTCAAGGCACCAGCTGGGATGGAAGAGTTTTTAGTCTCTAGTGAATGGACCGGTCCGGTTTTACATTTTCAGGATAGAAAGGATCATAAATTTAAAAGAAGAATATTTTATTATAGTAAATACAATTAACTTTATAATGTTTTATAGTAATCAAATATCATAAAAACAAAATAACAGGATGGAAATTAAAGTATTTAAAATTGAGATGAATCACTAAAAAAATTTACAATGATTAACTATCGTATGTAAAAATAGGTATTATATTTCTTTGTTTGTTTTCAATAATTTTGATTACTTAAGTGGGAGATATCTTATCCTTGATAATGGTGCATAAATCAAGGATGATCAAGGATTTTTTTATTATATCTATAAAAAAGAGAGATCACTCTGTTCCATTGTCATCCCTGTTAGAAAAGACTAATAAATTAGGATTAATTGAATTTTAAAAATTTTGTTGTCAAATACATATTGCATCCAAAAATACAATGTCTGCATATACTGCAATTGTATTGCTGTCTTTTTTATCCTGATATATATTTTTCTACCATTTTAGAAACTATAACACAACTGTAAACATGTTTTAGATCTATTGATATTTCATGCAGCAATGGGATAATGGTCTTCTAATTCTTAAATCTATTGAATGGAGTTCTTCTGATTTGATGATCACAAACCGCAATCACACAAAATTTGCAACATAGATTGTCGGTGCTCTTGCATTATCTGCCATGATTTTAGGACATACCAAACAACCTAAATGAGTTATATATACCTTAATAGCTAATAGCCTATACGTATACCTATGTTAAACATTAAATAGAAGATCCATGACTTCGTTTTCCTAGAATATCACAGAAAATCAGAGAAGAAAATGTATGAAAAGCAGCATGAAAGCGTTGTCATTATGCCTTGGCACAGTGTTTGATAGTAGTGGGGGAAGAGAGTGCTGCTGTCCATGTACGGAAGTCAGATACACATATAGTAGCACCAAGGGAAAATGACTTCTCCATAATTGGCAAAATGCAAAGGAATTCAGGTGTGGAAAATGGAAATAAATTATTTATCTATAATGAGACAATTAAGCCATGTATGGGGTAAGTAAAAATTTTGGATTGTGGCACACTCATCTAATCTAATACTATTATATATGTTAAGTAATTCCGATGTCACTTAATTTCTATTTTGATCCCATTACTTAAAAGTTTTGAATTAAAGTTTTATATATTTTTTTAATTTGTGATTGGATAGTCTCTACTACTTTATGGTTTGATATTGTAAAAGTCAGCATATATGGACAACATTCTTATGATATGGTTTAACTATTGTTAATGTAAGATTTCAAGATTTCAATATCATCTTGATTTGTATACAAATAACAAATAATTTAGAAAAAATTAGGACATGTTATAAAATAATATTGTTTTAGAGCGGAAGAATAAGACATTTTGTTTTTCACCCCATACACGATAAATTAATAGTGTTAAAGTGCATGCATTAATTGTTAGCAAAAATTCTAATATTCAAATGACAAAAAAATATCAATTAAAAATGAAAAATAGATACAAAAACTCAGTTCAGAGCTTCTAAATTATAACACTTAAGTTTAGTAAAATTATGATACATCACCGAATAAGAAATATATAAAAAATAGCATGTTTCCTTGTCCCCCGAAGTCTTAATTTGATTTTAATTTTTGTCCTCACATTATAATTTAACAAGAAAGTCCATTTATAAATTAAATTTTAAATTGTGAAATAATATTTTATATTATCACAGTGTTAATTAATTAATTAATTATCCCTTTTTGTACAATGAGATAGTGCGAATCCCAAAAGAATTAAGATTGTGGGGAAAGCAAATTTATATGTATATAATATAGAAGCACAAAAGATGAAGAGAAAGCAAATTAGAAGCCATAATCACATTGCCATCCATCTTGCATGCACAAGAGGGTGAAAACCATCCAATGACTTTCTATGATCACACAACATATAGCATTCACAAAATTTGCAGTTCTTATGTCAAGTAACCATACATACAAATCGTTTAGACATTCAAATTTAGGGTTTAGAGTCCATGACTTAGGGTTTTTTTTTTTAAAAAAAAAAGAATGAATGACAGCCACAATATATAGTGGCTACAGAAGTGAACCAATTTTTACTGTTTGGTTCAAGGAACTTGATTTCCTTTTCTGGCAATCTTGAATTGGAAATTTCAATCAGCAAACTTCCAACAACAGAAATTAATTATTGTCCTTAAAATTAATGAGCTGTTTAATTATTTAAGTATGGCCCCTACTTGCTATACATATAATAACGTCAAAGGTTTTCAAAAAATAGCATTCTTTATCTTCCTGTAAGTTCTGCAAAATCTAACAGTAAGTCAGAAATTTACCATACTCCCGAAGAAGCCAAGGCTCTCAAGATGATGATTTTACTGCACAGGCAAATTCGAGCCTTCGCCGTTCGTCTTCATGAGATTTCTCTTCTTTTTCTTCTTCTTGTAAGGGATTCCCCGCGCCTTGGCCTGAGAATCCCTCACCTCGCGCAGATAAACTCGTATCGCGCCGCTGGCGAACGGATTCGACTCCGGCAGGCCACCATTTTCCTCGTACGCCGCCCTCAGCCGGCCGATAAGGGCGTCCAGGCTGCCCCAGGCTTGCCTCAGCGGGCAAGTGCAAGGGCCCGGCGGCTCCGTCTGTCCGAAAAACAGGCAGCCTTGCATGTGCACCTTAGTTTTTCCGAACTGATCCAAGTACCTGAGGAAATCAAGAACGTGGCTCGAATTGCACTGTGACAGCGGAACCGGAGGCCTCTGATTCCTCAGGTACTGCCCGAAAGTGTTCCAATCCCGCCTCTTCTGGGACTCGTACCGGCTCAGAGGCGGCTGAGCGGGTTGCTGATGCTGATTCTGATTAGAAGAATCAGCAGCAGAAGCAGAGGATCTTGATGATCCTTCTGCTACATCTTTTCCTTTGCTGGACATATTGTTACTGGCAATTCATTTAGTAATTTTTTTTCTTTTTGTGAAGTAAGAAAAAGGGAAGTTTTCTGGAAGGAGAAGAAGATGACAATAGAATAGCAGTGGAAGAAAATGAAAAAAAAATTATATATTATGGATATCACATCAAAGGAGCTAATGAAGGAGACATGAATGGGACCGATGAAAGTGCTTTAGGCTATCTTTTTCTTCCTTAGCTACATTATTTCTTGCTTTAATGGTACTATTACCATTAACCCTATACTTTAATTTTTTTTCCCAATTTTTTTTCAAAAATTATCGTGCTTCCATCATCAAAGCAATCATTATTGGGTAACTTAGCGTAATTAACACTAAGGTTAATACTTAACTGTTTAATAACTGTGTCTACGTACTCTAGGATTAGGGGTATGTTTGCCGCGCCGATAGTAAAATTTGGAAAATTTTAATTTATGATTTACTTTATTTAATTTAATTTAATTAGCCTATGACATAATTGGGAAGATATGGTGTTACATCTCTTTCACATGGCCAAGATGGTCTTATTGTTTTAATAATATTTTCTCAATTTGTTTCTTTTGTCAATTATAAAAGGAAAAGAAACTATAATTTCAGATATAAATAATATATGATAATTTATAAAGCTTATTTCTTAATGATTCCTTTCCTTTCAAGTATGAAATTCTATTTAGTTTGGGGAAAAAAGGGTGACGAATGATTTTAAATGGAAGAATGATAGTTCACTTGTATAATTGCTCAAAGTATCTAATTCTGAATTTTTTTTATATTCCTGTGGGCCCGTAATAGCATCGTTTTTCAACACTTAATTTTGTGGTATTAATCATAATATCTATTTTTCTTTCATATATGGAGTACCTGACCCGTGTGGCTATAAAACTTAATCATTTCTTGTTAGTTAATTATTTTGGATAATAGGTTAATTTGCATTACACAATGGAAAATTGATATCTCTTTATTTTAATATTCTAATTTTTTTCTATGATATTATGATTGGATTTGATCCTAGTTCCTTGCTTTTGTTGGAACAATTATAACTCTAACTTTTACATATAAGCATATGATACCAACGATATTTGAATTTAAGATTTATTTTGAAAAAAATATATGTAATAAAGTCACTAAACCCTAATTGAAAGCAAAGTATTATATGACAGTGAATATCACAGTTTTTTCTCAACTACAAAATTCTACTTGATCAACTTGATAATTTACAAAATCAGCATTATATTTCATTCTTCTTTGTTCAATTTGAAATATTTTATAAGAGGTAAAATGCATTTAAATTTGAAAATACTTGAGTGCACACCTTTAGAACCCCTGCATTTTTTTAGCCCTATCTTTCTCCTCCTATCTATTGGAAATATTTTTAAAATTAAAAAAATAATTTAAAAACATTAAAAAAAAGAAAAGAGGTAACTGATTTTTTGTAAAAAAGAAATTGTTGTCGCAACTCTCATCGTTTAAAATAACATAATATGTGGTATAAGCCGAACTCTTAGGAAATTGTTTGATACAAGTAGATTTTAATTTGTAGTAAAAAAAAAGTAAAAAAAAATCTTTTAAATTATCAAAATCCTGTGATGGAGCTCACTCTTCGAATAATGATTATGACTTTGCCGAACATTTTATAGCAGTAATAGCTTATAAAGTGTTCATGAATAGATGATTTGGAGGTTTATCTAGAAACAATCATCCTCAAAAGAGTGCGAATAATATTGATCAACCGTGTGCTCTTACATGAACATTAAAGAAAAATGGGATTAAATTATCTGTCGAAGTTGTGATGAGATGTAAAAATGCGTTGATAGGAAACGTTTTTTCTTAGAGGGATGTACCCACACTAGCAATATTTGAGTAAAAATGGAAGAATGTTGATTTGAGTAATTCGAAATTGATGAGAATGCAATATTTCGAAAGCTCAAGGTTTCCTTCGCAGGGTTTCTACGACTGAATTCTTTTGGTTTCTTAAAAAAATCATAATGAGTTTAGATATATACAAACACAAAAATACAAAATATATTCAAAATAAGATTCAAAATTAAGTCATGAATCTTTTATATTTATTAAATTAAATTTTATAAACTTATTTCACCATTTTGTATTTAATAACAATCATTTATTTATATTTGAAATTCAATTTAAGATTTGATTTTAATACATACAGCATTAGTGATACAAATATATAAAAATAATGCAGTAGTAAATTGTACTTAATTTTTTTTTAAGCTTCTACGATTTGGTTTTTATCATTAACGTAATTTGATGTACAATCCATATTACGTTTTTATACAAAAGTGAATATGATTGGAGAATTGTATTCCTTTACTACAGAAATCAGAAATCCCTCCCAGCGGGGCCCCAAAAAAAGAAGAAACCTTAATCAAAATGAAAAAGGTTTTCAATTAATATATGAAGAAAGCTATTCAACTAAAGGCTAATTACAAATTGATAGGCTCCACAAACTTGAATAATTTGATTTTGACTCTGAGTAGAGAGAGGAAATGGACATACACAAAAATAATATTTTCTTAATTACCCAGCTGACCCTGAAAGCTTTCCACAATCTATTTTATAATAATAAACAAAAGCAATAATTAATATTTAAAAACTTAGTGAAAGTTAAGAATTCTAAATGCCCACTAACCACTGCTTAAGACTAATCCAATTATTAATATTATAAATTAAATCTTTCTACCAGCATCATTACCAAATTGACCCTTCATGTAATATAAAAAAAATATATCCCCATTACTGTATGGTTTGTCAGAATTTCACTGGCACTATCACTAAAATCGCCAATTCACCAATCTAACAAATCTCCACAATTAATACTAAATAATATCTAATTAGATTGAAGTGATGTGAGGTTTTGTTTGATTGCTTCCCTGCTCATCAAGTTCTTAATATCTTTCCTAACTTTTGAACTTTTACATGGAAACGTGTTCACCAAACATGGTCTTTGGAAAAATGCTTTTGAAATTTGTTTCTATAATTCTGGCAATGAGTCAAAATGTCCAGTCTGCTTGAAGCGAGTCCTTGCTACCATCTCAAGCTTTTGTGTAATAGTAATTTAGTTGATAATAATAAATTAGAGGGAAATTTATAAGGATAATATTGGGTTTTCACTAGGATTAACAGCTGGGGGAAATGTCATATTGATTATCAAAGGTACTGCGTGTAGTCCACTCTGCGCGTTGTGTTTTCTTCCAATACCGTGAAGAAGATAGTCGAGAAAAATCAATGGGTTTTTTCTTTAAATAAAAAAAAAGAAAAAATCGACTTACTCACTTGTCATTTAAAATATAAAAAGCAATTAATAATTAATTTACGGTTTATGTTGCCATCAATACTTGAAACCATACGTGGTCTTTTCCTTCTTTAAATTTTAAATATTGAAATTCACTTATTTATATTTTTAAATATTAATATTTTATTTATTTATATTATTTTTTGTTCAAAAATTAATATAAAGTTCACGTTTATTACACATGATTTCAATTCTTTCACATTTTAATTTAATTTGACATTTACTTAGAATTAATTTGTCCCCAAAAAAATCTATTAAACACCCTTTATTTAATAACTATGAATTAAATTGCAAAAAATAAATTTCTCATACAATTAGAATTTTTTGAAGCAAATTGGTTCTAAATGAATATCAAATTAAATCAAAATAAAGGGAAATAAAAGATTATGTATGCAGATATGAGATTTTTTTGTTGAATTTTGGATAAAAATAATTTATGTGCGTAAAGTATTAATAATTGAAAGTATATATGAAAGAATGTCAACACTTAAAATTATAGGCAGATTAAGTGAAAATTAAATAATGAAATTGCATGTGAATAAAATGTAATTTATCTTTAATATTTTGTTTCATTTAAGTAATTTTTTAAACTAAAAACTAATGAAAATATTACATGCTCAATCCGTGATTGTGTTCAACACTTTGATTTTATTTATTTTGTTGAAAAATATTTTTATCAAAAATAATATTATTTATATATATTAATGAAGGAATAATATGCTATTTGGATCAATGGTTAAAAAAATAGTACTTAGAGGTATAATAATAAAGGAAGGTAAATTTATTTTTAAAATAACGTTATTTTTTTAAAATTATTCATATTTAATATTAAATAAATAAACTACTATTTCTTGTCTTCATATTTTATAATTATAATTTAAGAAAACTTTAATGAAGCATTTATTTTATTCCCTCTTCTCCCATTTTTCTCTATAATTTAAAATCTTAAAGCCTTATATCAAATATTTAAGTTTCTATTCTACATTGGTTTTCATGAAATTAATTATTTAATAGATTTTTGAAGCTGGAGGAAGGATTAGAGTGTTCTACCACT
Organism: Sindora glabra; assembly: GCA_020226215.1. Taxonomy (NCBI): domain Eukaryota; kingdom Viridiplantae; phylum Streptophyta; class Magnoliopsida; order Fabales; family Fabaceae; genus Sindora; species Sindora glabra. The sequence goes on from CM035229.1 coordinate 46,863,809, forward strand.
ATTGATGTCCAAAATGACATTCGATGACTTGGTACTTCTCCTACTCTGTAACAATGAAGCCATGATGATGAATTCAAATTTGAAATTCTAATTAGGGTTTATGTTTTTAGAAGTCAAACCAAATGGGATCAGCTGAGTAAAGTTAAGGATAACAAGGAAATTACGTGCTAGGCAGGTCGCTTTTGTTAATTTTAGAAGAAGGAATATGCACCAAAAGTTAAATTTAAAATTGAATCTTGAATATAAATTAAGAATTCTCAATTCAATATGAATATAAAACAGTGAGATAAATTTATAAAATTTAATTTAATAAATATAAAAAAATTAAAAATTTAATTTTAAATTTCATTTTTAATACATTTAACATTTTTAATATTTTTAATTAATAAAGTATTAATGAAACAAGTCATAAGTTAATTTTTTTTATATTTTAAATTATATATAGTTAAAAATTAAACTCGTATTATACTGTATAAAGTACAGTTTTACACCTTGTTTTTAAATTATATATATTTTTTGTCTATCATCGCAATGCAACAGTATTGTAAGGGACTGGATGTGAGTCCACAACAGTTGGTCGACAAGTTGTTATAATATTCTATAGCATTGAAAAAAAAAACTTATTAGATTAATTCAATCATTTTTAGAGTGAAATAACTTTTCTATATGCAAATATATTTTAAAACACAAACCATATCAGATGGAAACAGAGCTTAAGCACTTCAACATTCTTAACTTTAATTTCTTTTATATTATATTTAGATTTAAAAATTGAAGATGGTAATTTAATTATAAAAATTTAAATTTTATAAATTAAAATATTTTATTTGACAATAATTAGATAGAATTTATGAATTACTTAAGTATTCTAAATGAAGAATTTAAATTATCAAATTTAGCATTTTAAATTCAATATAAAAAGGTTTTATTCTACAAATTCCATATTTACTCTTAAAATTTCATATTGATTATCATTTCTTATTCATGAGAACTATTCAAAGTTGTTCTTTTTCAAGTGCAGAACTTTAAAATTCCTAATATTTCCTAAATATTTTATCCAAACAAAAATTACTCTGACCTTCTGAGTTTTTGATGAAATTACATCAATCACTTCCTTTCTAATTTTAAAATTCACATCAACCTTCTTTTAAAGTATAAAATAATAATGTTACACTTACATTTAAATTTAATTTTTTTGATAAAATGATGAAAAATGATATTAGTTTAAAATCAAATAATATACAAAAATTAAAGTATTTTTTATTAAAATAATGTTTTGATTAAATTCAAATGATTAAAAAATGATGACATTAGTATTTAAATTTGACTTTTCTTCATAAAAATATATTTAGGTATTTAAGTTTAATTAAAATATATTTTTATCACAAAATATTTAGACTATCTCATCATTACCACAAAATAATTGATTTACATCAGTTGTTTAATGAATTAAATATTAATTTTGAACAATTATTTTATCAAGTGTCATAGTAAATATTTTATAATATTAGTACCAAATTATTGTAGAAAACAAATATTACATCAATTTTCAAACAAATAAATTATTGTCATTTTTTGTAGGTTATACAACTCAATGACTATATTTAAACAAATTAATTTTTAATTTGATAATTATAGTTGAAAATTGAAATTTAATATTTACTTATTTTATTAACTGACGTGGAATGTTTTATATATCACTTTGGTGATTTACATAATTGACATTATATTACATTCCCCTAACTAAAAAATAAAAAAATCATTCCTTACACCCTCTACATTCTATATAGTATCACAAAATACTTTTTATTATATTATTTCAAACTTGAAATACATCGAAGAACCTTTAAAACCATAATATTATAACTTTATAATATATATAGACCCTAAATGGAACAGAAAGTAATGTAAATTTCATACAACTTATAGTACACAATCCAAATTCAATACATCTAATTCATAATAGACAAAATATCATTATTTTTCCTTTACATTAATTCCATACAATTTGAATATAAGATTAGTGAATACTTAATGATTTGCGGTTCTAGATAACATACATCTAAAGCATTCTCAAACTATAAGGAGACAAAAGTAAGCAAATGAAAAATTAAGTGTTGCAACAAATATAAAGAAAAAGTTTATTATGGCAAAAAAATTTACCTTCTAATTTATCATGGATATCATTTTATCTAAATATAATTAATTCATTATTAATGTACATTTCTCAAATGAAACTCTTATTAATCAAATATTTTTTACAATATATAAACTAAGAATTAAACAATTATGTATGTAATCATAACTTCAAAGAAAGAGGACATTAATACCTTGAACTTGTGATATGAAAAATTTATTTGCAAGGATCATTGATTCATATCCCTTCTACATGATTTTGACGCATATAAAACTCTTCCATATTATCTTTCTGAATAACCAGAGATAATTTCAATGAGAAAGGATGTGTTTTTTTAATATTAGTGGCTACATCTTTATTTTCGTTACCAACTATTTTTCTCTTTCTTTAAAGAATTATAGACCACTTATTACTAGCTAAGTTCAACACATAGAAAACTTTTTTGCTTTGGATACCATTATAAACAACTCCTCCTTATAATCCTCATTACTAAAATCTACTAATATGAATCCTAACTTATCCACTTGGATGCTCTTTTTATTTTACACTCACTTACATTGAAAGATAAGTTCCTTAAATTTTACGTAATTGAACTCTCATATGTCTTTGATGACTTTATAATATGACATTATAGTATAAATAGGATTTTTGTCTTTAGCATTGGAAACATATATTGCTTGAGCCACCAAAGTAACCTCACTAGTGAGAACTATACATAAGAACATTAATAAAACCCTATATCACATAAATTTGTACATATTTTCAAATAAACCCCAAAACGCAAAGACATTCATATATTTACATACATCAATAATGTAACTCAAATCATCTAGAGAATGTTTTCAAAGTTATTCATACCTAAAACCAAAATAATTCCATACATTTATACAGATATTCTCCTATATGTACTATATTTTGTGCTTAAATTTATGAAGCATGTTCATGAGCTAACAATGAATCAAAAATATTTTGGTAAAGCATCATATTCTTAACACCAGACATCCTAAGTTGAATATAGTAAGATAAACTTAAGAAAAATAAACTCACACATCTACACTAAAAATATCAAAGCACATAGAGAATGAAAATTTGAGAATATTTGGTAGATTTAACTTGTTTGCATAGTAGAAGGTCAACTTGTACTTTATGATTTTGTTGAAGTTCATCAAACAAAGTTTAATGTTGGAGGAATTCTAAGTTTGCAAATGGTGCTAGAGAAAATTAGTCTTGTATTTTATATTTTTACTTGTGCTTTTGTATTTTTTTAGCACTTTTCGCATTGGTTTATAAGAATTGACGACATGAAAATAAATACTAGTTAAATAAAGGTGGTTATTAGAAGTCAATTTAGTTACAACAGCTATCATCTATGGCAAGGCAATGTCATTTTAATTAGAACAATATTATGTCAATTATAATATAAAAACCATTATTTTATTTTTAGGCATTGATTTTGTAAACAACTAACATCCTTTTCTAGGTGCCTAATTCCACAATTTTTTTATGAACTTAAATACTACATTTGAATCTTGGAAAATTACATAGATTAGTAGAAAATAAATAAACCATTCTACAAATTGCTTAAAAGATGGATCAAGTATGAAAAAGTTAGGAATTTGCATAAATAAGATAAGAGGTTTACTATGTTTTAAAATATTAATAAAAAATATTTTTGTAATTTTATTAAATATAAAAAATTCATAATAAGTTATATGTTCTTTTTGCATATTTTTCTCACAATGATAAAAACATTAACATATTACACTTGAATATATAAAAATATAAGAAAGAAGATATTGATATAAGAAAAGTTTATTCTACAATTTTATCCTTTTTATATATCATTACATTAATAAATATAAATTTAAAATAATATTAAATAAAAAAAAGGACTTTGGTCTTTCATTTTTTTTCTAGTTTTCATATCCATCATCCAATATTACTACAAGTCAATGTCGGTAAATTATGAATTTAGACAATACATTTGTTAATTTTGTCAACCCTAAGGTTATATATGATGAGTTTTGATTATGACAAATAAATATTACAATAATATTACATGTCTTTATACCAAAGTATTATAAAATCTTCAATAGACATATTGCATTATGGTTATAATAGCAATGTTTGATTATATGATAAAAGTTATATCTTATATAAGCATTACCAAGCATATGATTGGTCAAGATATATGATGTGATGATTATACATTTTTTTGTACTAATTTGTTATATATTTTATATATGAATCTTGCATATCAATATCTTGATATAGTAGATTGAACTAACTATATGATTTGTAAAGTTTATGAAACTTTATGTAGGAAAGTCCAACAAGTAAAATGAGAGTGATCATTGAAATAAAGAAAATTAAAGATTATATTATACTCAAATTAAGAACAAGGGAAACAAATTAAGAAAAATATTGAAGAATGACAAGATTCTAGGCTTGCAAGCTTGAAACATCAAGAAAAGTCTAAATACTTCATTGGCATAATTTTTCATTTTAGGCTTAAGTTTTCTTGTAAAATAAAGTTTTTCATCATATAAGGTTCAAACATTTTAAAAACTTATCTTGATCAAAATATCCTAAAAAGATAACCCATAATCATCTTTTTATAAAATAACTTATGAGACACTTCAAAAATTAATGAGATATGAGGTTTTAGTCATTTTGACCTTTAGTTACTCTTTTGATTATATCTTACAAAATTTTTATGATTTGATTATAAAACTTTCTCTATATGAAAATATACTTAAATGGCTTTCTATAAACATGTCCTTTTCTTAAAAGAATCGATATATAAAAGAGTTATGAATTGTTCAATTCAAGAGTAAAAATCAATTTTTTCCATTTCGATCTTTTTTTATCTTCGCTCATTGTTTTGATCTTATCTTAAAAATTATAAATGATATAAGCATGAAATTTTTTATGTAAAAATAAACTTAAATAACTTTTAATAGATTTATTTCTTAAAATGATCAAGATATGAAAGAGTTATAAATTTTACAATTCAAGTCTTGAAATTAAATTTTTACAATTTACTTTTTCTAACATTTGCTCATTATTTTAATCATATCTCAAAAATTATATTAGATATAAGTATGAAACGAGTTTCATTTAAAAGTATACTTAAATATTTACCTTTCCAACTATAGGTCATTTGCTCAAAATAAATTTAAAATGAAGAAATTATGATCTTTTAAAATTAATTTTACATTTTTATCTTCAAGAATTAATTTCACAATCAATTCTAGTTAGGTAGAAGCCAAAAATTTTATTAGAATCGATTGAATAATCAATTTTGACTATTCTAGTGTGCAAATAATAGCTATAAATGGTTAATTTTCATTTCCAAGTGTTCCAAACGGCTTTAATACCATATGAGCTTTTTATATAAATTAAGAAACATTAAATACAATAAATATAAAGCATAAACTTTATCTTTTGACATCATTTTACTTTATCATTCATTCAAATCATAATTTAAGCTCTTCTTTGTGAAATTCTTTAATCCTAGGAGCTTTATTTATTTCGTTCACTCTATGAGATACATTATATGAGTTGTTCTTCATCTTAAATCAATTTCTAATTGTAAAGGATAAGTATCTCTTAGAAAATCTTAAAGAGGGTAAAATATTTCTTATAAAAAGAAATTTTGCTTACAGAAAAGTAAGAGCATTGTGAAGTTTCTTCAAGTATTAGTTGAAACTTAAAGGGATAATAGATTGAAACATAAGCTTGGAAAGCTTGAAAAATAGATGTACACCTTAGAAAGGATAAAAAAAAAGGATATTATTATAAATTCTTGTATTTGATCTCTCTATCTCTTTATTTTTCTATATTATATTCTATTTTTCTAGTTAAGATTACATGCTCTATTTTTGTTGATGATATTTGATAAATGTATTATGCTATAATTCTTATCTTGTTGCTTTAATGATTAAATAGTTGAAAGAAATATTTATCTATGCATATGTTTCTTGATTTTTTATTTATGCATAGTTGAATGAAGTGTTTTGTACAAGTGTTATATGTTATGTACAAACCTCTTCATTAAATTATCTTAGATTTGTTTCTTGATAATTTGTTTATGTATAGTTGAATGAGTTAATTTGCACTAATTTATTTTTTGAATTATCATATCTTGAGTGCAAATATTTTCATAAAGCTTTTTTGAAATTATTTTAACTAAAATTATCCTCATTTCTTTCCAAAATTAAAAATTTTTTAAAGAAGATTTTAAAAATGGTGAAAATTTTAAAAATATATAATTCACCCCCTCTAAGGCCTAAGTTGCCAAGGCTTACCAATTCTCCATCTCATTTGACACATATAGATATTTATAAAGGTGTTAGATAAGATGTTAAGGAATTTGTTTTCTTTCTCCTCAAACAAATGTTAGAATTAGATAATAGAGGTTAAAGTATAACTGAGATGCTTTCAAATGAAGAGACAACGTGAAATATATAAGAAATTAAAAAAAATTAAAAATGTCAGTTATTAACTAAAAACTGATGTTTAAATCATATATGATTCTCAAATATTAGGCAATCCCAAAGAGACTTAGTATGTCTTCTTGGGTAACCTTTAAAATGCCTTTCAAATGAAGGTTATATAAATAATTGATATCTTAATTTGACTATAAATTTTGCTCTTTCATCTTCATGGTTTGCATTCAATTTAAACATCATTGTTTAAATCAACTATTATCTTATGCTTTCCTACAAATTTTGAAAATGCTATTGTATAACAATAGATATCTTTTTTTTAATAGTTATCTTATTTACCTAATAATTTAAAAAATATCAATATATTTATATAGATATTAGTTCTTATTATGATTAATATTTATTGACCATCATATAATTACAAATTTACAACAGTACATGTTAGAGATTTGAATTGTATAATTATTTTTTTCTCATCCTTTCTTGATGCAAATTTTAAATTTGAGTTTGATTTTATCATATTTTTATGTTTTAAGGGACGTAAGAATAGACTTTGGAATTAGATTGAAAGTTTGTGTAATTTTATTAAAGTTTTTGAGAGATAATATTTTTTCTTTAATTTTTTATAATAAGAATGAATAATTCATTAGACTCACATATTTAAAAATTTGAAATCAAACCTAATATATAAAAGAAGATAAAATTTTAAAAAATAAAATAACAAATATAAATTACTCTTATTAATTTTAAGATAATTGCATTCTACCCTTCGATTATGGAAGTGAGTACCCAAAAACAATGCAAGACTTTCAAACTATCCTGAACGAAAACCATTAATTAGTGCATTGCATATGATTTTTCTTTTAACATGTGTCTGTATTCTATTGGCTCTATTCCCATCACAGCATTATATTTTTTTACACTAAAATATTTATTCCTTTCTTCATTTCTTTCCTCTTCTTTTTCTCTTCTTTCTTCGTTCTTTCTGGCATTGCTTCCTTTGCCTTTTACCGTTCATTTTGTTTCTGGCTTGATTCCAGAACACATCTGCCCTGTACGTTCAGCTTCATTAAATTTGCCGAAAGCCTGGTCGACACGTCATCGTGAAGAAAGATGACACTAAATAGATGCTTGGGTTTTTCTCGAGAATATATAAAATCTCACGGCCGATTTAATTAGTGTTTAAGTTTGGATTTTTTTAAAAACGTGTCAACAAATTAGCTGCACCGCCGTTGTGAATCCCATATCACCAAGAACTAAATAGATGCTTTAGTTTTGACGTAACTACATATATATCGACACGTTAAATGCCCAACAAGTTTGAAAGATGTTGATTTTGAGCCTCGTCGGTAGGAAAATTGAAAACTGACTGAAAGGACGATATATTCGATACAATACAATAATGTTCTATGCATTAAAAAAATTAAAATTAAAATTTAAATATAAATTAAAAATTATTATTAACTATAAAATAATAAAATAAATTTATAAAATTTAATTTAATAAAAATGAAAAAAAAAATTAATTTTAAAATTAATTTTTATACTTATAACATTTTTTATCCGATATTTCCTTATTAGGATACGCACGGCACATGCAGCACAACAAGAATACGAGGGCAGCTGAATTAATTTTTCACAGAGAGTCACAATTTTCTAATGAGAAAAGAATATTACGTATTAGACTTTTGAAACCCAAAATATAGTTGCTGAAATCATCAAATTTGACTTTAATATGTGTTGAATCAGTTGGAATAATTAGGAATTGAAGAAATTAAGCTGCTCCTTTTATAGAGATATCATGAAAGCTAAGATTTTGTCTCCATACCTCATAGGTAGGATGACATTTCTCGTTCTAGGAGGGAAAACAGAGGCATATCCTATATATGAATGGTAGAAGCTAGAAACTTTCAATCTTTTCAACTGAATAAAAAAATATACTCACAAATTTACAGATAATAAAATAATAAAAAATATTAAAATAAATTTGACACCATTAATATTTTTTAATTACTTAGAATATTTATTATAAAAATAAGAAAAAATAAATAAAGTTGATTTAAATATTTTAAATTTATATTTTTATTAAGATTATATAGATACTCTTTATCATCTTATTATTATTAAATTAATATTATAATTTTTTATTAAATTAAAAGGAGTGACTAGCCTCCCCATCTCATGTGGAATTAATAAACTCCACTCTTTTAATTTGGTGAGAAAATCCTACTACAAATGTGTGTGTGAATTGCAAAGTATGAACATCATTTTTCATATTCAGCATAATTGCAGTTTTATGTTTTTATTTTTATAAATGTACACTAATGTCTCTTTTTAATATACATTTATTTTTTTTATTTTAAATATTCATCCATCCCTTGGTCCAAAAGAAGAAAAAGAAATTATAATTTATTTCAAAAAATAAAAAGTGTATGAATATAATTAGATTATTTCTAAAAAAAAGTGATAGTGGGTATAATTTGCTCTTTATTTTTATGTTTTTAAAATCAGATCGGTTATTGAACTAAATAAATCATTGGTTTACTAATTTACTAATTTAACCATAGTTTTGAAAATCAGACCGGATCGACCGATTGCATCGGTGAACCAGTGAGCCAGTCAAGAACTTGATCCGGTTAAGAATGGTGGACTAGAAATGAGTTTGAATCGGTGTGAATCGATCAAAATTGGTGAACTGGACCATTGAACCGATTTTTACAATTTTTTTATATTTTTTATAAAAAATTAAAAAATTACAATTTCATAATAATTAAAATATAATACCTTCATAATTTTATATCAATTAAATTTATATTTTTATAAAAATATTTTTAGTATAAATTATTAACATATTTATTATATTTTATTACTTATTTGTTTATATCATTAACTTATATTTTTTATTTTTTATTTTTTAACATAAATTATTATTATAAATATTTATAATACTAATATTTATATTTGTATATATATAATTTATATTTTTTAAGTCAAAATCGATCCAACCAATGAACCATTGATTCAACCAGTGAACCATTGAACTAGTGACTTTTCCGATTCAATAACCAGTCCAGTTTTAAAAACTATGGATTTAACTACTAATTCACTAGTTGATCCAATTTTGAATTAAAAATATACTATATATATCTACATACATTTATATATATTAAAAAATATTAATTATATGTACACACATATATACATATGTACGTATATATTAGTATTATATATTTATAATAACAAATCATGATAAAACTAAAAAAATAATACAATATAAGTTAATAATATAAACAAATAAGTAACAAAATACAAATGACATATCAATAATTTATACTAGAAATATTAAAATAAATAACATAAATTCAATTAATTTAAAATTATGAAAATATTACATCTCAATTATTGTGAAATTGTAAAATATATAATTTTTGCACAAAAGCAAAAAAATTGAAATAAACAAGTTCACCAGGTTGGTTTACTAATTTTATTCAATTCCCATCAATTTTGGTCAATTTTGATGATTTACACTAATTTAGGTACATTTTTAGTCCAATACCCCTAAAAGGACTGATTCAGTTGTTGGTTTACTAGTCTATCCAATCAAATCTGATCTGATTCAATTTTTAAAATTATGATGCTATGCATGTGTCAGTATAATGATCATAAGCATTTTTGTAATTTTTACAAAAAAGGTATATAGCTTTTATGAAAAAAAGATAAATATTGCATTGATTTTATATTTCAACTTTATTTGATATTTATTATAAGTAAAATTACAATAGTTACCATATTTTAGCTTTATTTGATTCTATATTTCACACTAATGATCATGAGCCTATCATTATTTTATATTTATTATAAGTAAAATTACAATAGTTACCATATTTATAAAAAATGTCTTAAAAAATGCATACTAAAGTATTATCCTTTATATTAATCAGCACTGCGATTAAAATTATATAACACAGAAATAATTAACAATAACAGCTCAAAAAATGGAGAAACTTTTCTTTACTCTTAAAAATGTAAGCAGTTCTTATTTTTCAAAAGGAGAGAAAGAAATAATACCTTGGTAAAGAATCCTCGGAAGTATTTTGAAAAATGAATTTTCATTGTCTAAAAAGTGGGATGGAGAGAGACAAGACTAAGATAAGATTCAAATCCAATGTACTATTTGAATATCTTTGATAAAATAAAGCTAGAGCTTGAGTTGATATGGAGAATATATTCGCTTCATGGGGGAGTAACATCAAGTACATGCATTCTATATAGCCTTTTTGTTTTAACATTTTCACACTTTGTGGATTAATAATAGTATGCTGCACCCCAAAAAAAAAAAAAAGTTGATATCACACATTCATAAACGTTGGAAATCCGTCGGGTTTCGATGGAATTTTGACATCTAGCGAATGAGGTTATTTACCTTATCACAATTTTTTTCTTGGCGTGTTTCTTAAGTATTATAGTATATCAAGGTTTGGCACAAATGACATCCCATTAAACTTCTTTAAATAATTGTACCGAAAGATGATAGGCGAACTTCCCATCCGTTCAAATCCCTCCTCTCCTAATTCCCTTCCCCCTAAACAACAACAACAACAACAATAGAAGACGACATTGCAAATGCTGATTTGTTAACGCTACATTATCATTTTTGAAGAATTTCTAACATCCAAAGGTATGAAAAAAATGATATGGTAGTACTAAATTAATATTACTATATGTTAGAAATATTTCTAAACGATTATAAACGTAAAAAATACTGATGTGTCAAAATTTTTGAGGTCTGTGGTAACGTCTGATTGGTAAATTTTTTAAATATTACAATTATAATATTTATATTTAATTTCACTTAATGAATGAAGTGACTTTAATTGTTGATTAATTTTTTATTTGATGGGATTTGTATGTATTAAAATTTTGATTTTTTCAAATTTATAAATATTAAAAATTATAAAAAAGTTGATAATCGCCCTGTATCCCCCATAAATCGTTGAAAAGATAAAAGAGAGCCACATCCTTCGCGAGAAAGAGAGAGAGAGAGAGAGAGAGCAAAGCACATCATCAGAAAGCGAAAAAGTCAACTGACCAGAAGGATTCTCACAAAAAAAAAAAAAAAGAATCTTTAATGAAATTTTTTTCCTCTTGGAGAGACATTTTATTTACTTTGAAGTTCATTTGTTAACCTGTACACAAACGATGATATTCCTTAAAGATTGTTGGTTTTAATAATATTGGGAATATAATTTTTTTTAATTTATTTGGCTCTATTTAAAGAATTTGTTGATTAAGTTCAATATATTGAACCAAAAATGAAAATTATTCAAAATTTAATCATTCAATTAAGATTGAATCGAAATTATAATATAAAATAAAAATTTTAATATATATAATAAAAATAATTAAATTATTATAAAAATAAATTTATGCATACATAATATGAAAATATTTCAAATATTATCAAAAAATTTCATAATTTTAAAAGTTCATGATTTAGATTGTCATAAAAAAAATTGAACTCAATTTTCTTGTTTTATGACTTTTATTTATAAAGACAAAATAATTTTTGACTACCTGGAACATTGAACTTAAAATATGTATATAATATTAAGTAAAAATAATGTTATTTTTTATAAATAATAATAAATTTTTAAGAAAATAATTAATTAGTTGAACTATGAAAATCATGATCGGTTCATTGCCAATTCACTAATTTTTTAGCTAATTTTTTAAAAATCAATTTTAAAAATTAACCAAATCAATCATATGACCAATTCACTATTATTTCAATTGAGTCAATCAGTCCGATTCAATTTTTAATAAATTGATTAAGGTACTCGTTAAGGATGATTTGATAATGATAAAAATATAAAATTTTAAAATTCAATACAACTATCTAATTTATTTTCAAATTTTCACATTGGAGAGAAACAAATTAAATGAAAGTACAATTTTTTTTGGTTCAATTTATGTTCCCAACACCATTAGGGCTTTATTTAACAATTAACTAATAGATTAATAGTTAACTCTTTGTATTAATAGTTATAATTGATAGCTTGTTCTATTAACTAATGTATTCAATTGATAGCATTAATTGCTTGTATAAAAATATTTGAATAAATTATATAAAACCGTTCTATACTTTTCCTAATGTGCAATTTTACCCTCATACTATTAAAATGCCTACTTACTTGCTTTTATTTTTTTTAATGGTGCAAATAACTCTACTTTGTTAAATTTTCATTTAATATCCAAATGAAACCAACATGTAATCCTCACATGATTCAATTTCCCTATAATATTAAAAGAAATTGATGTTAATATAGAAAAGTCTATTAATATCCTCTTAATAATTTATTTACCATTTTAATATTCATTCTTAAGCTTGCCTTCATTGAAGAAAAGTTTTCAAGCAAAATTTTCACATTTTGAGAACCTATAATCTAAAGGAACATTTCCAACCGAAAGACTTCCATTATTTTATTCTTCTTGTCTACACTCGCCATATCCCTTCCTAGAAAGGCTTCTCCCACCATCATATCCTCTCCTAGGAGGATTATAATATACTAGATTATACCTCTACGTCTCAAAGACTAGTAATGATTTGAGTTAACATCAATTTACAAGAAAATGCTAACAAATATAAATTACTAGAATATCATTCATATCCTAACATTACAAACAATTGGAAAAGCAAAATGATAAGCAACAACTAATTAATGTGATATTCATATCATGTCAAAATTTAAAAGCTTTTATGTCAAAATAAGCATTTAATGTTGTTACACCTATTAAAAGTAAAATATTTTTCTTGAAATTGGTTAATTAATTAAAAATAGGATATGGATGAAAGCTATTGTTTAAAATGATTAATAAATGAGTAAGTGAAAATGTTTTAGAGCTAAACTTGATTAAGAGTGAGTGTGCAGGTATAGAGAAAACTTAGTAAATTATTCCTATTTTTGCTTTAAAGATTTTGGCTTCTTTATATTCCTAACCTCAGCCTCCCATCTTTATTTTTCTCTAAGAAAAACCTAAAACTCCTCCTTTTCTCCCTCTTATTGCAAGAAGAAAGGTCAATTCACTCTAATCTTTTGTTCTCCTTAACTCAAGTAAGGTAAAGTTTTCCACCCTTTAATCCTTATGAAACTTCTCTTATCCTTCCCTTTTAAATTATAAGTGATTGAGGATTTTTAGCTTAAATAAAATTTTGGTGCCTTACATTACTACAAAAGGGTTATTTTACATTAATTGATAGATGTTAATCAAAGGGAAAACTAATATCTATATTGATGTGGTGACATTTTTAAATTAATGGGATAAATAAGATGATAGTTAGTAAATACAACTAACATCTATATTAGAGTAGTGAAATTTTTGAAATTATATAAAAACTTAATATGACAAGTCATTAATATAACTGACTTCTACTTGGATGCAGTGGTATTTTTGAAATTATTCAAAAATTTAAGACAACAAGTCATTAATATAACTAATGTTTATTTGAACGTGATTGTATTTTTAAAATCATTGAGAAATTTAAGACATTAATTTTTTTATTAAACTAATGTTAAAATGTATGCATTTAAAAATTGCTAGAAAAATAAAGAAAATAATATTGATTTTTTATATAACCAACATTATAGGGGAATTGTAAAAATTTAGTGAAAAAAAATTAAATTTTAACACATCAGTTTTAAACATAATTAATGTTTAAAATTATAACATTTATGAAGTTTAGAAAAATATAAAAAGTTAAGATATTAATTTTGTACATAATCATCATCTAAAGACATTTTAAGCATTTAGTTGAGGTAATGTAAAATATTTACATATTGACTTTAGACATAACTAATGTTAATGGGTATGACAACTGCTAGTTTACTCAGAAAATGATGATACATAAGACGTTGACTTCTAAAATAATGAACATTTAAAGTTATGGGAGTAATGATATTTTTGTACTATAAATAAATTAAATCTTATATTTATTTATTTATTATTATTATTCTCATTCTTTCTCTTATTTATTTTTAAACTTAATCTCTATCTTCGACTAGCTCTTTTTGCAAAACTCTAAATCTTACTCTGTCTTCCATTGCATGTTAGTGAGATACCAATGCTCCTTCTACTAATATAAAGTATAAAACAAATGCCTTACTTTAGGCGATTAGTTCTATCTTTCTTATTTCTATTTCTTAGATATTCACCTTTTTTATTTTTTTATTTTTTACATAAGTTCTTTTAAGAGATTTTTTGTCATGTTTCCCTTCGATAACTTTTAAGGATATATTTGAATCTTAGACGCATATTATATATTTGATAAAATATTATAACATAGACTAAAAGCAATCGAACAACTATTAGAAATGAAGAAAAAGTAAAAAAAATCTATAAAAATGACCATTTTTGCAATTTTGGAAAAGCAAAATTCCTTTGGCATTTCATAAATGGATATATCCTAAAAAGTTACATGAAATTGACATAAAATTTGCTCTAAATAGATAACTAAATGCAAAGTTATAACCTTTCAAACTTTCTTAACTCAAAATATATGTATATTCTTATGCGGAAGCCAAAAATCATCATTAAAAATATTTCACAAACATTTCATATCAATTTTTTATTAAAAACTAACATAAAATGTAAAAAAATAAAGTATTTTGAAAAGAAAAGATATCAACTTTTTCAAAAAGTAACATCTTTTTAGTTTATCATGATGATTTGTATAACTATCATTATAAAATATTTACAATGATGCCCAATAAAACATCAATTGAAACTAGCCAAAACTTAACATGTAATCCACTAAATACTTGATGTCTACTAATAATTTTGTAGTAGTGCCAACATCAAAGTCTTGATTGTGGATGTTTAAACGCAAGCAAATACCCGTTTCAACTACCTATTGCCTCCTTCATGAGTAATGAGTAGACATTTCAATTAAACTTGTATGATTTTGAATGAATTAAATTAGTTTTAGTTAGTTTTTTTCATATTTGCATAATTTGAGCCAAAATGACATAGAATGCGATTCGATATAAATTTCTTGCTAGATATGGTAAATATGATATTTTTATGCTTTACAATGAGTGAATGGCATGAGATTGCATAAAGATGGGATTTGGAAAATTTTCCTTGCATGTGAATGGTGTTTTTTTTCTTTTTTTTGCAAAAATGCATAAATTCACAGGTGAATTATTTATTGGATTAATTTTTCAGGGTTAGCATACAAAAATCCTTACCTAAACCTTTTACAAAACCAAGTATAAGGTAATTGAATCAATTAGTGAATAAATTTAGTGGACTAAAGGGAAACCTCCCTTGCATTGAATCAATTCTTGAATTGATTTAGGCCTTCCAAAATCATGTAGGATAACTTAAATCAATTTGATTCTCGAATTGACTTAAACCTTATAGAAAATTATTTAAGGATCTGAATCCATTCCTAAATTGATTCATATGGCCTAATTCTTAATTTTGCTATAAAATCATCAAAAAGGAATGTTTATGACTTAGTTATATGAGTTAGAAAGGCTACGGTGAAGATATAATTCCATTCTAAATGTGAAAATTTTCATTACGATATGGTTTAATCAAAGTATAACTATTATTATTGTGATTTACATGCTTATTTTGTAATTATTATTTGATATTGGATGTTTTATCTATATTGTGTGGAATTTAGTTTGTATTGGATTGATATACTAGTGAAGGCATTTGCTTATATATAGAAATTATTGTTTTCATAATGTAGGAATTGAAGTGCTAATTAGGGCACTTAATTAGATTTAGCATATTGTGCCGTAAATGAGACCTAATGATTTTAATGGGCAATTATATACATATTATGGCATTCTACACTGAATTTGAGTACTTATTTGTGAAAGGATAATATTAACTTTATAAGGATAAGGATGAATTTGTGAGAGATAAAGATGAAAAGAGTCAAAAGAAAAGCTAATTTTTTTGTGTGTATTTTCTTGTAATGATTTATTGAGTAAAATTCTTTGTGATAAAATGATTAGCTAATGAGTAAAGAAACCTTAATGGGATATGAAATCGTATATACAAACAAACTTTTATTTATGAGATATAGTCAACTTTTTGTTATGTTTCAATTTTCTCCCCATCAAAGTATGTGAATATACTTTATTTCTTTGATGGAACATGGTGGATTTTCTTTTAATTCAATTGTAAGGTGAAAATAAATATAACTTTTTATCTTTCTTTTGATTGGTGACTCACCAAGTTTCTTCGAACTCACTTTTATCTATCTATTTTTTTCTTTATAGGGAATTTTATTCTTAAGTGTTCAATTGCTACCAAATGGGTTGGATGTGGGCATGCTCGAGAACATTAGCATTGAGGTAAGCCTCAGAACAATTAGATTAGATATTTATAGTGTAAATTATTTTATGAAAGATTGCATTTCATTTATAAATAATTTCAACATTTTCCACCTCCTTAAATGAGATGCATTATTGTATATGGAAAATTACATTAATTATGTGTTAGCTAGGCTTGTAGGAAGTTGCTTATAGTGACTTAGTACACTGGTCATATACTTGAGAATGGATTATGACAATGTCCCTTCTCTAAGTTGATAGTTAAATTTGCTAAATTTGTATAAATACCCATCCATTTTCATGTATCATACTAACATAATTAATTCAAAGCTTAAAAAATTTACTTTAATGATGGGTAAATTTTAGAACAATGATTAAAATGGCAAATAAATTAGAAGGAAAATATTAAGAGAATTTTCTAAAATTAGTTTTAATTTCCTTTATTCTTGGATGGAAACTAAATTATAAAAGGATCATATGTTGATTTTATTTGGATATGGATTGAGCTCCTTTATAATGTAAGATAGCATTATAGAGAATAAAATAGAGTATTATATCTTTTGATAAGAAAATTAAAGATTGAAATTTTGATAAATAATAATTAATTAAAAATAATTTTAAATTTGTAATTATTCCCACTGTTATTTTCTTATCAAAGCTTATAATATTAGTTTACTCTCTAAAAGTATAGGCTAATATTTGGAGAATAGGGACAAAGGGTGGGACTTTTTTTTTTTTGGGAAGAGGCAAAAAAGATAGTTAAAAAAATTTGCTTTGACAAGGTAGAAATTTTAGCCATAAACAAAGTAAGTCTAACCAAATATTTATTTGTTTTAGTTGAAATTGAAAAATTCAAGCTTGAAGTTGATTATTATACAACCTAATTGAGCTTTAATAAGTTAATATAAGTAATGGTTATTTTTACAAAATAATAATAATATAATAATAAACTTAATTTCCAAATAATCTCCCTCTTTTATATTTTGTAAACTCATTTCATTCTCCTTTTTTTTCAAAAATAAGAAGATACAATGATATTTAGGAAGCGTTTGATAATATTAAAGCACTTAGCATTAAGTTTTCATTGTTGAACATATTAACTATTAAATTTTTTATGTATAAATAATTTCTTATTTGAGATATTGAATTTAGTCAATAAATTGAAAATTTTATTACAACATATTAAAATCTTATAGAATTTCAAAATTATCCTTTATTATGATTTATAAACTCTGTACATTAGATTTTTAAATGATATAATGTATATTATATATTCAACTATTGTTCCAAAAATAGAGATAAAAATGAATGTATTTTTCTAATAAAATCTATCTAAGATAAAAGGAATTGCTAAATGAATTTAGTGAATTTTTACATAATTTAATATTTAATCTTAATAAATTATAAAAATAAAATACAATTTTAAGTTTGAATCTATCTAGTTATATACTAACATCCTTACTCATTATACTATTATATAAATATTTATTTATTTTATTGTTTAGAGGGAAAACAAATAATTTTTTTGTAAAATGAAATTGCATATACATGTATGTTTTTTAAAAATTTAAAGATTCAAGGAGGTCATAGCCTCTTTTAAGAATAATAGTGCTCCACTCTATTAGGGGATCCAATCCATTTTGGTGTCAAACAGAAAATTAATAAAAAAGAATTATTTACAACATTGAATTAATATATGAAAGTAGGATATTATCAGGGACACGTAGGATATTATCAGGGACACATGGCAACCTAAGAATTAATCGTAAAAAATGAAACTACAAGGTAACATGTGTCCTATTTGAAAGCAAATCTTAGCATGATATTGTCCATTAGAATTGTGTGAACAGTATTTATGTACATAAAAAAATGTGTACAAAATAATTCAATCCATGGTGCTTGCTTCCAAAATATTAGAAGTTGTAATTAAACATATTTAATCATGATTGTTAATAATGGAATTGCTATTTTTATGGAAATATTTATTATATTGACTTGTATTTTAAAGGAGGGGAAAAAATGATGTGGTTATAAAAAATTAATCAAAGTCATTGATTTTAATTTGCATGGAAGTTATATCCACACATTTAATTGCAGCCATCATTTACGGTATTGATATTTGTCTATTGTCATTAATAAAATCATTGCGCTACTTTTTAGTATTTTAAAAAAATCTAATGCATTGAGTTTAAATTTTATTGGCTTTTGATTTGATTAAGGGCATGGATTTAACAATGGAACGTGCAACATATTAAACATAAATTTTAATTTGAATGGTTGTTAATTATGGAATTAATATGTTTTATGGAGATATTTATTGCATTGATTTCTTGTATTTTAAAGAAGGGAAAAAGTGTGGTCATAAGAAATTAATCAAAGCCATGGATTTTAATTTCAATGGAAGCTATAACCACACATTTTTAATTAGTTTTGTCATTTATGGTATTGATATTTGTTAATTGTATTCAATAACTTTATTGTACTATTTTTTGGTATTTAAAAATTTTATTGCATTAAGTTTCATTTTTATTGGCTTTTGATTTGATTAATGGCATGAATTTAACAATGGAATGTGCATATGTTATAAATAGATTATGATTGTCCAATTAGAGTTAAAGGGGTTCAATTGGGTTATCTTCAAGAGTGTGCTTCATTCTCTATTACAAGTGTGTTTTTTCCTAATTTACACAAGATTTTTGTGATCATAGGCATTAGAATTATCTATTTGCCTTAAATGGCATCCCATTATACATCCTTGAATAGTTGTACCAAATGGTAGTAAGCAAACCTCCTACTTCCCCTAATCCTCTTTCCCTTTAGACACTCAAAAATAAAAATTAAAAGTATAATGATATGGTATTGCCATATCATATTTTAGTGATGATGGACAACATTGCAAATGATGATGTGTCAATACTACATTATCTTCTTGACAAATTTCTAACATCCAAAAGTGTGGGGGGGAAATGATATAGTAGTACCAAATTAATATTGTTATATGTTAGAAATATTTCTTAATGTTTGTAAAGTAAAAAATGTTGATGTGTCAAATTTTTTGGGGTTTATGACAACATGCAATTGATAAAATTTTTAAATATTATAGTTATAATATTCATATTTAATTTCACTTAATAGATGAAGAATAATAATTACTTCAATTGTTAATTAGTTTATTGATTTAATGGAATTTATATATATTAAAATTTTAATTTTTTTAATTTATAAATATTAAAAATTATAAAAATTGATAATTGACTTGTATAATTTCTCATAATTCATTAATATGATGGCTTTCTTTTTGTTTAGTAAAAATAAAAAATAAAAAATAGCCACATTCATTCTGAGAGAGCAAGATGTTAAGTTAATTCTATTTTGAACTTTTAATTTAGTAATTTATGTAAAATATAAAATGGTTTAGCCTAAACTAAAGTGGTAGTTCACATTATTATATAATTGCCCTTTAACATTGGCACATCCATATTGGTTATGGAGAAAATTAATATTAATAATCATATGGTGATATTTTTGTAAATATATGCAACTTATCATGTCATCTAATATAATAAGCTGACATTATAAAGCATTAATTTCTAATGCAAGATGAAGATTCTAGCTAAGAAAACTTAAGACAACAATCATTATTTACAACCAACATCTAAATGAATTAATGTTTATATTTTGGATCTCATTGTATTTTATACATCTGTTGTTCAAATAATTGATATTTAAAGGGTATATAAATAGATCCATCTCAAAATTTTTCATTTTAAATGTTAGTTGTACAGTAATAACCAATATATAATATCTTATATTGCTTATAAATAACATTCTACTCTCCTTTTGAAACATCTCTACAATGCTTTA
This sequence comes from Sindora glabra, assembly GCA_020226215.1. Lineage (NCBI taxonomy): Eukaryota > Viridiplantae > Streptophyta > Magnoliopsida > Fabales > Fabaceae > Sindora > Sindora glabra. The sequence continues at coordinate 46,884,609 of CM035229.1, forward strand.
AGTTTCATTATCTAATTCTAACTTGTATTTGAGGAGGATGAAAACAACCTCCTTCAATTTCATTTAACAACTTTACAAATATTGTAGAATATAATTTCTACTACTTTATATATTGTTTTCTCTAAATATGTCAGATGAGATGAGAAAGAGTTATGTTTTTCCTCCTTAACCATAGGCTAGCATTAGTAATTAAGATAAATGTATTTCCTAAATTCATAATTTATTAATATCAAATTTTAATGGAAATTAAAGAGTAGTTTTTGGATAAGGAGTACGAGAATTGACACTGAAGATGTCAACCAAAATGGAAGAGTGCATAGTTCTTTTTTTCCTTTTTTAAAGTATGTATTGTCATAAAATTATATTTTGTTAATGTGATGGTGCAAAGAAATTTATAGAAAAATTAAAATTGCTATTTCATAATTCATAGTTATCTTCTTTCTCATATATTTTTTTCTTATGTTTGTAACTTTCTAAATTTGGATAGCTTTCTATTTTTAAATAGATAGGTATATTATCCTCATATTTTACCTAGTACCTAGAATCTAGTGGAGCATTTCAATATAAAGTAGTTGTAAAAATATTATTAAATAACATCATTTATTTATAAAAATCGATATAGTTAGTAAATCTTGTTCTTATACCACAATAGCTTTTAAACATAACAAATGTCTAAATGACTATATCACTAGTTAACTTGTAATTAATATTTACCAATGTGTAATAAATACTAGGCATTTATTAAATATTATGTTTAAGTTATGGTAATAAATATTTACCAACATGTAGTAAATGCCAAAATTTAACAATGTGTAATATATAAAGAAGTTTAAATGAATAAAACTAAAGATATCTAAATTAATGGCACTTATGAAGAAGTCTAAATAAATGGAATTGAAGTTGACTACATGAACATTTTTTGTGTTAACTATTGTGTAAATCCATTTTCAATCGTTGTAAATTATAACTCATGATATCAATTTTAAAGTAGTAATCAATTTCCAATTATTGCTTATCAATAGTTGTGATCTTTCAATATAGATTTCCTTGCATTAAAAAGAGGGCTTCAATTTATAAGGTACAGAACTTAGTATTCAACATTATCATTGCTATTTCGAAGGTTTAGGAACTTTCAAAGTTTCTTACAAGGATTTATACCTATACCTTGGAAAAAAAACCTTAAAAGATTATATGCACTTTCTCAATAGTTTAAGTAATGTTAATACTATGATCTACACCCTTTATCTTAAAAACATTCTTTGTTAATAAATTTAAAAAATGAATGCTTTTAAAAAGCTCTGGAATTGATCAAAGTTCTTTCTAAGAAATTGTATCCACATTCTAGCCTCGAACACAGGAATTCTATAAAGAATTTAGAAGGACTTTAGACATGAATCCTTTCAAGTTCTTTATAGAATATTTATGTTCATTATCAAAATGCAAACATGATTCCTTTAATTAAAAGAACTTGGAAAGATTCCAATTATTTCATTTATTATAAGCCTCTTAGGGTTCTTTTATTTCAATATGAGAATTAAAATGTTACTGGTTCCTTGTGCTGTGTCAAACTTTGGTACATATAAACCTAAAAGCATATCCTTTTTTGCATTGAAACACAGGAACCTTGAAAGGCTCAAAGCAAATGAATTCAATGTGGATTTTATTATACAACTAACATTGAAAAGTAAATCTATCACTAGGCCTAAGATATTAGTTTTACCTTATAATTGACATGGAATATTTAAATAATATCATTTTTCTCTCCATAAAACTTGTGAAAATAAAAGTGGGAATTGAAACTGAAACTAGTCCTAAGTGCTAAATTGTAACTATATTATAAAGAGTGCCCTGTGGAGTGAATAACCAAATTACAGATATATTATAAAGTTTGTTGCAATATCCTTCTAACAAAAGATGTCACCTTTGTTTGAGTCTAACTAATTTTCACTTTTGCTGACATTTTCTTCTCAACATTAAGGTCCATTCAAATGTCTTATTTCTTCTTTAAATCTAATTATGAATATTTATTTATTGTGCATTGCGTGGATTTATTCAAATTCTTTATTTCTCATTTTATTAATTAAAGTTTTGATTAATATGGGTTTCTTGAAGAAAAGATAGTGGATTTCTTCTTTACAAAAATAAATCAATGGATATTTCTATACAAAAGACTAGGATGACATAGGCAAATTACACAACATAGGATTTCACCGAAGTTTAATGTCAAAAGTTAGGTAATAAAGTATATTGTATTAATGTTTCACCTATAATACCCTTGTGCCTTTATTTTGTCATAATGGGATTTATAAATTTTTTTGTTAATAACTATGTTTAGAAGATAACGTAAGTTCCATCTCAACATTGAAACATTGAGGTAGGGCTTGAATACATGTTATTTCTAGTTTTTACAACATTCACATATTATATCTCCTTTCACTATTTAAATTCAATTAAATGTATCACTCTTTATCTTTTTCTAATTTATAATATTTGGGTTATTAATCTTAACATATAAGCATTGAGAAAAGGTTTGAATGCTATTGTTACTGCTTATTTAGTAATATAAGGTGCTAGATTTTGTAATCAAGTTTAACTATTGTTCTAGGAGTAGTATGATTTAAAAGAATTTGCTAAGATTTCTTTTTTAAAAAAACTATAAAATAACATCAATTCTTTCATAAACTTATCGACACATTACATATTAAACATTGGTTATATAACAAAATCATTGCCCTAAATGAATTCTAAGTAATGGAAAATTGATTATTAATGTTAGTTATTACAATAAAAAACCAACATTGCATTTCAACAAAACACATCAATTTCCTTTTAAAAAATTGAATTTATTATGGCATTCAACATTGATTAAAAAACTAACATTGAATATACTATATTTATAATAATGCCCACATACACATTAGGTTGGAATCAACATTAAATTCTAAAAATAACTAATATTAAAAAGCATTTCTATAGTAGTGCTAGTTAGGCCCAAATAGTAGTTTAACCCATAAATATAGTAATGAATGATTTTCGATGGTGGATTAACTTACTTCTAGTTATAAGTTATAAATAGAGTAGCTACTCCTAAACCTTTAGACTAATTTGATCATATCCTATCAATGTCAGATATTGGTTTACTCCTCAAAGCATTCTAATAGTTAGGGTTCATAGGATGAGCCATTTCTATTATTCATCTAGAGCAGATCGTGATTTGTTCAATATTTGTCATAATTATGGATGTTTCTAGCACTTTAGGTATTTCACTAATTTTATATTTGCAAATGATATTGTGCTAATTTACATGATTCAATAGGAGTTAATTTTAATAAATTTTCAATAATTGATATCAAAGTTCCTTAATTATATAAATATAACCAATTCATATATAGATTTGAGATATGAATCATGATATAATAATTTTATAATTTACCATGAAATTATTTGAATAAAAGTTTGGTATGAATTTTAAATTATTTCATAGCTTTCAAATTAATTAATTATTATTATAAATATTATTTTTAAAATATTGCATATGATCTGCAAATTTGGTTTCATCATATTTATTAAATGTATTATGGTTTGTTGTATGAACTCATTATAAGTAGTGCATCTATTTTAACAACTAGTATTTCCTTCATTATGTTTACTAAAAAACCAAACATATATGAATTTACCATATACATCATATTTTAAGCATCCATATGGCTTAGATGGCATAAACAATTTTTCCTTTTGCATTTACTATGAATATAGCTTATATCGTACATCTTGCAATTTTTGGTCTATATACATACATACACATATACACACATGTGAATTTTTTCTTGTACATATGCTTGCCATTTGAGGTTCTCTATATATGCACTATATTATTTGGTCATTGTGCATTTTTCCTTATTTTTGATATGCTTTTATTGTTTGGAAAATCCGTTATTGGAGTTAGAAGACTCCATTTTTTTTGGAGAATTGAAGCCATAAAATTATGTTCATAGTGTTCTTATTTTTCTAGAAAAACCATTGAAGTTTGGAATGTTTGAATAAAAAAATTTTCAAAAATATTTTGGTTTTGAAATAGAAAGGATTTTGGACATGATTTTATTTATTGATTCATTCTCATTAATGTATAATGCATTTAGAATTTGAAAATAAGCTAGAATAAAGCCGTTTTCTATTTTAAAACATTAGAATACATTAATGGAGTTGTCAACAAAAATTATTTGAATTCAAATGATTTTAAAATATATTTTTATGGAAAGTTTTTTCATTAAAATGCATTAAAGATTACTTTTGTGTGAAAATTACATTGAAAAGCACATTAAATTACTTAAAAACTAACTTGGTTAGCATTAGGTTTGCAACTAGGTCAGGCAACCTAAGTTCCAAACCAATGCTCAATTAGATTAAAAGTTAGTGGTGATCCATAATAATACATAAAAATCCTTACGCACTTCAGAGAGGTGTAAACCATACGATATCATCTCAATGTTGGACGACAATAATGATTGCATCATTAGGAGATAGTTTTTCAAATTAAAATTATTTTAATTATTTTTTATTTAATTACAATGCCTATTTAAATTTACTTACACTTGAAAATTTTACAATATGATTCCTATAGTTTGAGCTACACCATATATATAGTTTTTATGCATTTTTTGAATAATATTTAGCCCATAAATAATTTTTGCATGAATATATGCATATAGAAATATGTTTTAGGAATCATTTTGGACTCATATTATACCATAAAATTTTGTATAATTGTGGACATACTTATTGTAGGCCTAATTGATAAAATTTCATTAATATTTATTAAAATATTAGTTAGACTTAGAATAGTGTTATAATAATATTATTTTAATACCTTATTTGTATGACATTATTAATATAACTTTTTTAGTAATAACAAAAATATTGGATTAAATATTGTATTTTTTAAAAAATTTTCAATGCCTTATCAGCGTTAGGTTTTAGGAATATAGTATTTAGTTCTTGTATTATATTATAAGATCTTAAATACATTATCGGTGTTAGGTCTTATAGTATAATATTGCATATAATTACATTGTTTAATAAGGAAAGTTTAATGTATGATTAAAGAGAAATATGCATTAATGTATTGAACTTATTTTCTTTAGTTTTTCTATCTATGCAATTAAATGTTGATATAATGCCAAATAAGATAAACCATGAGGACTAGGATAAGTCAAAGTTGTATTTAGCAATATCAAATTTAAATTTAGCCATTAAGGACTTAGAACCTATAGTTAATGTTAAATCTATAATAGAACATAAAAGTCATCATGAAAAGTAGATTTACATGAACGGGGTGTGTCTAATAGTGATAAAATATATAATGGACAAAACTGCCAAAGAAAATAACCTTGAAACTAACAATGCAAAAGTATTCTTAGGTTCTGTAAAGGAAAAATACAAGAAATTTGACAAGGTTAAGAAAGATTAGTATCTTTTGTTACTTGAAACATCAGTGTATAATGGTGTTAATAGGGTGCAGAAGCACATTTTTGGATTAGTGAACTACTACAACAAATTGAAGTCTACGCAAGTTGACCTAAGTGATAGTTATTTGACTTGCAAGTGCTAGAATCTCTTTTATCTCAATTTGACATTTTGAAAATATTTTACAATACTCAAAAGATTGAATAGACTATAAATAAGCTTATTTTCATTATTATTTAAGCTAAAGAAGATATGAAGAAAGGTCAAGCTTAAGTGGTTAATTATATTGTGCATAATTCATCTTTAGAATATGAAATAAAGGCTAATCAGAAAGACAACAAAAATAGATATAATCATGGAAAGAAAGGCAAGAAGAGTAAGACTAGTGGGTAGTGCCATAAGCCCAAAAAGGCTTAGAAGTATAAGCATAGGAAATTAGACTATTTCAAATATAAGAAATAAGTTGAGAATAAAAATAAAGGTACCCATTCAACTTTAGTTTATTTTAAGTTAAATATTATCAATGTACTATTAAACACTTAGTGATTAAACATTGATGCTACTATTCAGGTCACAAATCATTTTCAAGTGCTAAGAAATATAAGGAAACCAAGTGAGGGAAAACTAATTGTACAATTGAGAAATGAAAATAGAGTAGAAGCAGAGCAAATTAGATTAATGAAGTTGAATCTAAAGTCTAGGCATAAGTTGTTTCTAGATAATATTATTTATGTGCTTTCCATGAGAAGGAATTTAATTTCTATTATAGCTTTGGAATGTAATGGATATTCTTATCATTTTGAAAATGGAAAGACTGAATTACTTTATAAATCTTTTATTGTAGGTATCAGTTCTTTGTGTGATGGATTGTTTGGAGTTGATCTAGATCTTAATTTTTTAAATTCAATAAATTCAATTATTGGTAAGAAAAAAAGTAAAATCGATGAAAAGCCCTTAATACTTTTGCATATATAATTAAGGCGTATTTCTTAAGAAAGAATATAGAGATTCATAAAAGAGAAAGTATTGCAGGACTTGGATTTCTCATAGTACAGAACTTATATAGACTGTATCAAAGGTAAAATCTTAACTAAAGTTAAAAAAAGGAAGATAAGTAGAAAAGAAACATTCTAGAATTGATCCACACTAACATTAATGGACTTATATACCTAGTGCTATAGGAAAACACAAGTATTTTGTTACTTGTATCAATGATTATTTTAGATATGCTTAAGTGGAGTTGCTTCATAAAATTCAAAATCATTAGAAGCCTTTAAGTCATTCAAGGCAGTAGTTAGACTTAAAATTGGAAAGAAAATAAAGCATGTCAACTCTAATAAAGGTGGTGAGTATTATGGTAGGTATAATGAAATAAGCAAAAACCATCGCTCTTTTGTAAGATACTTATAAGAGTATAAAACTGAAGCAAGTTACACCATGCTTAGGATATCAAAGTAAAATAGAATTACAGAAAGAAGAAACTAAATTGTCATGGATATGATAAGGTATATGTTAGCCCATACCTCATTATTAGGATTCTTATAGGGTGATATGTTAAAAATAGTAGCCTATATTCTAAATTAGGTTCCCAACAATTCAGTGCCCAAAACCTTTTATAAGTTATTGTACAATAAAAACCTTAGTTTAAGGCATTTTCGAGTTTAAGGTTATAAAGATGATTTAAAAATGCATATTCCTTCCATAAGGAAACTTGATTAAAAGATAATTAGTGGATACTTTATTAAGTATTGTAGAGGCTTAAAAAGCATAGGTCTAATTGTTTAACTTACACGATTAAAGTAATAGAATCAAACCAATTTTTCCTTTTTAAGTATAAGTTAGGCAATAGAAGCTAAGTACCGTGCATCACAAATCTTACTAAAGACATCACTATTGTTCTACTAGCATTTATGCTAGGAGAGTTATCTTCTATTATCCCATAAGATGATATAATGAAGCCAATGGCAGAAGATGCTAAACTAAATGAGATAGATGAAGAGATTCCTTTAAGGATATCTTATAGGGTTCATAAATTGGCAATTCTTAATGATTATCAAGTATATCTACAAGAGCATGAATATGACATTAATAATGACACTGATCTTATAACATTTTCATAAACAATATCCAATTCAAACTATTCTAAGTGATTAAGTGTTATAAAGAATGAACTAACTTCAAAGTATAAGAATCGAGTGTAGGATTAAGTCAGGTTACTTATATGTTATACACTGATTGGATGTAAATAGGTCTTCAAGACTAACATGGATGTTGGAGATAAAATTAAGAGAAACAAGGTTAGATTGTTGGTTAAAGGCTACACTGAAAAGAAAAGTATAAATTACAAAGAATCATTCTCACTAGTTTCAACTAAAGGCTCATTTTAAGTTATTATAGAGATAATGACTTATTTTGATTTAGAGCTACCTCAAATTGATATAAAGATAACTTTCATAAATGATAACCTGTTAGAGATTCTTTATATGAACTAGATAAATAGTTTTTAAGAGAAGGATAAAAATTATCTTGTATGTGAATTTAAAAAGTCCATATATGATTTAAAACAAGCACCTAAATAATAGTATTTTAAGTTTAATAAGGTAGTGACTTTTCTTAGGTTCAAAAAGAATGATGCAAATCAATGTATTTACATACTGATAAGTATAAATAGTTTTGGAATACTAGTACTACATGTGGATGATATTCTCTTTGCAAGTAATGATGTGAACTTGTTGACTAAGACAAAGAAAATTTTGTCAAAACACTTTGATATAAAGGATTTTGGGAATGTCTCATATGTTTTAGGTATAAAGATCTATCATGATAGCTCAAGGTTTACTTAGTTTATCTTAGCAAATATATATTGAAAATGTATTAAAGAGTTTTAACATATCCATATGTTCTTAAATTTCAAGTTTTAACACCCATTTTGAAAGGTGAGATTTTTTAAAGTCCCAGTATCCTTAGAATGATATTGAAAAATAGAAAATGAAAAATGTTCCATACATGTTAATCATAGGTAGCCTAATATATGTTTAGTTATTTACACATCTTAACATAGCTTATATTATTGGTATTTTAAAAAAGTACTTAAGTGATTCTATGGGCGTAAAGTCACCATAATTTACTTTTGCATTTTTACTAAAGTAGCTACTATTATTGAATTATATGATCCAAGCGAGGGATTATTAGAGTTAATTCCATTTTGAAACTTTAATCCAATAATTTAGGTAAAATGTATAAGGGCTTAGCCTAAATTAATGTGATAGTATATTTAGGTTCAAATGGTAATCTACTCATAAATATGATAACAAGCAGTTCTCGATGATAGATTGACTCATATCAGATTACAAATTATAAATAGGGTCACTACTTCTAAACCTTTATATTAGTCTGATCATATCCTATCAATGTCAAATATTGGTTCACTTTCTAAAATATTCTAATAGTTGGGGTTAATAGGAGGAGTGATTTTTGTTATTTATTTAAAGAAGATCATGATTTGTCTAATATTCATCATAATTATGAATGTGATTAGTGCTTGTAGTATTTTACTAATTTTATATCTACATGTGATATTGTGCAAATTTACATGATTCAATAGAAGTTAGTTTTAATAGAACTTCAACATAAGGGCATATCATTAAAAAGCAAAATAGTCAATTGAATTGAATGATTTTTAAAAAAATTGTAATGAAATTCTTGCCTTTTGGGGTGACATTTTATTTACTTTGAACTTCTTTTGTTAATTAGTGCACTAATAATGATACTTCTTAAAGATCATTGATTTTAATAATATTAATAATATAACTTTTTTCAAATTTAATTCATTTTATTTAAAGAATTTGTTAAATGAAATAATAATGGATATAAAAATTTAAAATTCTATATAATGTTTGATTTTTTTCAAAATTTCATATTTTATAGAAAATAAATTAAATGAAAGTACATTATTTTTTTTGTAAAATTTATGCTCCTAACATCGCTAAGGCTCTATTTAACAATTTACTGACACATTAATAATTAACTCTTTGTATTAGCGATTATAATTGATAGTTTATTCTAATAACTAATTTAATCAATTAATAGCATTAATTATTTGTATAAAAATGTTTGAGTAAATTACATAAAACCTTTATTTACTGTTCCTAATGTGAGATTCTACTCTTATACTTTTAAAGTGTCTACTTGGTTTACTTTTTTAATGGCGCAAATAATTCTATTATGTTAATTTTCCATTTAATATCAAAATGAAATCAACATGTAATCCTGACATAATTCAATTTCTCTAACATCTTAAAGAAAATTGATGTTAATTTAAAGAAGTCTATTAATATCATATTTATAACTATTCCCTATTTTAATTATTATTCTCATGCTTGTCTTTATTGAAGTGAAATTTCCACACTTTAAGTACCTACAATTAAAAGGAACATTTGCAACCAAAAGGCTTCTATTATTTTATTCCCTTTGTCTACCTTTATCGTATTCTTTCTTAGAAGGGCTTCTCACACCATCACATCCTTTCTTAAGATGATTACAATATACTAGATTATACCTTTGCATCTTAAAGCCTAGCAATATTCTAAATTAACATCAATTTACAAGAAAATGCTAACAAATATAAATTACTAGAATATTATTCATCCCTTAACATTACAAATAATTGGAAAAGCAAATTGATAAGCTACAACTAATTAATGTGATATTCATACTATGTTAAAATTTAAAAGTTTTTATGTCAAAATAAGCTTTTGATGTTGTTACACCTATTAAGAGTAAAATGTTTAACTTGATATTGGTTAATCAATTGCAATTAGGATATAGATAAAGCGTATTATTTGAAATGATTGATAAATGAGTAAATAATAATGTTTCAGAGCTAAACTTAATTAAAGGTGAGCGTGTAGTTATAGAGGAGACTTTATAGACTATTCCTATTTTTCCTTTAAAGCTTTTGGCCTATTTATATGCCTAACCTTAGCCTCCTATCTTCAATTTATAACTTAATTACATATATCTTCACTACTATGCCTCCTTGCATGGCCTCATGCTATTCAAGCTTCATTTTCAATGTGTAATAATATCATAAAACCCTAGGAAAACTAATCATGCACAATAATACTCTTAAAAGGATTGATCATTGAGGATTTAATGGTGATAGTTCACTGTATACTTGACTATAGGCTAACCAAGAATAAATTCTTAGAGCATAGTTGACTATAAACCTCTAAAGAGCAATTTTACAAGTCATAGTTGATTAAAGCCTTGTATTTGCAAATTTTCACACAATACACTATTCATTTAGGATTTTTTTTGTCAATATTCCATTCCATAACTCATTAAACATAAGCTAAACATTATTTAACACATTAACAATCATATTCTTACCATTTCCATTAACAAAACCAAATAAAAAATTAAAAATCACATCATTTTCCAAAATAATCAAGAAACATGGAAAAACTATCTTAAAACCATTCAAATTATACAATTTATCCAAGTTTTAGCCAGAAAATTCATCATCTAATATGGAGAAGGTGATAAGTAAGAAGAATTTACAAATTGATAACCTTTACTTATCCAAGAATCAAAATATTAGAGCTAGAGAATCCTCTTTGGAGACAAAACCCTTTAACCTTCACAAACTTAAAAGGAATAAGAAATAACTTAGCAAAAATTGTAATCTTAAAAAAGCAGATTGAAAAATTAATGGGGATTGATGCCTTGGTTGGTTAATGAAGGTGAGAAGAAGAAGAGGAAGAAGAGATGAGGAGAAAGAGAAACAAGTGAGAATTGTGTGTGTTTTATAGGAAAATGAAAAGAATAGCTAACTTTTTAAAAAGAAAAGGGGATTTTTAACTTGGGATATTTTGGAAAAAATTTATTTAAATCTCTTTTATATTCATAAACTCACCTTTAATCGCCTTTAATCTTTAAATATTTTCATTCATCCATTTTTCCTTAACTGATTTATACAAAATTCTCATTTCAAATTCATTCAAATAATTAGTTATCCTTAACACCAATTTTATCCTTTATTTCATTACATTAATTTTTTTTATTATTCTCATACAAAGTAAAAAAGTAAAATTTTAAATGGTTAAACACATTTTATGGAATGTGAATTTTGTTTCTATTATGGTAATATTGATAAAACTTAACTTTTGTTGTAGTCATTACATATTGGCTATTTAAGTATTTTTTATTTTTGTGTTTGTACAAAATCATTATGTGCTTGTTGTGATTAATAGTATACCTATAATATTTTTTATTCTATAATGGCCAAAGTATTAATGTTTTTGGATTTTAACTTATGATTGTACTTTGCCCCAGTGACATGAGAAGTTACCACAATTGTTGGAAGTTTAATCCTTTTTCTATGTATTATCAACTTAAATGAACCAAATTTGATCATTTGAATAAAAGGGTCAATGCTTGGTGAAGATAAAGCTATCATGGTCTTGTTACAAGTTGTATTATATTAGTCAAATATAATTTTACCTTCTTTAGGCAACTTTATTATTTAGTCTTTTAATACAAATCACTTTTCAACTAGGTGGCTAATTAGTTATGGTACTTGTAAAATTTTGGATCATTTACTTTTCTTGTCTCATTAGGTTGTTTCATCTTTAGCAACTTAATCAAGTTAACTTCAAATAAAGATTTTAGCATTATAGAAATGTTAAACTTTGGAAATAGGTATTCTTTATTTAGCCATTCCTTCAATATGATTTTCTTTCCTTTGCTAGGAACACTAATGAATTTGTTATCTTCCATGTTCAACTTAATAGTGAGCTTTTTAAGTGAAACAAACATAACCATCTAATAGTTAGTTTCATGCTTTTAGGATGAAGGCTTATTGATTTTGTGAAATTTATGTAATTCTTCCACCTTATCAAAGATTAATGTCCTCTAATTAGCATTAATAGTAATGTTGAGCTCTATGTCATGTACCTTTATTGCTAACTCTTTAAATGTTCAAAGCTTGATAGATTGAAGAATATAGCTTAAGCTTTAATTAATCCTTGATATGTATATTTCGACTGTAGAAGATTTTGAGAATTGATGACTTATCTTTTGATTGTTAAGTCTTTGTAAGGTCAAGCATACTAATAGTACAATGAGTACTATGGAATTAATTTAGGAACTCACACTCAATTTGGTCCCAATTATCAATTGATCTAAACACCAAGTTTGTGTACTAGTTAAAGGCATTTCCATTAAGGGAGCATACAAATTGTTTTACCATAAGGTCTCCATCAATTCTAGCATTGTTATAAGTTCCAATGAAATGAGCGATGTGCTACCTAGGATTCCTTTTGCCATCAAACTATTAAAACTTAGGTAGTTATTAGTTGATAATTCTGAGTTATTTTAAGAAGATTAATCCTATGGTTGTATGGCTTAACATAGGAAAAGAAATACTACATACTTCATTCTACTTAGTCTTTAATGGCTTATTTGATGAATTCTTTCAACTAGCTAGTAGGAAGAATGCCATTTAAATAAAACTACCCATTCTTGGAGCCACTTTTTTCCTTTGCATCTTTATCTTGATCTTACATGTTACTTAAATCATCACATAATTTAGAAAAGCCATTATTCTTCTATAAAATGCCAGACATTTGTTTACCTCTTAAAATCTTTTTTCTTGGATGGATTTATTAGTTCTTCAAGTATCTTTCCAATAACTAAAAATTTTCCCTTTAAAAGGTTGAATTTGTCACCATAATGAGCATTATAGTTAAACTTGAAGATCCATAAAAGTAAAAAAAGCAATCTTTTGAAGATGGTTCCTTCAATTTGGAAGTAAGAGCCTTTAAATTAGAAAAGATATTATTAACTTTATTAACTCCTCTACTAATTGTAATCTATGTTGCTAATTTAAAATTTTCAAATAGAATAGGTTAAGCTAAAACATAATTGAGAATGTTAACTACTTTTAATTTTGCCTCTACCATCATACCTATAGGTGAAAGTGATTTTCGCAATGATGAACTTATGAAAACAAGGAATAGGATTTGGTATTGTAGTTGTTTGAATACATAAATTTGCTAGAGTTTTAGTTTGCTTCAAGTCATAGGATCTTAAGAAACAAAACTTGTTGAGTTGATTGGAGGATTTGCCTTAGTTGCACTGAATAGTAGGTTATTGAAAACTTACTTCTTTGAAGACATTAGTTGAACTTAATTTGAAAAAAAAAGAGATATAAGATAGAGATGGTCTCATCAAGCATGTAAAAAATTTATACATATAAAATTTTTTAGTAAATAATTAATGAAAATAAGAAAATTACATAACAGATAAATTTTATTGATCTTTGATGAATGTGGAGTACAATCTTATTTTTATAATTTTTGAAAAAGAATATAATGCTTTAATTCTTTTTTTCAAGTTAGCTTTGATTGAATACATTAGAAAGCTTGATCTTGGATAAGATGATGGATGCTTTGTTTCAAATGAGGGTTTCAAGAAAACTTAATCTGAAATTGAATGGTTGAATTTGACTTTAAAAGATGGCTATAAGGAAATTTGATCTCCAATCAAATGTCAATGCTTGGCTTCAATGGAGGACTTAAAGAAGTTTGATATCCAATCAAATGCTGAATCTTCACAGAGGCTTCATACTTGAAAAGATTTAAGAATTTGCATGTTGCTAAAGTCTTCACCTTGAAATAGATGTTCTTAATGGAAACTAGAGACTTTGAATGCTTTAATCTTCTTTGGCAGAGCTTTTAAAGTGCTTCACATCTTTTCTTCTAATAACTTGCTATTTTGAATGACACAAATAAACTTTCTATTTATATAGCTATCAAGGATGCTTAAAGATAACCATATCATTTTTTATATATATTTATTGCCCTTTAATTAATTAAAAAGGTAATTCTTATTTATTGGGATAATGTATCGTAATAGATGGTGATTTCTTATTTGATAACCGATATCATTAATGTATAAGCTTATTTTAACTAGATGAACTATGTCATTATGCACATGTGACACAATTTGATTTGTCATTTAAGAGATTTTTGCAAGCCTACTAATTTTTCACATGAGATTTTAAGCTTTAATAAATAACCTTTTTTAATTTATTACAATTTTTATGGAAAAAATTAAATAAACTAATTTTATTTGTTCACACCATCCATAAAAAATCATAAAAACAACATTATATGATTAGATTCAACAAGAATTTCACATCAAATATCATCTTATATTAACCAATCTCAAATTATAGAAATACAAAGAAAACATAACTCCAACTAAACTAAATCATACAAAATCACACATGTTTTATTAGAATATTTACTCACAACTATGGATGGGGTAACAGGTAGAAATAGTGAATTTCCAATGCCTAAAGATTAACAAACAAACAGTTTCAGGTAGAGTTCCCAAAATCCCCTATTTGAAACAAAAATCGTTATACTTAACAAATTGAAATTTCTAAATCATTTACTGCCTAAATAAAGGAAATATAAGAGAATTTGACAAATATTAAGGTGTAGAAACCATTACATTGTTTGGATTGAAAAGAGGAAAATATTAAGAAAAAGGATTGAAGCGACTTCAAAGCTATTTCTATCGATTGAGAGGGAAAGGAAATGTGTTGTTTTGAGGGAAATGAGAGGTTGTGTTGACATGGACGAATATGAAGGGAAAAGAACCCTTGGCAAAAATGGGTAAAAGGGTTTTTCATATCTTCTCTATATCCATATACTCACTAATAATCATATTTAATTAATATATTTTAATTTACTCTATACAAAATTTTTTATTTATAACCTTATTATAATTAATTATTTTTACATAATATATTCTAATTTTAATGAATATAATAATGGATTGATAATCACTCATCTATTAACGAATGATGTAAATTCATTTAAACCATTCATATGCCAACTAAATAAGATTATCCCAAATTCATGACAGTGTCAAGTTAACAACATTAAACCTTGAAGAAAATGATATGTTTTAAGAACAATTACAAGTTGCAGCACCGCAAGTTTTCTGGCGGGACAAATGCAATGAACCTTCATCATATCACCTAATGCAGGCGCAGCCCACGTTTTGCATTCATGTTTAATATATAAATTTCAGTTTAACCATTGCTTAATCAATAAAGACCCACTTAAAAACTTTATTCACGCTTGATTAGATGATATATTAAATGCATTAATGGATTTGAGCAGGAAACGAAATTGCATTCATCTTTTCATGGTGAAATTTTCTCCATCAAAGGTCCCACAAGAATTGAACATACAGAATTTATAATTTCTCAGATCCTAAGAGTATATATGACTCATAGTCATTGAATTAAAAGAGTCTCTTTTTTTTACGGTAGGTGTCACAAATAACTATGATTTATTTGAATAAAAGGAAATGGAGGGAATGGTGAGGAAAGGGAAGATTTTGTGCTATCCTTTCTTTTGTTTAAAAGGCGAAAGAAAATAAAAGTTTATGAAAAACCCTTCAAAACCTTCCACATTTTAATATTTTGTATTCTCTCAAATTAATGAGATGGATTTAAAAGATTATTTACTTAATTTATTATCTTGACTCTATTTTATACTTTACTTCATATTATATTTATATTTTTAGTATTTCATCATTATTATTTTTGATTAAAAATATTATTTACATTTTTTGAAAGGTATCTAACTTATACAAAATGCATACTATAATTCTGAAATTTTTTAATGAAAAATATAAAAATATCTTTTTTACTTTTTATAATAATTAGATATAATAATTTTAACCTATATTTATTTACCCATACATATTCATCCTTCTTCTGACCTATACATATTAGCTTTAAGGTGGATTTGAGTTTAGTTATTTTTAGTATATGGGAATCATACTAGGTTGATAATTTTTCCTTAAACCTTTGCTAATATTATTACATGTTAACTTATCATATCATTTTTTGTAAAGAATTTTTTAGAGAGAAAAATATTTTATAAAAAAATTTGAATAAACATAATTTTTTAATATTTTTAGTCATAAAAAACTTATTAATAAATTAACTTTTTAAAATAGATAAAATCATAAAATCATGTGCTAGTTAGTTATATATATTGGCTTGATACTCTATTATACCTCCTTATATAATTTTGGACATCCAAATAAGAGGAGAACAAAAGAAAGTTACGACTTAATAGTCCATTCTCCACCCTACTCCTCCCTTCCATTCTCTGTCCATTGTTTTCTTTTTCCTTTTCCTTTCCTTCCTTACTCCCAAACATATCATTAGGTCTCATTTATTTTGATAAAAAATATCTTTTGTAAATAGAATTTAAATTTAATCTACCATCAGTATAAATGAGTTTTACAATATTAACAACCCAATGTGTTGCCATGTCATGTAAAAATTGTTAAATTTTATTATTAGTAGTAAAATTTCTCAATTTGCTTTCGAATTTTTAATAGTGTGACATTTTCCAATTTGTTAATGGTGTAAAATACTATACACTGATAGTGAATTAATTTTAAATTCTATAATATATCAATATGGTGAAAAATATAGTTTATATGTTGAACATTAAATATAAAAATTTAGAAATTATGTTCAATTTTAAATGTAAAGAATTTAGTGAAAATTTTCACCTCTACCGTGCCTCTATATATCATTTTTTAAATAACAATGTATAAAAGTACATGTCATTCCTTCATTTATAAACAAAAAAATGAAATTTCTAATAAAAATATTTTTCAAAAAATATACAAAATCTTAATATACATATTTAAAGTTCTAGGTTCAACTTCAAAATATTAAAGAGAGAAAAACTATAAAATAATATCGAATTTCACTCAGCTCATCTTATTTTGTTAACTTTCTTAACATAATACAGGTCTAGATTCAATGACCTTTTAAACATGTCAAAAATAAAAATTCCTCCGCAAAGTAATTGGAGTGACTTTCTAACCAAAGCCAACTGAAAATACAGGACATTGCATTGCATTATGGCTGTCCAAATCTTAAACCTAATATTGTCAGTGTCATTTCATCGATTTGAACATTTTTTTGCTAACCTACATTGAACTTGAGTTCAAAGACCAATTCGCAGAAATTAATATGAAGCCGAACAAATCTGATTAGACTCATAAAAGTCTGATTAGATCACACACGATATTTGTTGTCTCATCCTTAGAACGAAGATTCATAGTTACTGTATCAATTACACACATATTATTAGCATATTTCAATAGTGAATGCCAGTAATAGAATGTTAATTAACATTATACTAATGAATATTAATTATTGTGACCGGTGACAAAATTATTCTATAACTTAAAGGCCCGGAAAATCTTTTAATTAGAATGACAAATCACTTAATATATATATATATATATATATATATATATATTATATATATATATATATGTATATATATATATATATGTATATATATATATATATATATATATATATGTATATATATATATGTATGTATGTAACATTTGCCAACTTAATTCAAATCTCATGTCCGGATCATATTAAAAAATTCGAATATTGAAGAGTTATTATTATTATTATTATTATTATTATTATTATTATTATTATTATTATTATTATTATTATTATTATGCATAAATAATTAAAAAAGAAATAATTAATCTAATTTTTTAAAGTTTATATTGAGACTTATTTATCATCTAATTCCTTAAAATCATTAGCAGTAAGGTTGGAATTTATAACATAAAGTCAACGTGAATCTTAGCAAATTAACAAAATCAAATGATTGAGCACATATAATAAATCACGGCAATCGTTTTCTTCTCTGTCTTTGTCCACGAGCCAATGCTCCTTCTACCCAAAAACAATTACTGATTTTAATTATATAAAAATATATTTTATATTTTTAAAATTTTATTAAGTGGCAAAATTTCCTTGTAGATTAAACAAAAATTATAAATTATATCTTTAAAGTTGAAAAAGTTATAGATTATCTCATTAGAGCTTGAAAAAACTATAAAAATCACTAAAAAAAGAAATAAAATTCTTTACACACAATAAAAGTCATCTATACAGACTCCTATTATCATTTGTATAGTTATTATAAGTAGTATTGTCATTTGTGTTGAGTTATGTATACAAATTCATATGTATTTCAATCTACACATATAATTTTTTATGTTGTCTATATATGTTACATCTATATAAGCGATAAAATTATCTACATGGAGTAGGAAAAATGTAAATATTATCCTAACTATACATATAACTTTGTCATCTAAATAGGTGCCTGTATAGATAAGCACCTATCTAGATGACAATTGTTTGTATAGATACTCACTTATATAGATAATAATTATTATTTGTATAGATGTATAAACAATGTAAAAAAAATATTATAATCCACATTAAAATTTTTTTAACAATCTTAATGATTTTATTTTTTATTAATATTTTAACATTTATAAATAAATGGTGAAAAAATTAATGCACACTAAAATATATTTATAATTATTAATAATAATACAAAAATAAAAAAAACAAAAATTAACTCCCAATAATATATAATGAAAAATATTCTATATCCATACATAGCAATATAAAGTATCAAATAAAAAGTAAATAAATGATATATATATTATCCATCATTACTTTCATTAAATTCTAAAATAGTAAAAAAATCATAGAACTTTTTTTTACTAGTGCAATTGTGAAAATTTTATGTTATTATTTTTTAAATACTTTCATTCTTGTATAATATAATAAATTAATTATCATTATATGACTTACTTATAATATTAAATTATTATGTATTTTATTATTCATTACTACTTATAATTTTAGTACTTTAAACTATTACTTAAATTATAAAATATTTTACATCATAAAAAATTTTTTATATTCATTATTGTGACTATCAAAATAAGGTATTACCATTTTCTAATTACTTTTATTTTATATAATTTAATAATTTAATGAAAATTATATGATTCACTTCTAATATTAAATTATTGCGTATTTTATTCTACATTATTATTTGATGATATACTTTTATAAAGTGTTGAATAGTTGTTATTCAATAATTTTTTTATAAGAATTTAATTAAATAATTTTGTAAATGTTCAAATTATTTATTTTTTAGTATTTTGAATGATTACTTAAATTATTAAATGTTTCATATCATCAAAGATTTTATATTTTCATTCATGCAATTGTCAAAATTTATATTTATTTATTTTTTATACACTCCCATTTTTAATATAATTAATTTAATTATCAAAATTATTATAAATTTTATTGTCGTATTTTCTATCAAACTCATCAAATTTTAATGTAATAAATATATCAACTTTCACAAAATATTAATTTTAGCATCCAATACAATATAACATTAAAATAAATTCATATTCAACCATTATATCAATATCTTTGGATATTTATAGTAATAATCATATAAACTCTACAAAATAATTATTTTTCAAACTAAATATCATATTAAAATATTCAAAATAATAATTTATACTCATTATATGTTTAATGCAATAAATATACATGCTATTGTACAAAATAATAATTATATCAAATTGACTAATGAAATAAACATTTATTTTTATGTATTACATTAATACTATTAAAAAAAATTAGTTTATAAATTTTTTTATATTGTTTTTTCCTCGTTCTTTTCTTTTCCACATTCAACATTTGGAAAATATCTTTATAATAATTTTTTATGTGTAAGGATATTTTTATTAAATTACTTATTTTTTAAACTTATACATTATTATAAAATATCATAATAAATACAAAATAAAATAATTTTATAAAAAAAATTATCTTATACTATTACAAATAAAAAATCATATAATATAATACCTTATCCTATATAAGAGGTGTCAAATAGATCTAAGTTTGTAAACTTCGCAAACTTTTATGAATTCAAACCACCTAAAATTAGGTTTTTTTTTCACAAGTATTATGAACAAAGTCTATATGGATTGAAATTCATATGAACCAAATAGATATAGACAAATTCAAGAACTCACAATTTGTGTACTTTCAAAGATTTGGATCTCCTAAAATTTAGATTCTATTTTTCCACAGATATTACAAACCAAGTCCTTATG
Source organism: Sindora glabra (assembly GCA_020226215.1). Taxonomy (NCBI): domain Eukaryota; kingdom Viridiplantae; phylum Streptophyta; class Magnoliopsida; order Fabales; family Fabaceae; genus Sindora; species Sindora glabra. The sequence goes on from CM035229.1 coordinate 46,905,159, forward strand.
AATTGAAGCCTGCATGAACTGGTTCATATTTGGTCCATCTAACTTATTTGATAGCACTATTTTATACTAATGAAAAATGAAATATTTTTCATCTATACTATAGAGTATGTCAAATGAAATCTTAATTATAATTTTTTTATATTAATTAATTGAATTGTTCCCTTACAAGCATGTTTAAAATTATTTCTTGATCAATTCAAAAATACAATATAAGTTAATTCTAGAATATTTTAATTTATTTATTATATTTAATTTCCTAATAACGACAGCAAGTGTTCTCTCCCATATGCACAGAGACATCCACAAAATTTTATTGGCTTGTTTGTGTACCACCCTTTCCAAAACACATTATTCAGGCTACAGCCAAGGGCCCCGATTTACATCCATCACATTTCAACTTAGATTGCAAACATTGATAATTTATTTAAAAGGGGGAAAATGAAACAACAGATTTTTTTTTTATTTTTTTAAATGTATAATTTGTTTCTTTGTTTTATTTTTCTTTTGGCCAGCAACGAAGACAAAAACCTATTGTTGCTCTATTCACATTTATTTATATAATTTTTAAATTTAAAATTATATTTCGATATATAAATGAAAAATATTTATATCAATACATATATTTTAATTTTTTAAAATTCTTTTATTTTTCACAACATTTTTATTAAAAATTATAATCATTATATAAAAGAAAGTTTTGAAAAATCTATTGATAAATTTGCAATTTTTGTGAATTTATTACCCAAAAATCCTTACAAAAATAAATTTTTTTATGAAAACCTGTAAGATTTTATATAGGTAATCGCAAATTTTATGTTAAAATCTTGTAAAAACCTAAACCTATAAATCTCCTTTTATGTACAAAAATATTATTCTTAAATTTTAATAATAACCTTGTCAATGTAATTAATAGTACTTATTAAAGAATAAAAATATATAATATATATGACATGTTATAATTAATCAAATAATTATTAATATTATTAAAAAATATACATATATCATGGTTAAATTATTCATAGGAATAAAGGTCCAGCCTATTTATTAATTAATCTATTCAAATTCTATTATTTACACATATGTTCACATGTCATTTGCATTATATATTTATTTTAATAATATAATATTCTAATTATATATTAATAATTTATAAAAATATTAAATAAAAATTTAATTAATGTATAATTAACAGTTTTAAGAAAGAAATATTTCTTTTCTAATTCTAATTTTGCTTGATATTTAACTAAGTAATTGATTTTGAATTTAAACACCATATTAATTAAATACTATTTTTCAATATAATTATTATCAGTTAATTTTAATATTTACTAACATGATTTATAATAAGAATAGATTTTTTTGTAATGTCAATATATTTTTAATTTACTACATTACAACATAAAACAAACTTTTAAAAGTAATAATTTTATATTATGAATAAATATTTATTTTAATAATAAAATATTATAATCATATATTAATTATTTATATGATTAATATATAGCTAACAACTCTAAGAAAAAAAAAGTCATCCCTTCCACTCTAAGATATTTGAAAGAGAAGGTATCTAATAAAATAAAAATGAAAAAAATTTAAGGGAGAAAAAAACATCTCTCTCCTCATTTTGCTCAATATTCAAGTACATAATTAATTTTGAATTTATTTTACTAAAAAATTAATTTTGAATTCAAACATCATATTAATTTGATACTATTTTTCAAGATGATTATTGTCATTAATTTTAAATTAATTTTTTTGTAATGGTAATATATTTTTTATTTACCACACTAGAGCATAAAATAAACTTTTAAAAATAATAATTTTATATTATAAATAACTCATTAAAATTCATAAATTATGACATGCATATTGACTAAAATTTAATGTTTTGATATCAAATATTTTATATTTTTTGAATTTACATGGAAGATAAGAATAACTTTTGGCTGAAAAACACCAATGTCATAGTCATATTTAGTATTTTCTAAAAGTTACATTATAATAAAGTTCTTTTTCGAGAATATAATTGTAAATATAAAATAATAAATAAATAAAAAGTATGCATTGGTAATGAATCTTTTGAAGAAAAATTGATCTATCCTTTAGTTGAAATTTAAGAAAAATATACTAAGGACACAAAAAAGGGAAAAAAATGAGAGAAGCAATACAATTATCTAGGAATATAATACAAAAAAAATAAAGAAATGATTAACTGGTTGTGAAAAAAAAATTTATAATTAGTATATCGAGAAACCATCAAATGAAAATGAATTATTGAACTATTTAGTGATAGATATCATTTGATATCAAATTTAAGCTTTCTCTAATGGGCACAAATGAGATTGTTCATTTGTTCATAGAAATAAAGGGTTTTATCAAATGAGGATGAAAAAAAAATGCATTATAGATGAAAGCTTATAAATTTTACATTTAATGCAAAATAAGATGAACATAAGAATAAATAAATTTAATCAAATTAAATGAAGATAAAAAATAAAAAATTTTCAAATAAAATTATTTTCAAATTTCAAAATAGAAAATGTTGCATTTGTTAATCTCAACATTTTTATAAAAATCTAAGGTAATAAAAAATGATTTATTTATATATATTGTTAACTACAAATTTATAAATTCTATAATTAATAATCCATATATTCACATAGTAGTTCCCTTTCTTCCACATTTTCCTTCAAATTTGTGTTTTTCTCATTAAATAGTATAAAGAAATCATAGAAATAAATTTATATGTTATAAACTTTGGATCGATAACTATAAAAAATGAAAGTAACTGAAGATGAAGATAAAAAATTTTCATCTTAGAAAGGATAAAAACTCTCATCTTGAAAATGAAGATAAAAACTCTCATCTTACAAAAGAAAGATGACTTTGAAGTGATTGAAAATAGAAAAAAATAAAATTTAAATATAATTTAGGAAATTTTTTATGAAAATAAAATAATTTTTATGTGAATAAAATAATTAAATAATTATGAACTTACAAATATTGAAGATTAAGATGAAAACTCTCATCTCAAATAAAATAATAACTTTGAAGTGATTAAAACTCGAGAGAAAAAAGAAGCAAAATATAAATGTAATATGATAAAATTTTTATGAAAACAAAACAAATAAGTAGTTATAAATTCTAGTTATAGATAAACATTTAATTTTAATTTTTTATTGAAAAATAATTTAATATTAAAAAATAAATAAAAAAGCAATAAGTAGCTTTACATTTATTATTTATTATTGGTAACTAATACATGTAAGGAAATTATGTTCTATTTCATAATTTATCCTTCAAGTGAAGAAAAAATGATAAATTAATATTTTATTGAAAAATAAAGAACTAACATATAGTAAATTATAAAAATAATATTTATCATAATAGGAGACAAGAAATATTATGATTATAAGAAATATTATGATTAATATATAATATAGAAATAATTTAATTTAATATAGTGCATTGGTTAATAGAAAGAAGGGCCTGCGTTGCCATTTGTCAAGAAAATCAATTTCAATTATCTTCTTACTAATACTAGAGCTCTTTTTGGCCACCTGCTCTCTCTTTTTTTTTTTTAATTCAGATGTCAGTCTCCTAACAAAATTTCCCTTTAAAAATATTTTTTCTTCTTTCTAATTATATCCTTATTATAATTTCTTTTTATGTTAACTTTTGTTTGCCTTTTATAAATTTTTTTATCACTTATTAATTATATATATATATATATATATATATATATATATATATATATATATATCAATCATCAACTAATCAATTTCAATTATCTTATTAACAATACAAGCTTTCTTGGCCTTCTACTCTTATTTTTTTTTGTCCAAGTGTCAATGTCTTAGCAAATTCTTCCCTCCAAAATTATTTTTCTTCTTTTCAATTATAACTTATTATAAATTCTTTATTAATTTTTTATTGCCATTTTATGAATATTTTTATTGTATATTTGCTAATTAATTATCAAATTTCTTTCTTTATTTAAAATCCCTATCCTTGTTTATTATCTATTCTACTAGCTTGCAACCCATGCAATGCATAAATTTAATTGACTTTAATTGATAATAATTTATAATATAATATTAATTTTTTAAACTTTAAATTAGAAGGTATTCAAACAATTAATGTAAAATATATTGGTATATTTATATCAATTAAATAACTATAAAATTAATATAATTATATTTAAGTAAGTAAAAAGATGTGCTATATTTTTTAACTCATTATTAATCAATAAAGCTATCATATTATTGTAATATTACATATATAATAATCATTACCACGATTAGAAGAATGTATACATGTTTAAATATTAAAAAAAAATTTAAAAAAATAATATAAAATTATAGGTCATATATATAAAAGAAATATCATTTATTTATATGAAATTGAATGTATATATATCTATCCTTAATTCTATATAAATGTAAATTATTATAGATAATAAAAAAGAAAAACATTATCTAATTTATAATCTATCCAAATACTTTTTAAATAAAGAATATCTAATTGATTAAACATTAGTCTTTCCCAAATTTATATGTTGTAATGCAAACGTATATATGCTAAATATAGCTAATGATTAAAATTGAACCTATAATGAAAAAATAAATATACATTTGCCTTTAATAGAAATTTAAATGTATATATACTTAAGTCTTTGACAAAAAAAATGTTAAACATGTAAAGCATTTTCATTTTATCAACTTATAATGGAAGGATAAATGTAAATCATGCTTATGCCATATCTAGAATTATAGAAAAAAATTATTCACTTTACATACTAAAGTAAGTCACATATAATAAATTTACTTTACATAGAAAAATTGATACGAACTACAAAACTTGTAAAAAGAGAAGGCTTATAGATTCAAAATGATTATTTATTAGAATGAAATTCTCTTTCACTTACTTTTTTGGTTAAGTAATATCATTATTTAAACTCATTGCTTAAATTTATTCATTATTTAAACTCATTGCTTAAATTTATTCTTACTCATTTAACTATTTTAAGTAAAATATTGCACATTAATATTTTCAAATAGAATAATGTCTAATTTTATCATAATATTAAAATTTTAATATTATGTACGTATTTTAACATAATAGATTGAATGAATATTAAAAATTAGAAAGTAAATTTTCTATTTATTGTTAAAAAAAATTTTCCATACAATCATGCCATATATAATGACACATGAAGGAATCAAAGAAAAAAATTAAAGAAATATCAAACTATTTTCAAATAGATCAATACTCATTAATTAACAAATATGGTAAGCAATGTGCTAAAAGGAATTATTGAATGTTGTCGATGACTACTGAGATGGCACCATGATGATATAATATGTGGTTATTATTAATTACAAATCAATATCACTTAGAAACTAAATAGCTTGCTTGATGGGAGTTAGGACTAATCATATGTTTTAAGATTTAGAATTGAGAGATATGAGAGAAAAGTGAGATAAAAAAAGGTTGACCAATGAAAAAAGATGAGGCAAAAAGATTGATAGTAAAGGTTTTTCTATCTTTTCATGATGTAATGTAAAAGTGGAAATGGAAACCAATAAAAGATGAAGGTGTGATTTTTGCTAGAATGAATAAATTAATTGCTAATGATCAATTGGTGCTTATAGAAATTAACCGGATAAGAGAAAAAAATAGTAAGATTATTCTAAAGATAGAAGTTAGGGATAGAAAAAAAAATATTATGATAGTATAATAAATAAGAAAAATAAATTCAAATTTTTTTTTCAATTTAATATAAGTCGCTATGTATAAATGGGAAATTCTATCCTAAAGAATGTAGTAAATCAAGTAAAGAGATTAGAAAGATAACAAAATGAAATAAACAAATGGAAGAAATTAAGTAGATTATTTCACAAAGGAAGAAAATGCAAGAAAATTAAAAAGCTTAATAAATTCGGGAACTAAATAATATGGATTATGAAAATATAATAATTAAGGAAAAAATAGGGGTTTCAAATTTTTTTCTTAATTTAATATAAATTACTATATATAAAGGAAAGATTTAATCTTTTGTACTGATTGTATGTATAACTTATCATGACACAATATTTATTGAGAAAAAAAATAACAAATTGATATGTGGCAAGTTATAGGAATGACACATGACAAAAAAGAAGGCAAAGAATATCATAATTAATATATGTGGCGAGTTATAAAAATGATACTAAGGACAAAAAGAGACAAGAAAAATTATGGTTAATATATAATATATAGATATAGATTATCCTATTTAGACTCTGTTTCGCGTAATTAGCTGATAAGTTAACTGATAACTGATAAGCTAACTGATAGCTTATAATTGATAGCTGATAACTGATAAACTAATTAAAGTATTTTTGTAAAATCAGCTATTGAACTAGCTGAAATTGTAAAATGACATAAAAGGATATATTAATAAAAATATATATAATTAAAATAATTTTTATTTATTTAAAAATAAAATTATATTAATATAATTAAAAAGTTTAAAATAAAAGTATGGTTTCTAATATTTTTATAAATTTATATATTTATTTACTTATATGATTTTTATTTTATTATTTATTATAAAATTATAATTACTTAAAATATAATTAATTATATTTTATAAAAATTATTTAAATTTATATTATAAAAGGTATGGATTGTAAATTAATAAAAAAATAAGGATAAAATTGAAAAGAATTTAAAAAAGGGGTAGCTTATAAGTTATTAAATCAAAACTTATAAGCTACTTGGAGTAGTTTATAAATTAGTGCGAGAAATACCTTTGAAAGCTAATTTATAACTTATTGATCAGGTCAATAAGTTATAAGTTAACTTATTTATTGCGCAAAACGGATCCTTATAATAGAAGGTTTTATTGGATTTTTTTCCTTGACTTGTGTGTATCTTATGTGAGATTTTATCCCTCCAAAATTTTTCATTTTTTTTCAATAATACTTTTTTATGACTATTTTCTTTACTATATTTTAGTACCGTTTTGTAAATTGATTTGGACCCTATTATCATATTCCCTATTTATAATAGAAGGTTTTGTGAGATTTTTTTGGTTGCTTTACACTTGTCAATCTCAGAAGAGAAATTTTCCCTCTAAAATTTCTCAATTTTCTCTTTAGAATGATATCTCTTCTATGGCTACCTTTTTTATTACATTCTACTACGCTCACGTAATTTTTTTAATGACCCTATCTTAACTCTTGATGTAGGTCCATGGATTTACATTTTTTTCCTCATTTAACACATTTATTATTATTTTAAAATTTTAAATTATTTTTTAACTATAATATCACTTTACATCCCATGCATCATTTTTCTTTCTTTTATATATTTAATTGAATGTTTATTTTTTATTTCCTTTTTATCTTATATTTTACTTTATAATTCATATATTATTTTTTTATTTGACAATGGTAGAAGTGGTAATTTATTCAATGCATATAAGAAAAGTTCTAATTTCGAATTCCAAATATGATGAAGAATAAATCCTACTTATAATAGGTGTTTTCTGAATTTTTTTTTGCTGCGGCTTTGCACATGTTAGTCTTAAATGAAATTTTTTCGTCCAAAATTTCTTATTACTCCTTTTATGACTATCCTTTTCTAATTACATTTTGCTATTCTTTTTTAAATTTTTTTGTACTTTTACATTAAATCTTGATACAGGCCCATCAATCTACATGTTTTATTATTTTCTTCATTCACACATTTATTATTATTTCAAAAATTTTAATTATATTTTTTAATTATTATATTAATTTACATCCTACTCATCATTTCTCTTTCTTTTATATACTAGATTGCATTTTTTTATCTCCTTTTAAACTTTTATATCACTTTGTGACTTATGCGCTACATTTTTATTTTTTTTATGGCAATGATATGAGTAGTAATCTACATAAATAAGTTAGATATTTTAATTAATTAAATTAATATACTACATATTTTATTTTTAATTCTTAATTATTATTTAACAATTCACACATTATTTTCATTTGTTATATTGCATGTTTTTATTTTTTACTCATATCTGGCTTAAATATAAAGATCACCTAATATCATCATCATCATCATCATCATCTCCATCTCCTCTAAAGTTTTTCCACCTTGAATTTGTGTTAAATTCTCTTGCTCTCATTTCCCACCAAAACCATAAAAATAGCAACCCATCTGTTGAAAAAGAAATTTCTATTTTAAAGGTGTTTATATTTAACATTTTTGCAAGTGAATTTTGCATTATTCCTTCCAATTTTGTTGGTATTTATTAATTTAGTTATATATTTAATTATAGTGAAGGGGCATTTTTTTTATTGGTAGAAGTGGTAATCCACTTAAAGTATCTATATTAAATTCAAATTTCAACCTCATACCTAATGGGGGAGTAAAATTTTTAAAACAACATTAGTTGCTACTAAGAATATTGATAGAAGTATAAATCTAAATAATTAACACCAAATCTATATCATTAATTTCAATAAAATTTACTGATTAATATTAATTTATTTTAAGCAAGTTTTACCCTGCATCTAATTTATTTTCCTTTTCAATAAATTCATTAAACAAAAATATCTAAATGATTAATATATTAAAAATCTATTTTAATAAAAATTTATTTTAGTTAATCTATATGATTAATATACTAAAAATATTTATAAGAGCAACATTTATACGATTGATATTTTTCCACATATTTTTGTTTAGAAAATAAAATTTTTAAGAGCATTTTCCCAACAAGCTTTTTCCGTTAGAAATTCGATGGAAATTACAATTTGTGATCAAAAATATATTCCGACGGATTTTTACGTCGGAAGCCGTAAGCATTATAGTGGTATTTTTAAGAACCAATGTTTCTTTCATAAAATTTAATTGATAATTTAAAATTATGATAATATTTCATGAATTCATCATATAAAGTTTTATAAAACTAGAAATTTATTAAATATATATATCAATAACATATATTGTCTTTCTGTGTTAATTGAAAGTAATTTTAATGAATGAGAAACAATTAAGTTGTGAAAGGTTTCTATTTATTTAATTTTTTTATTTACCTCTATTATACCTATTTTTTAGTTAAAATTTTTATTTAATTATAGATTGAAATGTTGAAGAATCCACAAGAGAATTATGCTTTACAACAAAAATCAATTAATTTTGTATATTTCTATTTTATAAAAAGTAATGTTTATGATAAAATTTTATTATTTATAAATATAAATGTATAATTATAAAATAAATATGATAAATAAAATTTTAATATTTTTATAATGTGAATTTTAGTTTTGGTTTATATATACTTATAAACCTTCAATATAAATGGAAGAAAAATGTTTATCCGTACATAGCTCGGACTTGCAAAATATAGTGACTTAAATAACAAAACTAAAATATTAAAGATATTCGGAACTTAAACGGTTATAAAATGTCAAAACTTAAAGGAAAAATCATCATTGATTGATAGTTAATTCTTTGTAAAATAAATATAATTGAATAATATTAAATATAAAATTATAAATTTCATAATTGATTTATAGTTGAAGAGGATATGTAATTCATCTTATAGTTGTATCATAGTTTAATAGATTTTAATTATAAAATTTAATGAACACATAGGTAACACTCGAATATTAATTATAAAAAAATTAAAAATTCAGTATTTTTATTTCTACACATTCATATATGCATGCCTCTACTATTGCTTTTAGCCAATCACATGAAAAAGGACTTGATGATATATTAATTTAATAAAAAGTATATTAGTTTAGATAAATTTTATTTTTTAATAAATAAAAATTTAAATTCCAAATTGATATTGTATTAAAAGGAAAAATATTTATTAATACTTTTTTTTTATTTAGCCACTTAATATCTAGCAAGTATCATTGGGCCATTGATTAATTTAAATTTGAGCCGCGTCGGACCCAATGTGGGGACAAACTCTCTTAATCCTATTTTCTCCATTCACAAAATTTAAATTCGAAACTTTATTTAAAGAATGTCAAATTTTTTGTCACTGACCAACAGTCATCAATAATATTTATTAATACTTCAACCCTAGTAATTATCCACCGGCTAATTGCACAAAAAACCAAACAGGAAAAGGATAAGGCCTGAAAATAACAAGCACGATATGAAAGAAGTCGTGCTCATTAAATTAAGCTATAGTTTCAAAAACCGAGAGCGGAATATTTGCCGTACACTTATCTTCACCCATATGGTCTTGGTTGTCTTTTCCAAATTTTTTTAAAAAAAATCCACTTACCCAAATACTCATATAAAATAAAAAATTATATATTATTTATATATTTAGTTAAAAGATTATGATATTTAAAAAATATCACCTTCTATTTAAAACAAAAGTTATGTACCTTCATTATTATAATATTAAATATCATAATCTTTTAATCAAATCTATTTATATTAAATAAAATATATTTTATTTTATTTTAATGTTTTATAATTATATTATTATTGATGATAATTTTTTTTAAACCTTTCTTGAACGGGAGAGCCATTGGGCTAGCTGTACCAATAATTGAGTGAAAGTGATGACATCCATCAGACTAATTAGCTTTTTTGGCTACTCATTAATTTACACATATATTGTGCAAGTGCCTCAAATGGGGTTTGGAATATCAACAAAGAAATATCAACATCATCCCCTCTCAATCACACTTTATTAGTAAATTATTCCATCTAAGACAGTAAAAGCTTAATTTACTTCTGTTAAGTTTGAGGGTAATTTAAATTTTATCCCTATTCTTCTTATCCAAGATTAGAATGAAATCTCGAGATGGCACATGTGCTTGACTTATTAAAAGATGAAATATTTTTATCAACAACTAATTATTTACTTTGATATTTAAATAAAATTTTTATTTAAATATATATTATTAGTTTCTTAATTTTACTAAAAGTTATAATTTTATCCACTTATTTTCTAATTTTCTTATTTGGGCAATGTTGCCTTTGAATAATTTTATAAGGTTGCAATTAGCCCCCTCCTATTATGCTGTTGTTAAAACAAAGATAAAATTTAGTATGTATGACCTAATTAATTGATATTCCATAATTGGAATGGAAAAAGATTGAAAAATATCCTTAATTGCGGCTTTATAATGGTCACTTAAGTACAATTAACACGACTGAAAGTATGTTCACACTCCTTCCATTAAGAACCCAACCACACAAGTAAAGTATATATATGAAAGTCATTTCATTAGATAGATACTCACTTGACAAATTTCATTTTTATTAAGTAGAGCAAACGCAATTTCGGTGAAAAGTGCAGAGTGACATTGTTAAAATTAAAAAATAAAGATAATATTGTAATTTCCAATAAAACTGAAATATTAAAATTACATTTAAGCAAAAATTATCAACGTTTATCAATTTGAGTGATTACGAACTTAGCCCCTTAAATAAAATATCAAATTCAAACTTTTTGAATAAAAAAAATGAGTGTTAAGAAAGTTTTATTCTTGAGAGGAGTTTAACCTAATTGAATTTCAAATTTAATAAGATGATTGGATATCAACAAATTTTGAATAAAAAAAAGTTGAAATTTATAAACCTACCTATAACTACCCTTACTAAAAAACTTTAGAAATGAATGTACGAAAAAGGTTGAACCAACAAAATAATTGGGATACGGATACTAGGACAATGATCATCTTTAGCAAGGATATGGGGGAGAGAGGGAGAGAGAGAGAGAGAGGGACAATGATAAATGGTTTCCAACTCGTAAATGTGCTTGTGTGTTATGCTTTCATTTAATTTATATTATCTGTCTTTTATATTCTCGTACCTTTTGCTTTGTTATAATGATGCAAGATCATGCATCAACATCACTATCTTTTTATTTTGGGCCACCAAGAATCAATTAATTAAAACTTTGATACAAAAAGGGCTTTCTTTTACTTTTTGTTTTTATTTGCAGTTTTCTTTTTTCTCTTTAGCCCTACAAGAATCAAGCTTATTTTTCCTTTTGTCCTTCAAAATAACAATGTAAGAGGTTTTCTAAACGGTGCATCCTTTGTACGGTTTGGCTTGAAAGCCCTTGTGCAAGGTTCAAATCTACTCCCAGAATAATAGTTACCAAAGTGAAATTGAGGGACGCCGCAAATTTTAAGTTTTGTTTGTTTTGTTGAGAGATTAAAAAAAGTAACTATGAGTATAGATTAAGAGACAAAATCAGGATTGCAAAGAATTAATTTAAATTTATGCTAAAAAGGTCAATCACAGAGGTTATTTATTTTTTATGGAGGTTGATGAAAAGGTATTGGAATAAATAAAGAGACTCACATATGATTTTTATTAACTTGGAAAAAGTCTATAATCGAGTACTAAGAGAAGTATTGTGGAAGGTTTTGAAAAAAAAAAGAAATTCATGTTGCATATATTCGGGTTATATAGGACATATACAATGGGGTAACTGCGAGTGTAAAAACTCTTAGAAGTGAGACAAAGAACTTTCCTATAAGGATAGGTCTACATCAAGGTTCAATTTTGAGTTTTTACTTGTTTAATCTAGTCTTGGATGATCTTAGTAGAAACATACAAGAGACTATCCCTAAATGTATGTTATTTGTAGATGATATAGTTTTGATTAAGGAATCAATTGAAGGGATTAACTATAATATTGAGCTTTGGAGATAGGCATTGGAATCTAAGGATTTTTGCTTAAGTAAGAGTAAAATAGAGTACATACATTACAAATTTAATAAGAAGAAAGATGGAAATGATTTGGAAGTAAGAATTGAAAAGCATGTCATACCACAAGTGTTAATTTTAAGTATATGGGATCAATATTACAAGGTAATAGAAAAATTAATATAGATGTTACACATAGGATATAAGTTAGATAGTTAAAATGGAGAAATACATCAGTAGTTATTTGTGACTGCAAACCATCGAGCTTAAAGAGAAGTTTTATTAAAGTGTTATACGACTAGCTATATTTTATGATAGTGAATGTTGAGTTTTAAAAGAATAAAAGCAAAAAATGAGAGTAGTAGAAATAAGAATGTTAAGATGAATGTGTGGTCACACAAGAAAGGATAAGATACATAATGAATGCATATGAGGGAATATTGAAGTGACACCTACTAAGAAGAAGATGATATAAAATTAATTAAGGTGATTTGAAAAGAAGGCCACTGGAGGTATCAATAAGAAGAGTCAATCATATGATTTTTAATTTTATAAAAAAGTGTAGAGGGAGACCAAAAAAGATATTGAGACAAATTATAAAAAGAGATCTCTTAGTGAATAACATTCTCGAAAATCTGATTTCAGATAGAATTCAATAACATCATGTGATCCATGTAACCGACCTCATTTAACAGAATAAGGTTTAGTTATTATTGTATTTGTATATGTAATTATTGATAATTATAAATATAAAAAAATAAAATTATTCATATTAATATATTTTTTATGAAACAAACTAAACATAGCTGCATAAGAAATCTCCAAATATGGTATATATCTCTTTCTTTTTGGTTTTCTGATCTTGATGAAATCCTTCTTAATACCTAAAGAATATTCTCTAACTTAGGCGCACTCCAAGGACCAAGTATCTGAAGGCCTAGAAGATAGGTCATGGGTTATAATTAGTTGTTTTAGATTCTTCATTTGCCAGACTTGGATTGGTTAACATGCTACTTTTGGATGGCGTTGAGAATTCTTATTTGAGAGAACTACAATTGTACATACAGTTTATGAATCAACTATGGTGCATTAAAAAAAATTCAAATGGTAGTGTAAATTTGTACTAGTAGATTTGTAGTTTAAATTTATCTATAATTATTTCTAAAGTGATCCTTTTATTTCTTAACTTACATATTATTTATAGATCAAATAGTGTAAATTTACACTAATTTAAAAATGGTGTGCCATAGAGTTAATTGTAATGGTATATATGGTTATTTTGTTTTTGCAACTTGAAAGAAGGATCAAATACACACGTGTCTATATACATTTGTGTGATAATTTCAAGGAGAAACTGATGCATAAGTCTAGTGATTTGTGATGCTCTGAGAAGCATGTACATATAATGATGAATGTAGGGACACCCATAATGGGTGACCCACATTATCATGATTTAAATTTTGAATTTTAATTTACAATTTAAAGGAAATAAATTAATTTTTTAAATAACTGATAACAAAGTGGATAATAAGGAGATAACTACCCACAAACAAGAGAGAGAGAATACATCAAAAAAAATTTTTACAAAAAGCAAAACCTTCCCTTTTAAAGTGTAATTTTTGATGAAAATTGTCGTGGACAAAAAGTAAGAGTTCCTAGTGATTCTTAGCTACCAGGTGAAATTAACATTAAATTAAGAGATAAAATAAATATGTATATTTTTTGTAATTAATTTAATTTATAAAATTTTTCTTCATTGGTATCAGAGCCAGGTTGATTTGGTGTCTATGATTCCCTATGTGTATTAAATGCAATTGAATGCAAAACATGTATTTATGAGATGTACTGTACGGATTTGTTATTTACTATATATATGACTAATAGATTTTGTCAAAAGCATGCTCTCTTTTTTTTTTTAACTTTATGATATGGAGTATAACCATTGGATGTAAAATTGTTATTTTTTATTTTGCTATTCTATTGTTCTTGGCAAAAACAATGTTAGAGATAAATTTTACATTAATAAGAATGTATAAAATGTTCATAAAACATTTCTAAAATGGCAGAAAATAGTAAGAATACCAAAAGACTATGTAATACCTATAACTATAAAATAACGGGTTCCCTAGATAATGAATTTTTTAGGCTATAAAATTAGTCTAGATTTGTAAAGCATAAAATTATGAGAAAATTAACTTTTGAATCATCCAAAACAGAGCTCTAAATCAAAAGTTATGGTTGAAAAACCATTTTAGGTTGTACAAACTCAACTGGATCTATGAACCGGGTCAAGTCGACCTTGTTAACCGGTCTGAAGGTCAGAGAAGACCTAAACAATAGGTCATTTTGGCCCTTTAGTAAATAACACGTTATTTTGAACATCAAGGCCATTTGAAATAGAACCAAAACAACAAATTATTTTTCACATTGTAAAAACGACATGTCGTTTCATCCAAACAATAAAAAAAATTCCTCACTCTCGATAAGGGCGCGTATGGTCCACCCCTTTGCTCAAATGCCACATGTCATATACTAATGAAAAGAGGAAAAAAAATTTCTCCCTAAATAGCCGGTTCCAATGACTAGAAAAGTCCTACACGGTGGCACATGGACATCGTGTGCCAATGGTGAGAGTGGGACAACTTCTCATTTTCTATTTTTTTGGATTTTTTTATACCAAACCACTATGATGGCATGTGTAGGCATGTACAGTTTCCTTTTGAGGTACGATTTGATCTAAAAAATTCCTAAATTTAATATCTACATATTGGTATATAATTTGTATATTTTTAAATTTTTTGTGACATTATTTTTATTTAAAAAGTGGTAATAATGATGCATTTTAACTGTACTTTATGTCTATTTTTAGTAAATAGACATGGAACAATGGATCATAGGTTCATAAAGGAATATGATTCATATGACTTTGTGGAGAGTGTAAGAGAAGACCTTAAAGAATTAGATTAGGTAGATATCCTTAAAGACCTTTAAGAAATGATGCATTTATTATATTAAAGAAACGCATGCACACTATATCCCATGAAAGCCTTCCTATACAAAGTCAAAGCCCTAAAAGCAGACATCAACCATAGGGTAAAAGTGTTTCTCAATCATTTTTAGGTTTATACCCTATTGAAAGAAATTCCAAACAATAATTTTTAGACACCAATTAAAAAGACACTATGACAATGCAAAGATTATAAGTTAGGAATCATCAAATACATTAACTTTGAAAAAATACATGGAAGAATTAAGGTTACAGGAAATCCACTTTGTTAATTCAAATTGAAATAAAACAATCATGTTATCATAGTTCCCAAACATAAAGAATGCAAGACATTTTAGGTACAACACTCTAGAGAAAGGGATACATTTAAAGGTTCCAATCAAAACCATGAATATGCATAAATTTGGACCAGTTTACTCCACAAAAGATTCACCAAAATTATTTAATACTTTCAAACAAATGAATGCTCTGAATTCAGATTAGGAAGTTAGGATAGAAACATTAACTATTAAGTTTATGATTTCTTTTGTCTTCATCTTTTTTTTTATTTTTATTTGTTGAGACTACTTTCTAAACTTGATATAATTTGTTGAACTTATTTATTATTTGGTGAATGTTTAATCTCTATATTTTGTATACATTTATCTTGTGGAATCCTACGTTTGAGTAAGAACTTTTAGATTGTAATTTTTTTAGAGCGATATAACACATGATATTTGTATGAGAACAATCTCGATAGGAAATAATGATAGTACTTAGACAAACATTTAATAGGGATATGATAAACATAAACTCCTAACCATGAACTAAGCATATCATTATTGTTGTGTGCAAGAACAATGCAAATAAATGATATTGTATACTTATAGGAAATGTTTATATATTATGATTTAGCAAAATGGCTAATAAGAATATAATTACTGAACTGAAAAAAGGTGATAAATTGAATAAGGATAACTGGGATATATGGTATCAAAAAATATCCTATATCTTAAAAGAGCAAGATGCTCTTGAAGCCTTGAACCATGTCATGATGTAACCTAAATGTGGGAACACAACCCAACATAGAAGGGATGCTGAGGCATATATTGTTTGAAAGAAAAGGAACAGTATCGCTCGCATTACACTTTTAAGTGCAATGACAGATGACCTTATATGTGAGTATAAGGATTACCCAACTAGCTAGGGTATGTAAATTGCCCTAAAAGAGAAATTTAATGGTACTTCTGCTATTAAATTGAGGAAACTCAAAATCAAATTTGACATGTATAAACTTCGGCCTAATACGCCAATGAAATAACATTTACGTGAAATGTCAAATATGATTCATAAGGTAAAAGCTATAGGACATGCACTTTCTTATGAGCAATAAGTACAAGTTGTAATTAGGTCACTCCTACAAGTTGCAAACATATGAAGGTCAACCTAACTCACAATGAAAGTATTGTTACTTTCAATGATATAGTGAGATATCTGAAACTTAAGAATGAACATCTGAGGGCTTATAGGTCCTCTAGACAAGCATACACAACGGAAGAAGCAGGACCCTCCAATTCCAAGTCTAAGTTTAAGAAAGGCAAGAAGTTCCAAAAGAGAAAACCTAGGCCTAATTTCAAGGGTAAGAAAGCCTTTAAAAAGAAGAAGGAAAAGCATGTCGTAAATAACATTGATCTCAAGAAAGATCAAATATTATGCCTGCTAGAAAATGGGTTATTTTGCTTAAGATTACGCTCAGTAAAATGAATTGAACAAGGTATTATTGGATACTAAACTTGCATATTTTTCATATGTTTCTGGTACTATTTTTCTAAAGAATCTCATCTTTTGTGGATTTTCGACTTAGGTGTCACATATTATATGAGTAAGGATCGAAGATCCTTTATAGAATATCATTGATTGTCGAGTTAAAGTGGATGACTTTACATTGGAAATAATGCAAGGATTAAGGTTAAGGGCATTGGTAGATACAAATTGGATTTGTGTGGCAGAAGAACTTTAATCCTATATGATGTACTTTATGCACTTGATATTCGACGGAATTTGGTTTCTATTTATTCCTTACTTTAGTTTGGATTTTCAATTAATTTTCATGACAATATTGTTAACATTTTTAAGGATAATGTACTTTATGGTTTTGGCTTTATTTCTGATAGATTTATCATTTTGGATGTTATTAAAAATGCTGCTTACGATTGCTTTGTCACTTCTACTTTCAATTTAAATGCTAATTTGAACATTTGGCATACTAGAGTAGAACATATAAATCAAAATAGAATAATTAAACTAGCAAAAAAAGGTTGCTAGGTTCACTTTCAAAATTAGAGATATCCTTGTGTGAACATTATCTAACTAATAAAGTAACCAGAAAATCATTTAGAAAAGGAATTAGGGTAGAAGTTCCATTCTAATTAATTCACTCTGATATATGTGGTCTTTTGAGTGTGAGGGTAAGACATGAAGCTTGGTACTTCATTACTTTTATTGATAATTACTCACGATACGATCATATTTATTTGATTTCATATAAGTTAGGAGCATTAGAAGATTTTAGACGTTATTTAAATGAAACTGAAAATCAAATGGATAAAAAAGTTAAAGCACTTAGAACTGACCATAGATATGAATATTTATCTAAACAATTTAAATAGCTCCGTGAAGAAAACGAGATAATAAGATAATTAACAATCTCTGGCACTCCACAATAAAATGAAGTAACTGAAAGAAGAAACAGAACACTTTTAGACATGGTTAGGTCGATGATGGCACATGCCAATTTACTATTTTCATATTAAGGAGATGCCATATTAATAGTCACTTTCATATTTAATCGTGTGCCCTCAAAGTCCATTACATCCACACCCTATGAACTGTGGACAAAATGCAAACTTGATTTGAGCATTCTCAAACTATGGGAATTTGGTGCATATGTCCATGAAACTTCCCATAAATATGAAAAATTAGGTCTAAAAAGGAAGAAATGTATCTTTATAAGATATTTAGAACTATCTAAGGGATATGTTTTCATTGGTGAAAACGAAGATGGAATAGCAATGGAACTTGAATCAAAGGATGCCACATTTTTAGAAAGTGAGTTTCCTAACAAAGGAGAAATTGATCGTATTGTATTCTTTTATGAGCTACAAGATCAAATGGATAATATTAAATCTTATCCATCTTATCCAGGTGGGAGCTCTTAAAGAATACCTGCTGATGTGAGTGGGAGCTCTAAGAGAGTAAGTGAAAGCCCTATATTTAAGGATAATGTAATACAGGGAACCCCACTACAGAAGAATAAAAAAGGAAGTATACCTAAAAGATATTTTTAAATTGAGGGATCAACTCTTATGATTACTTCTCAACATGAAAAAGAACTAAGAATAATTTAAGAGGTTCTAGCTTGCCCTACTAAGGAACATTAGAAGAAAGCGATGGAGGAAGAAATAAACTTAATGAAAACTAACCAAGTTTGGGAGTTAGTTAACTTATCATCTAGCTGAAAGACAATTAGGAACAAATAGATTCTTAAAATTAAAAGAAAGGCAGATGAATCATTTGAAAGGTATAAAGCTTGGCTAGTTACAAAGGGGTATACACAATAGGAAAGAATAGATTTTGAGGACATATTCTCACCTATTGTACATTTCAATTCAATAAGATTGCTCTTAACCATAGTAGCTAATCTAAATTTAGAATTATATCAAATTGATGTGAAAATCACTTTTCTCAATAGAGAACTAGATTTCATACAAAAGGGAGAGGAAAAAAAGTTTGTAAACTTTAAAGGTCCATTTTTGGACTCAAATAGTCATCCAGATAATGGTATTTAAGGTTTCATTGAGCTATAACCTCATATGACTTCCAAATGATTGAGGAAGACTATTGTATTTACGTTAAGTAGTATAAAGGTAATCTTGTGATATTATCCATTTACGTGAATTATATACTATTAGCTAGGAATAATTTAATTCGATTATGACTATTAAGGAATGACTATCCTCAAATTTTAAAACGAAAGGCATAGGTGAAGCAAATTACATTATTAGAGTCAAAATCTTTAAGGATCGCTCTAAGAAACTTGTTTCTCTTTCTCAAGAAAATTATATATGGAAAATTCTTGAAAAATTTAATATGAAAGATTAAGAACCCATGGATACCCTTGTAAATAAAAGTGAACTATTGAGTTAAAAAATGTGCCCTTAAAATGAATCTAAGAAGAAATCAATAGAAAGAATCCCTTATTCTAGTGCAGTTGGTAGTTTGATGTATGCAATGATGCATACTAGACCAGATATTTATCATGCGATTGGACTTGTAAACAGATACCAGAAACATTAGAAAGCTGTTAAGAAAATATTAAGATATTTGAAAGGCACAGTTGATTACGCACCATGCTATCAAGGAAATAATTTGTACTTAGTTAGATATTCTGATGTAGATTAGGCAGGAGACTTGGATGAGTGAAAATCTACATCAGGATACTTATTCTTGTTAAACAATGATGCCATATCTTGGTGTAATAAGAAGTAGACATGCATGGCATTATCAACATTGAAAGTAGAGTTTGTAGCATGTTCTGTTGTAGTACAAGAAGTAATATGACTGAAAAGATTTATAGAGCATTTAGGAATTTATGGTGAAAATTCAAACTCCGTCCTGATATATTGTGACAGTTAGGCAACCATCATCTATATAAAGGATCCAAAATATCATAGCAAGACTAAGCATATTGACACAAAGTACTATTTTGTGAGAAATGCTATAGCACAGAAAAATGTCACTATTCAATACATACCTACACAAAAGATTATAGCAAATTCTTTTATTAAGTTAATACCTAAAGATGTGTATATTGAACATGTAAAATCTTTTGGTATGCATAAAACGTAATCGAACAACTTCCAAATTGAAATGAATAAAGTATGTTTTATTCAATTACAAATGTTATAATATGTATAAGTATACAAATGTCCAGTATGTCGAACAGGTTGATAAGGTTAGTTTTTTTACACAAACAACCGCCCCTGACACTCATGAGGAGTGGGCAGAGATGAAACATGTGTTCACCAACATAACAATGAGAAATGTTATGTTTTGGTAGAAAAGTAATACAAAATAAAATATGTTACCTCAACAAAGTAAAGTCGAGATGAGATTTGAGATACAAATATGGATTGACTTATGGATTCTCCCACCTTCTACAATACTTATAACCAGACAATGAATTCTTCAAATATTAACGTCATAAGGAGTTGAATGATGTGGAAGAATTCATGTTAAGTATTATGTGTGCCTAAACTAAAGTCTATACAATGTTATTAATAAAATCGACATGCACCTTTATACTACAAGGGAAACACCATAGCATGTGATTCATACTATATGTGCAAAAGAATCACAAACAGGAAGCAAGTGAAAGATCCCTGGTTCATTACTATATGAGTCTTAGAAAAGAAAATTTCTTTTCATGGATGCCATTTAACTTTGACAATATCATGGAGAAATTATACAGTATTCACTATCTTAGTATGCATCCTATGATCATAATGTATATGGTCTAAGAGGTAAAATACTAGAAAAGTAACTATTTCAAATCAAAGTCATATGTGGGCAAAAAGAAGATTTCCTAACATATACATAATTATGCTGGTGTCTAAGACATGTCCGTTATGAAATTAATTTTGGTAACATCATAAGCGTGGACACTACACATATGTGAATGACAATCTAAACTTGCAATAAAGCTTATGAGGGATTAGATTTGCAAATAAAAAGTGTATATGAAAAAATTTTGGGCATCCAAGGCATAATATAAATAAATAGAAGATGAGATTGTTTTGTGCTAATCCTATGTAAGAATTTTTAATACAAGAACACATAAGATTATGTCATGTCCATGCGGTCACGACAATGCACCAAGTATGAAAACTTAAAGAGAGATGAAGGTTATATGATGTAGCTCATCCTATTGTGTATAAGTAGGAGATGATGAATGTGGGAACATATATAATGAGTGACCCACATTATCATGATTTAAGTTTTGAATTTTAATTTAAAATTTAAAGAAAATAAATTAATTTTTTAAATAACTGATAGCAAAGTGGGTAATAAAGAGATAATTACCCACAAACAAGAGAAAGAGAATACATTAGAAAATTTTTTATAGAGAGCAAAACCTTCCCTCTTGAAGTGTGATTTTTAGTGAAAATTATTGTGTACAAAGAGTAAGAGTTCCCGGTGATTCTTAACTACGTGTGAAATATAACATTAAATCAAGAGACAAAATAAATATGTATATTTTCTGTAATTAATTTAATTCATAAATTTTTTCCTTCATATAATTCAAACTGTTGGCCATCGTGATCCCTCAAATATTTTACTCAATAACATAAGAAAAGAAAAGTGCGAGTATGCACTAGGAAGGGATTTTAAAATGTGACTAGATAATTGTTTGTGATCGTATGGTCTTATAGATTAGACAACCGATCCTTCAAAGATAAATATAAGTATGTTATGTTGTTGAAAAGAACGTAATAAAATTGTCTATAAGGTAATTAAGTGCATTGCTAGCAATGATGGATCTGCATATAAAATTGTGGAAACAATTACATTAATTATATATGTTACTCTCATAAATTTTAGTGAAATTATTCCTACAACTTATTTTTACATTAGTTGAAAAAATTTATTTTAAATAAATATAAAAATATTTAAATTTCATTAATTACTTATAAGAATACATAAAAAATATTAAAATTAATTAAATTTTACGTTTATTTAAATATTTAAATTTTTAATAATTTTATTTTAATTTTATATATAAATATTATTCTCATAATTTAAAATTTGTACATCCGTTACTAACTATTAAAGTTCTTATGAATGGGTTGGGCTTTCGGTCCAATGTACTCCCAGCGGTTGAAGTGTTCACCCCTGAGAATCCCTGAGAGTGCTGTTTTTTTGTGCTGTTAATAAAATTTCATGTTTTATCGGAAAAAAAAATGATCATTTTATTGCTGTCCAGCCATCACTCTCTCATTTGTACAGTATACATGATAATAGTTGCTTCTAGTTGAAAACAATAGTCTAATGCTAACTTCGCTGCCACATGACTAATTGAGATCGAGGTACACGTATGGTTGTGATTAATCTCATTGTTTCTTCAATATGATATCGTGCAGCAGAAGACGTTTTATTAAGGGCAAGAAAAAATTTTACTTAAAAAGAAAAAGAGTAATATCATATTTTAACTCCTATAAAATTGAATTTATATAAATTTAATTATTTATTAAAAATTTATATTAACTTGATTTTCGTAAAATTTTAATTTTTTTCATAATGAGATAAAATTACTGTATATAAAGATTAAAAATTTAGCGCAGAGTAAATTTTACAAAAATTAAGTTAATGCAAATTTTTATTGAAGGATTAAATTGATATAAACTTAATTTTACATAAATAAAAATTGAATTTTAGTATAAAGGAAATGAAAGTGATGCCAGAGATTAAAAACGCTATTTCATAGAACTTGATGAAAAGAACAAGAATTAGATGGTTTACATTAATCACATATAAAAATAAAATAAAATAACAGATATCCATCAAAGTTAAGTGAAAACAGACAACACATTGTTAGAAAAGTATTGAAAGAAAAGACTAACATATCTTATGCACAGTGATAATAACTATAAAATTCAAAATTGATATCTATTAACTTAATTAACTATTTTATTAAATTATATTATTTTTAATAAATTTTTTAATACAAATTATAATATTATAGTATGTTAACTTATTTATTATTTTTTACATTTAATTTTATAATTTATTTTTATTAGTTGATTAAAATTCTATATATTTAAACTAATTTAATTTCATTTAATTATATAATATAGAAATTATTTGTATAAAAATAACAAAATAAATTAATATACTATAATATTATAATTTTTATTTAAAAATTATAAAAAAATATGTAATAATAAAATGCTAAATTAAGTAAATAGTTAGTGTGGATTTCAAATTTTGTATAGTTTAATAAAAGAGTTATTTTAAAATTTTTAAAATTTAAGATGAAAAAATTCAACCACCTTATAATTGGTAAGAGTATTTTATTTTTTTTCCTATTTTTTTAATATGGTCATTATTGTCTTTTTCTTACAATTAGTTATACGTAAGACGTACTTCGTTTGACAATGCCTAGGCAATCTTGACAAAATTTTCAGGCCACAAAACGGATGCTACCCTTCTAACTCTATTCTTCAGTACCTCACCCATCATCAACGAATGGTGTATTCTATAAACGGGCTTGTGTGGTTGGTCATGCCATGTTATGGAAAATAGAATTATTAGTTGCAACTTTTAGATAATTTAGCATTTCAAATATTAATTTTTAATATAATATTTGAATAATTCTACGAAAATTTTAAATTTTTAGAAGATTGAATAGTTTCGTTTTAAATTGATTATTTTCCTAGATGTCAAACCAAACAAATAGAATAAAAATTATAAATTTGAATTGATAAAAAAATCATCTAATAATCAAATTATTAAGAGTTTTTCAAGCTTATACTTTTTATTGTGTAACACTGTTTTCCTTCTCCTAAACCCATTCAATGCATATTCTTCCTCACATTTACGTAGGATTTAGGATTCTGGACGCCATTGTAAGAGTTAGGATTGTGGACTGCACAAACATACGTACAAGGGAGAATCTCCGATTTACTTTTTCTCAATTAAATTAATTTTTCCTTTGCATGGCCAATAAGTGTGCATATTTTTGGCAATTTTCTAATGGAGTTTTTATCTTCTTTCGTTGTGAACCAGATTAGATTGATCTTGAAGGAGAACTGCTACAAAATGCATACATTGATTTTTCAAATTGATTCTAATCTTCAAATTTGTCCATTCTAAAATTCATTCCCATTTAAATGATATGAAGCTATCGATATATCTCTTCATAACAAAAATGCACTATTTTGAAGTATATCATGATTCCATTTTTTGAATATACTTTCGCACTATTTTCTCGAATGAAACTATGAATTTAATAGTTCTAACTGATCCCATAAAAAGATGTGGATGATATGAATATATGTGTCCCATTACTTCAATTTAAATATAATAAACATTCTTACGTAAGATTAACATGGCCTATTCGGATAATTTCAGTATCATGTAATTGCTGATATGAAAATGATTTTGAAAAAGATAGCTATGCGAATCGATTATGTCAATAATGGTGCAAGACTCATTAGTCTACCTTCATTTCAAATATTTCAGCAAATTACAAAAGTTTATGTGCGATAATTCGATTGATCGATTAAATAATCAATTATATTCAAACACTCGGTCATAACTTCACACTGCTATTCTGTCGGGATGAATCTGCGAAATGATCATAACGATCTCTATTGTTGAAGATCTTTCGCAGGATGTCTTCTGCTGTGATAACCTTGATCAGGTAGTGATGGCTTCAGAACATTTCATTACATGTTTGGATAACTATCACTTGCTAGCATGGGGATTGTATTTGTAAACTTGTAATTTGGTTGCTTCAAAATGGTAAGAGCGAGGTCCTCCAAGACCCCAAAGCCAAAACTACAGCTATAGGAATCAGATTGGACATTAAGGAATTATTTGGCTCGAGGAAGTAATTCTTGAGGGAAGTTGAACTTTCAAAAAAGTTAATTTCATTGTCAACTTTTTATTTCAAAAAGTATTCATGTATAGTTATTTAGTTAATATTAAGGAATTGGTACTTTTCAAAAATTAGTTTTTTGTCTTTTTGTTAATTCATATATGAATTTTTTTTAAAAGTGTTATTAAAATGATTAATATATTTTTCAAAATTGTAATATAAAAAATAAAAAGCATTGGTAAATTTTAATTGCCTCTAATTATATTTTTTCTCTTAAATCATATTTCTAATATCTCTTTTCAACATAATTTTTTTAAATTAGTAATTTTTTATTTTTTTATTTACTATAAAAATGTAAAAATGTTTATATAAAAACCTTAAGATGTCTCTTATATTTATCTTAAATTATCTTCATAAAATTAAAATGAAATATAATTTAAATGAAGAAAAATATTATTTAATAATTAATACAATGAATAATTAATTCTATTAAATTTATATAAAATATATAATCAATAAATAATTTTTATTTTTATAATTGAATATTAAAATAATAAATAAGAAAGATAATAAATAATATAATATAATAAATATAATTCTATTTACAAGTAAATGTCTATTATAATTATATTTATGATTATATTTATAATTTATATTTATGATTTAATATTTATTCTATATAGTATTTTTTATTTATTATATGATTAATAAAATAATTAGATATATATTTTATAATTAATAAATTATATTTATTATAATTTTCAAATAATGAGAATAAAAAATTAAAATAGTCATTAGCTAAATTAAGTAAGGGCAATTTTATAATTGGATCAATAAAAAATATGAAAAGTTTCTTTTATTGAAAATGGAAAGTTCTTTTTATTGAAAAGAGTGTGAGTAAACAACTTTTTATGATTTGTGAGAAATAAAACTTTTTGAAAAACTTTACTTGTTAGGGGCAATTAAATGATTTAAGAGTTTTTGACTTCTTGAAGTTATACTTCTTATGTTACTTCTATGAATCAAATGATTTTTAAATTAAATAGAGAGCCACTTTACCAAATCATTAGTTTAATCCGTAGGTCATTAATTTAAAAATTATAATATAAAAAATAATGAAAAATACATATTTAATATGGTAAAATAATAATAAATTTATATCATGATTTATTAACATGCAATATGAAAAAGAAAATAATTGAAAGTTATACAAAATCTTATAGATTAAATTAGAAATTAGAATTTTTTTAAAGGCATCAATTTGATATAATATAATAACTCAATCAATTTTTACTAAAAATTACTGATTAAATTAATTTTTTTTATCATTTTACATATATAATTGGTCTGATAATGTGACCGGATCAATCACCGATCCCTTGATTTTCCAATTGAACCATGGCCGAAACTCTTGGTCTTGGTGGGTCAGTCTCTGCGTGTTGGAAAGGCAGGCGAACATGAACAGGCCTTATAGCTTGGTGTTGGAGGTTAAATGCTTTGACTCTACACTGCAAGGGCCCAATGGCTTGGTGTTTAAGCCTAAGGCTGAAATATACTATAAGATCAAGGACCGCCAATTATCTACTGGTTCCCAAGGCCAATTCTCTACTATTTTTCTTTTCTTAAAACATTTTTACCTTTGAACAAGTTAAAAGGATAACTAGATAGAGCGAGGATTTTTTATTTTTTATTTTCAAAATACACTTACCTTCGGAGATTAAGTATAATTATACTTATAGTAATATTTTTATAAATAATAATATTTTTTTCAGATATATATATTTATCTCTTTTTTACCTTAATTTTAAATATAAGTAAATATAATATTTAGTCCCTCTTTTGTGAATGTAGTAATTATTATATTTCTTGAATTTCATAATTAATACTATTATTCTCTCATTTTTACATTTATTATAATTATCTATCTCTCTATTCATTAACAAGACTAAAATAAATAGTAAAAATAGATAATATAACTAAAAATTAAGCACATATTTGATATTGTTTAGGTGAAATCTATTAATTCACTTTAATATTTTTTATTTATTTTTAATTTTGCAATTGAAAAGAGAGACAAACAATTAACAAATACAAAAATAAAGGACTAATAATGTTGATTATAAATTTTGAGGGATATAATAATTACTACCTCTATAAATGAAGGATTAAATATTGTGTTTACTATTTGAATATACAATCATCTTTCCTACTAAAAAAATGAGGATAATATATATATATTTAAAAATAAGAAGGATGTAAGTGTAAATAAATTAAATATAAGAATAAGGTGAGTATAATTTATCCTAGCAATAATATTTTATACAACAAGATAATCTAATATGAATTAATGGAAACTTTAGACAAGTTTAAATTGTAATTGAGTTGACATGATTAACTGAAGTAGGGTATTGTGGTATTAATAGGCAAATTCAAAGCATACAAATTTCTAGATTATATAGAAAATTTTTATTTAATACTAGTTAAAAATAGAATCTAACCTATCTATATATTTTAAAGGGTAATAAGTTGGTCTATGAATTAAATTTTTTAATATTTATTTTTCCTACTATCAGAAAGGCTCCTTACGATAATGACAGGCCAATTTTAAGTTTACGATAATGCAATGGATTTAAATTTGATATACGGTTGGTGTAAATTAGTTTTACAATATCATTTATTAGTTTTACAGTATCATTGGTGTAAATTAGTTTTATAGGATCATTTATTTATATATTATTATATAAATAAAAAGTTATTAATATTATCTATTGTAATTAAAATTTTTTAATTACTAGTATTTTTTTAATGGCATATCCTCTTTTTATTCACTGATAGTAATATATTAACAATGAATCAAATTTAAATTCTAATGCAATATTGTTAAAATTTATACTTTCAAAGCAAAAAATTTGCCAACAATATAAATATAATGCGCACAAGCAAGACCTAAATTTGAATTCTAAACATAATCAGAGTAAAGATCTTAATACAACAAAAACATTATTGCACCATCAAGATTGACAATTTTACTAATATTTTGGGAGGTATTTGCAATTTTTATTCATTTAAATATAGGTATGAGTTTTAAAAATTGGGCATAAATACCAATAAAGAAATTTTTGTGAAAATTTTGTTAGATATGTGTATGGATGAGGGGACTACACTATCCAACCCTTTTCATATTATGCATGTCTATATAATCATAAAAAACTACAATTATATGTAATCTTTGGATTTAAATATAAAGATTTTTTAGGATAAACCTCAAAAAAAATTTATGTTGTCATTTATTGTATTAATATTATTAGTATTTTTAGATAATTATTATTTTATTATTATATAATTTTAGTAAAATATAAATAAATATGTATCTTCTATCTAATGATAATAATGATGAATATTGAAATGTTTACCTATATATAACCATTTAAGTATAAACAAAAAATAAAGATAGAGTATTTTTAAATAAGGATGGATATAGAAATCTTTAATCCTCAACTCATCATTAGTATCATTTATTAAATGATAGTAATGATGTAGGGCCTTCCCACAGCTGTTCCTGCTTAGAATGTTTGGATTCCGGTCTCAGGAAGCAAAAATTATGGGCAATTAGACGTACACATATGGATTGGGCTCCCAATTTAATTCTTCGCTTCTACTCAACAGCTCATGCTGACATGTTCACTGAGGAACAGAATGAAAGAATATTACAAATTGCTAAGATTAGCAACTTAAAAAATTGGGAACATTTTTAAATAAAAATTGGAGAGCAGAGCTACAACAGAGATAAAATATAATAATTTTGGTCAGTGCAGCTTCTCAGCCAACCTTCTCAAAGCATTCCCCAGCCCCGTCTGTTGTGCCTATTCAAGAGCCAAAAACTGTCCATGTAATATCAGTTTATATTTTACCTCAATATAAATTCCAAATAAAAGAACAATATAAGCTTCTAACCCCCGACATTGTTTTTAATTTAGTACAAATTTATTTCTCTCCCTATTTTTACCTTGATAATTCATTTTATATAAAAATAATTTATCACTCTTTTTAAAAGTTTTTTATTCAAATAATATTTAATATTCCTTAAATACATTGTATTTTCTATTGTATTTAGAGTTCAATCCTCGATTCATGCATATATATATATATATATATATATATATTTAATGGTTTAACTATTTTTATCATTATAAAAAAAAAAAAAACTCTCTTTAATGCAAGAAGAATATAACTAAAGGAAAAATTAAAAAAATCAAGTTCTTTATCTTTTAAAAGCAAATTATATTTACATCTTCTAAAATTCAATTTAATTACAGTCATATGTTTTATTTTTAGAATTATATACTCACTTATTTTATTTATTAAAAATAAGAGAGGTAAAGATATATTTAAAATAAAAAAGAGAAATGAGTGGACATAAAAATTGAAATTTATATATATTTCTAATTAGAATAGAGGAGATGAGAATATAATTATATTAAACTATAAAAAAAGTGAATATAATCTTTTTAATGATTCTTAATGGTTTAATAATAATGAGAAAACCAACATAATAACTTCAATAGCGGTCTAAGTAATCTGCCATATTGCACTTACTTTTCTTTAATTTAGCTACACTCTACTCTGCACCCACAGTTATTCCGCTCCCTGATTCCTTCTTAATAAATAAATATATATGTATATATATATGTTAAATATTAATTAGATGAGTATAATTTCCTAAATAAATAATATTGAAGGGTAGTGTAGTCGTTCCATCCTATCTGAAGAAGTATTTTATTCCTGTGGGCACAGCCCATCATATTAGTAATTTACTATCACCACATCACCATCATGTGAGACAATGATTCCATGTCGTTTCTTAATTCTCGTTGCATGTTTTCACTGACTAGCTCGAGCATGATACCACGTGATGCAACCTGTCCTATATCAATGCCATTAGAATGATTATCTACATTGTAACAACAATATTATTCTGATTCTTCTGCTCTCACATACTTTCTAATTTGCACATTACTTTTAGACATCTCTATTCTCATCTTTTGGTTGGTGAGATATTTTTATCACAAAAAAATTTATAATATATCACCGAAATTTAGGACATGAATTTATTTATGTCCTTCAAGTTGCACAAGTGAATAAATTTGTGCCAATAATTTTGTTGGTGAATTGATGCACTATAGATACATCTTATATTATATTGTATTTGGTGTGAGAATTGCGTGCATGTGTCATTTTTCTTTATATTGTTCACCAATCTATTTTAGTACCTGTGGTGGGAGGAATGGCGGGGGGCTTCGACATAATGGCTGCCGGCATAGGCATCGTGGGTTGGAAGAAGGGGGCAGCTGGGACGCCCATTGCGTGGCTTTGATGTAAGTGGTGAAGAGGGTACATTGGCATCAATGTGCTCCTGCCCATCATAGCCTGCCCCGGATTGTTCATTTGACACATTTGCCCATTCATGTTCATGTAGGCCCCACCTTCACCGTAACTTAGTTTCTGTGCACCGTCACAGTAGACAATCCCAAACGTCTTTTAAGCAATATATACATCTACGGAATGGACCATATTATTTCACAAATTAATTACCTGACTGTAATTTAGGCTAGTTGTAATGTATGGAGGGGTGTACCTGAACGTAAATTGCAATATAATATAATTAACTTTAGTAAGTGATAGTAACAACGGCGTTCTCATAATGATACATTAAAAAAATGATAAATTATTAAAAAATAGTAAATTACACATTCTTTTTTTTGGTAAAATGTAATCTAATTATATATATGTTTTCTATTAAAAGAATATGAATATAATTATACTATGTTTTAAAAAAGTTAAGGGTAATTTAAAAATATATATATATTACAGGAAAATAAAAGTAAATTTAGTTCGGCATAGTGGAATACCCATATCCAGGAACGGGCTGAAGATGGAAGGGTGCAGGGGGTGTCCCCATCGGATAATACCACTGCACCTGATTGGCTGCTGTCGCTGCCGTGTCGTTTCTCGGTCCACCTGGGTAATTTCACAACCTCAGACCTCCATGATGTTCATAATTACCAAAACGCCATAATCATTCATTTAATTTAATTTAATTCTGTCCCACTATTTTTTTTAAATATAGTGAGACGGATGATTAAATTACTCGATATTTATATAATTTTAAATTGAATTTAAGATATAAAAAATAAAATTTTAAATTAATATTATATGTTAATTGATTTAAATATTTTCATTTTTTAATATATTGCACAACTATTTACAAAAACATATAATAATAAGAAGAGAATACATACATATCTTAACTTTATTTTCGATTATTTTTGTTTTCATTTTAATCTAGAGGTTTTCAAAATAATCCTTTTCTCAAATAAAATTGATATAATAACCAAGAATTAACTTGTTAACTTATATGCACTAATACGCGCGTCAAATTTTCTATGCAAGAAAGCTTGAAAGTCAAATATTGTTGGTCTTAAGACACAAAACCAATAAAAAAAAAATTCTCATTTTTTCTCTGAAGTCCAAAATAAGTAGAAAGATTTTGAAGAATAGAATAACCGCAGTGAACTTTTAAGGTTCAAAACTCTTTTAATGATGACGATAGTATAGAATATTCTAGAACAAAAAAATTTCATGGTGATGCTAGATTTTAGGCTGCCATGTTAAAAATCTGTTAACTCGAAATTTGACGTTTTACATAAAATTAAAGTGATGCTTTGATGGAAAATATTTTTGTATGATTGTAGCCATAAAATATTAAAATGGTAGAAAAATAATTGACATGCTTAATGTTAAATATAATAAATTTTGTAAAATGTAATTCTTCTTTTTTAAAAAAATTATCCTTTTCAATTATCATAACTTTAAAAATTATTTTTTAAACACAAAATATAAAAATACATTCTCAAATAAAAATTTCCTACAAAAATTATCATTCAAAAACAAACGAAGCCTTATATTCAAACACTGTTTTTTGATGAGTAACTATCTCACCATATTTAAGAACTTGACGCTAACCTCAGATGCAAAAAGATCGCAAAACCTTAAAATGGAAATCTATTGCTGATTTATGCATCCAACTTTTTTAGAATTAGTTTCATTTTTAATAAAAATAATTTTAATTTATTTACAAATAAATTTTATTATTTTAAAATTTTATTAAAAACAATTTTTTTAATTTATATGTAAATAAATTATTTTATTTAAAATGTATTAAAAAATTCCTGGAATTCAATTGAAAAATAAATTTTTATAGTGTTATAATAAATACAATATTAGAATGAAGATAAATCTTTTATATAATATATTTTTTCCTAAATAAAATAAAATCTACTGAAATTTTTATTAAAATTTGATAGATTTCATAATAATATAAATGTAACTAAAACAAGAATTTAAAATGAAATAATATTTATGTTTACTTAAAATTAAATACTATTTTATAAAGAAATTCATTTGGAAATGAAATAAAATCTTTCTTTGGCTATGCCAAATAAGGAGTTAGGTTATGTTTGAGACAACTAAGTTATAAATTATTTGATAGTTGATAAATTAATTGATAATTAATAAGTTTATAATTAATTGTATTGAAATTTTTTGACAAAATTGGTTATTGAACTATTAAAAAATATAAAATGATATAAACATTTTAATATAAATAAATATATTAGTTAAATTAATTTATATTTATTTTAAAATTAAATTATATTAATATAATAAAAATATTTAAAATGAGATTATAATTATTTAAAATTTAATTAACTATATTTATGATATTACATATTTTATTTATTTTTATTCAAATAATAATAAAATAATCTAAAATTTAATTAATTATATTTTATGATATTACATATTTATTCACTTACTTTTTTATTTATTTATATTGAATTAATAAGGATATATTAAATATTTATTTACATAATTAGGATATAGTTTATTATTTAATTAAAAGAAGAGAGATAAATTTAGAATAAATTGAAAAGTTATTAACTTATAAATTATAAATTACTTTGTGAAATTTGCTAAATAAGAGTTTATAGATTATTAATTTTTAATATGTTAAATATATCTAAAAGTTATTTTATAATTTATTAACCAAAGTGATAAATTATAAATTAACTTATTGATTACCTCAAACACACACTTAAACGAAGTACTCAAATGTTGTCGATTTGTTTTAAAATTATTTGAGGTAAACTGAGCATAAATCTTTTAAGGAAACACCATGGGTTCTTTACAGATTAAATGGTCAATTTTACTATTTAAAAAAAAAAAAGAAACGAGCAATATAAAAATCTGTTAAAAGATTTATTAGTTTTTGAAACATAAAATTTTTTAAGTAAATACTGAATATCCGAAATGAGGAAGAAATTAAAAATTAAAAACAAATAATAAAAAGACAATGCAACTAACACCAATCAAACAAAAAGGTTCCTCTTTCCCCTTGTAGCTTAGCTGGTGATTATCGGCACGATGGTTCATACCTCGCAGTGGAGAAGGAGGAGAATTGGCAGGGCGGCGTGCGCCGAGGGAAGCAAGGTTGCAGTTGCAACGGCGGCCATTGATAACTGGGTTAGGGTCCTCGCAAGCCTTCTTCGCCGCCTCCGCTTCCTTGAACGTCACCTACATTATTTATGCATAAAATCAAGATTTCACTTGTTTTAGTTTTAGCTTGACAAGTCATTTAACATAAATACACAACATTCTATATCGAACTGAACAATATAAAAAAACCACAAGATAACATTTATTTCCACAACATTACCTAGGCAGTCGATCACGAATATTATACCAATAGGAATTGAATTCGAGCACAACATTATGTGAAAGTATGAATTTTATACTTACAAAGCCATAACCTTTGGATCTGCCGGTGTACTTATCGGAAATAATGACAGCCTCAAGAATCTCACCGTACTTCTCGAAATGCTGTCTCATTGCCTCCGTCGGAGTCTCCCACGCTAATCCTCCGACAAACAGCTTTGTCAGCGTCGTGTCGCCGAATTGCCCACGGTTCTTGTTGCTGCTGGTCATCATCGTCCTCGTATCTCCAAACAATGTTTTATTCTCCAAATCAAAACCAAAACCCCAAGGCAGAGATGGCGATAGTTTTACACAAGAAGGGGGGTGGAGAGAGAGAGTGAAGATCAATTTGGAGAAAACAATGATATAAAAAGAAGAAGAGAAAGACAGAGACAGAGAGGCAGAGGTGTACAGATAAGCAAGCCCCTACTAATCAACGTGATGACACACTCAGAGACACGAAATACATACACATACACACACTCCATCTTCCTCGTTCTGTACTGTTTCTGTTTTCGGTAACGTCTGTTTTGTCAGTCTCTGGATTCTATGACTTTTCCTTTTTTAAATTATTATGCCCTCCTTCATGAACTCACAGCGCAATTCCACGCGCCATAGCTGGCAATCGCGTTACATTATGGAGTGTGTGGAGAACGAACTTCTCAGAGAGTGTCGGATTGAAGCGAGCTTATTTTACGGCTGTAAAGGGATCTTTTTTTTTTGGATACTTTTACCGAAATGTCGACTTCTGATGAAATCGAGTATTTTAACTGTTAAAAATCCAATATGTATTACAAATAATATTTAAAATTAAAATTTATTGTATTTATTAAATTATATTTTATAAATTTATTTAATTATTTTTATATTTAATAATTATCTTTAATTTATATTTTAATTTTAATTTTAAATCTAATTTTTGATACATATAATATTTCTATTTAACTATTAAATTGTCTTTGACATCTGTGTGTGGTGTGTTTTTTTTTTTTTTATAATTTTATCTCTTGAAGATCGAGAGAATACACTCTTAAAGAGATCAAAATTTTTTGTAGAATTATTATTTTTAATTATACTTTTCGATTGATAATACTTTATTCACTTAAATTATTTTTTATTTAAGTTCAAGTGTAAAAACGTAAAATTATTTTAATAAAAAATGTCACTATTTGGATCAACCAATTACACTAGTATTTAATTAATTTAATTAATTATTAATTGATTGCTGATTTGATTAACAAGTAATATTAATTGTTTGAATAATAATATTTAATAAAATAAATTATTTATCATTAATTGTTTATATACAAAATGGTATATAAAAATGTGAACATATTTTATAATTTATTTAAACATTCTTTTATTTTAATAATATTTTTAATTTTATATATTATTTGTCAAATTAAATTTTCTTCTATAATATATATATCTTTCTAATTTATTATTTACTAAATGAAAAATACTATATCTTCTGAGGCTGAAATATGTGAATTGAAATGGTTACTGAAAATTGAAAATTTAATTAAAATTGTCTACTCATAATTCTCTGGTTCATGTAAAATTCTTAATCGTATGAATCATATGGATGATAAGCATGCAGAATTTGCATATTGGCAAAACGCTTTCTGATTACATTATATTTTAATAATATTAACAATAATGTAAAATAAAAATAAAATGTTAATTATAGTAATAATAATACTAATTAATTGATAAAAATAATAATTTTAATAATAAATATAATAGTTATTTTAATAACAAAAAATAAGTTAATTCCTCCTCAATGTATCAAATGTCAACTAAGTGTGTGCATAGGAACTTTATTCTCTTTCTTGCTTAAATCAAATAAAATGAATAATCATTAGGGGTATTAAACAGACTATAATTTATAGATTGATTTAGTCTGTTTTGTAAATTTGAGTGGACTGAACTAATTAAAATTCAACCTATTTTAATGACAAGTTTATATAGATCAATTTGCATGAATTGAAGTTTAAATGAACCACCCTACAAATTTTATAACCAAAGTCTATGCATTCACCAATTGAACCACCTAAAATTTGTTTTGCATTTTACACAGGTTTATACATAGGTTAGTCTATATGGATTAAAGTTTACATAAATTAGTTTGACCCGACTTGATCTATTCGTTTGCCACCCTACTAATCATAGATCATTCCCTTTTTTTTTCTCTTATTTTCCTTTCATTGATTCATTTTTTTCTCCGATTTGAACCAAATAACCCTTAACAAAGTTGAACTAGAAAAAAAAAATTTGGGAGGTCATGTGCATATATAAGATACTATTTTTACATCATACTTGATTATAAATTTGAAAAAATAAATGTAAATATATTTTATAATTTTTTTAAAAAAACTAAATTTTTTTTATAATTTATAAATTTCTAAATTTTTAATAACAATTTTTTAAATAAAATTATAACTTTTCATTTGCTTATTATATCTAAAGTTCATAAAAAGTTATAAATTTTATGAAAAAGTCACAAAATTTGTACATATAATTCATAAAAATTAAAAATGGTAAAATATAAGTATTCATAATTTAAAGTAAAATTGATCAAAATCTATAAAATTTATGTATGAATTATAAATTTTTAATAATTATAAATTGCTAATGAGATTGTTAAACGATTCTTAAATCATGCTATATAATGCTTATTTCATCCATTATCATTATCATTTTGTAGAAATATTTTCCCCAACTAAATGTTGCTTAAAAAAATCAAGAATATATATATTTCAAATATTATCAATATTATCTTAATAAATGCTCAAAAATTTTATATATCAATAAACTTTTATTAAATTATAATTATAAATTAATAAATAACAACTCTTTTGCCCTAAAATAAAGTCTATTTATTGCTGAAAAAGGAATAAAAGAAATATTTTACATAGAATTTTCATTTAAAAAGGTCTTTTCCTGCATTAAAAATGATTGAAGGACATATTTTAGTTTACATTCTATTTTTGTGTTGCGGAGACCATAAATTTTTGGAGTGCCAAATATAGAAGAATAATGATATGGAAAATTGAATTCCCTAAAATATTAAATATTTTTATCATTAAATTATTTTTTATTAAATTTTAAAATAAGTAAATTCAAATTAAAGTTATAAATTTTAATACATTAGAAATAATATAATAATAAAAACACTTAAATATATCCACCTTCCCCACCACATTACATTACAATACATGTAAAAGGGTGTCAGAAAGCGTTGGGGCTGGTTTCGACCCTAGTCAATTTTAGGTTACTTCTATTTCACATCAAAAAGTTACAAATCAAGTCTTTAAATTATAAAAAAAAATTACAATTAATACTATCATTCATTTATTTAATTATTTTGTTAAATTATATAAATTTTTCATTAAATTTTTAAACAACATAAAGAAATTATATGAAAAAAATAATGTAACAAATCAATAATTAATAATATTATAATTCTTATTTACAAACTTCTTAAAAAATACTTAATTTAATAAAATAGATAAATAAATAAATTATGGATGTTAGTTGTATATTTTATATAATTAAAGAGTATGATTTAAAATTTTTTAAAGTTAGCAGGATACACTATAAGAAAAAGCAGCAACAACGATGACACTTTTAACGGCGACAAAATTTCGATCGTCGCTAAAGGTATTTCCGATGACAAAGTCGTCGGTAAAAATGATATAACTTTTTAAAGGGAATCAGAAAGATGGGCGGGAAGGAATTAGGCTTTTAGTGACGATAAAAGTCGTTGCTAAAATCCTAAAAAAGTTTTGACGGCAAAATTTTGCCTATCGTCGCTAAAAGCCTAGTCCAAATTTTGGGACAGGGCTTTAGCGACGACAATATCGTCGCTGAAAGCTACTCGGTTGTCACTGAATCTTTCACCGACGACCGAATTTTTTTAGTCGTTGATGAAAGTTTTGGCTATTTATTCACGGTGCCTCCTCCCTCCTCATTTGTGTGTTTGAAATTTCTGGACCTGAGGTAAGTTTTTGAACTTTCTCTTTCTTTTAAATTTTTTTTAATTTTAATATATTTATATTTTATATATATTGATATGTATTAATTTTGTATATTGTATCTTTTAATTTGTTAGTTATTATTAACACTTTGCTTAGTTCGTGGAGAGTATTCAGAGTTGATCAGTAGATTTTTACTATTGAGGTACGTAAATAAAAAGTTATAATTTTTTTTTGTGTAATAATATATTTAATTTACTCAAATAGTTTGTAATGAATTAATAGAATTGATAGTATGTTTAATTTAATATAAAATTTTATATTATTTATTTTTGTATATTGTAAATTTTAAATTTATTTATGTAAATTTAACTTAGCATAAATTTTGTAAGTATAAATTTTATTATTATTATGTATCCCTCAATTTATAATTTTGAAGTATACAATATATGTGTAGATTATTCAGTTACTAATGTAAGATAAAATAGTTATGATATTTTATTCATAAAATCTAAAATTTATGATGCAATTTAGGAAACTTCAAACTTATTAGATTCGATGAAATAATGTAAGATAGATAATTAGAATAAATATATAAATTTATCTTAAAAAATAAGAGATTATAATAATATAATCTTTTTTTTAATTGAGATTGAAACTTAACAATTCAAATTATATTATTTACACTACATACTAAGAAAAATTCAATTAAACTAGAGATCACATGAAAATAAAACCCTAACAATCCAAATTATGATATCTACATTACATAAAAATAAAAAATTTCAAAATATTAGGAAGTTCGCATGAAAATCACCCCCTTCTTGGATAAAACTACATTTACTTAAATAAAGAAGCTGAATTGTGTATCTTATAAATAATATACACCTTATAAAACTAAACTTACTTAAATTTACAACTACGAAATCCATTCACAAAATTTAAAATTTGTGATGTAATTTAGGAAACTTTAAACTTATTAGATTCGATGAAATAATGTAAGATAGAAAATTAGAATAAATATATAAATTTATCTTAGAAAATAAGAGATTACAATAATATAATCTCTTTTTTAATTGAGATTAAAACTTAACAATTCAAATAATATTATTTACACCACATACTAAGAAAAATTCAATTAAACTAGAGACCACATGAAAATAAAACCCTAACAATCCAAATTATGATATCTACATTACATAAAAACAAAAAATTTAAAAAAATTAGGAAGTCCACATGAAAATCACCCCCTTCTTGGATAAAACTACATTTACTTAAATAAAAAAGTTGAATTGTGCATCTTATAAATAATATACACCTCATAAAACTAAATTTACTTAAATTTACAACTAGGAAGTCCGTATTCATAATATACATCTCTCTATAAAGAAGCTGAATTGTGCACCTTATAAATATAGTAGAGTAGGTTATATGTTTGAATTCCCACAAGTTTATTGTGAAACATAACAGTTGTTATGAATATTTAGAAAATTTAATAATCTACATAATAAGTTACTTAAATAACAGTACTGACACTTAAACAACGATACTCATAAATTGTTGTATCATTAATTTTAATTGTTGTAAATATATTTTTACAATAATTTTAAATGGAACTGCATTTGCATTTAAATTATAAGCTTAGACCCGTTCAAGGTTTAGTTATTCTCTGAACATCAATGAACCCTTGAATTATCCTGAAAAGTTAGACAGTTTTGGATATTATCATGTAGTTATTATTAACAATTTATCCGGCTCTTGTTTGATATTGTGAAAATATCTTAGTATCCTAACTGTTCTCCGGGTATAAACTATACAGGCGTATAGTTTAGGCACTTGGAGAACCATAGGGAGATGCTGCCAAAATTTCTGCACGAATCAATCGATGAGCGTGGATAAATTGAAGAAAATAATAATTATAGAAATATCTCGAATGGGATAGGACCCTACCCTTCAAAGTTGGAGTGATACGGTGCATTTAGGGTGACTGTCAAATATTAATCAACACACTTTATTTCACCTAAAGCAATTTTCTTCCTGTTCAGTGATACAATGTCTGTTGATAAAAGTTAGATACATCTATCAAATCGATTGTCGGATGAGTATTGGAATGGTGCAGTAAGATTTGTTCAAATAGCCAAAAACTTTGTCGATGAAAGGGGTTTGGTAAGATGTCCATACAAAAAGTGTGTGAATTTAATATTCCAGACATTATCAACATTGGAGGCGCATATTATAGATAATGAATTTCATCCATTATACATAAATTAGGTACACTATGATGAAGCAGATGTTTCAACTTCTAGAGGAACTAGAGGGACATCTCCCAACAATAGAGATGACCTGGCAGATATTTTACATAATTTCATTGGCCCTGAGGCACCTGAAGTTGATTTTCACAATGATGAGTACAGGGGTGAGAATGCGGCTGACGGAGACATTGGAACAAAATATAGTAACTGTGATAATCTGTTCGAGCAAGTAGAAACGGAGTTGTATCCAGGCTACACAGCATTTTCATCCTTGAACTTCTTAGTGAAATTTATGCATTTAAAGGTTCTGTATAAGTGGACAAATAAGTCATTTGATGCTCTTCTTCGGTTGTTAAAAAAGGCACTTCCAAATGACAATAAATTGCCTGAATCGTACTATGGTGCAAGGAAATGGCTCAACAAGTTAGGATTGGGGTATGAATCAATCCATGTATGCAAACATGATTGTGCACTTTTTTAAAAAGATCATGCTTCTAAAGATAATTATCCAATTTGTAGGGAGAACCGATGGGTAAATAAAACTACAAAAGGAAAGAAGGTGCCCTAAAAAATGGTTCGATATTTTCCATTAACTCCTGAATTACAGTGTCTGTATCGGTCGAGACATACTGTAAAGAACATGATATGGCATCACACTAAAAAATCAAAAGAAGAGGGGGTAATGCGACATCCCGTGGATGGAAAAGCTTGGCAAGAGTTCGATAAGAGGTATCCTAATTTCTTCGCTGACCCATGAAACATTAGGTTGGGTTTAAGTGCTGATGGATTTAATTCTTTTGATGATAGGAACCTATCCTACAGCATATGGCCAGTGGTTATGACTACTTATAACTTGCCACCAATTTATGGGGAGAGCTGATGGGTAAATAAAATTACAAAAGGAAAGAAGGTGCCCCAAAAAGTGGTTTGATATTTTCCATTAACTCCTCGATTACAGCATCTGTATCGGTCAATACATACTGCAAAGAACATGATATGGCATCACATTGGAAAATCAAAAGAAGAGGGGGTAATGCAACATCCTGCGGATGGAAAAGCCTAACAGGAGATCGATAAGAGGTATCCTAATTTCTCTGCTGACCCACAAAACATTAGGTTAGGTTTAAGTGCCGATGGATTTAATCCTTTTGATGATAGGAATCTATCCTACAGCATATGACCAGTGGTTATGACTACTTATAACTTGCCACCATGGGTATGCATGAATCAATCTTTTTTCATGTTGACCCTATTAATCCCAGGGCTACAATCGCCAGGTAAGGATATCGATGTGTTCTTATAGTTAGTCGTAGAAGAGTTGAAGGATCTCTAGGAGAGAGGAGTTGAAACTCGAGATATGAATATAAATATGGTGTTCAATATGTGGGCAACATTGCTTTGGACTATAAATGATTTTCCTGCTCGAAGTAGTCTATCCAGGTGGAGCGGGCAAGGATACAAAGCATGTCCTACATATAATTTGGATACTCCGTCAATTCGAGTTAGAGGAAAAATAGCTTACGTTAGTCATCGCTGTTGGCTTCCAAGAAGTCACACATGGAGAAATAAGAAAGAATTCAATAGGAGGTCGGAGAGGAGAGCCCCTCCTCGACCTCTTACTAATAATATTATCATGGAACAGTTGGGTAAAGTGTCATAGAGACTTCTAGGAAAACATGCTCAATTTAGTGGTGTAAAGCGAAAGAAGGGTGCCGACGAACCTAATTGGAGCAAGAGAAGTATATTTTTTAATCTCCCTTATTGGCCAACAATGAACTTAAGGCATAACATTGATGTGATGCATGTTGAGAAAAATGTATGTGATAGCATTTTGGGTACATTATTGGAGATTGAGCACAAAACAAAAGAGACAGACAATGCAAGACGAGATTTGGCAGACATGAAGATAAGGCCTAACTTGCATCTGTATGAGCAGAGGGGTTAACTTTTCAAGTCGCATGCTAGATATACGCTTAACTAGGAAGAGCGAAAATGATTTTGCCAATATATAAAGAATGTGAAATTTTCAGATGGGTTTGCTGGAAGTGTTTGTAAGAATGTCACAGATCGTGACCTGAAATTAAAGAGGTTGAAATCACATGATTGTTATGTTATTATGCAAAGATTGTTAGGACCAGGTGTTTGGGCTTTCTTGCTAAAGGAATTATCATATCCACTTGTTGAGTTATGCAACTT
Source organism: Sindora glabra (assembly GCA_020226215.1). Lineage (NCBI taxonomy): Eukaryota > Viridiplantae > Streptophyta > Magnoliopsida > Fabales > Fabaceae > Sindora > Sindora glabra. The sequence continues at coordinate 46,947,717 of CM035229.1, forward strand.
CTTTAGTCAAATATGTGCTAGAACTCTCAATAAGAAGGATATTCTGCAAGCCAAACAAGACATTATCATTATTTTATGCAAGCTTGAAAGGATATACCCCCCAATATTTTTTGACATAATGGTTCACTTGGTGATGCATTTGCCAGACAAAGCATTGGAAGGAGGACCCGTTCATTTTCGGTAGATGTACCCATATGAGAGGTATATAAAAAAGTTAAAGGATTATGTCCAAAATCGTGCTCGACCGAAGGGTTCAATTGCAGAAGGATATATTGTTGATGAGGCATTAACGTTTTTCTCTATGTATTTGGAAGGAGTGGAAACTAGATTCAACCGACCTGATAGAAATCAGAATGTAACACCTAGTCAAAGAAGAAGGACATTATCGGTGTTTCGATCCCAATGTCGACCGATAGGTAAGAAGATTATTTCTCATTTTGATAGGAAGGATCGAGATGTTGCAGTATGATACATCTTGAATAATTGTACTGAGATTGAAAAATATCTCCAGTAAGTAACTTAAATTTCAGTTGTGTTCTTCTCCCTTATGTGATTATAATAGACTAAGATTGTTATGTTCTATAATGAGCATCGATTGAAACTCGAATGAAGTGGTGCTGAAGATATTGATAACTTACAGAGAACCAAATTCCCTTCGTGGTTTTACTCGAAGGTAAGGGTTTTTTTCTTCCCAAATTCATTAAACGAATATCTTAAATATTGTTCATTTCTCTTGTTGATATTTCAATTTAATTCTTGGAATAATTGTTACTTTTTTAGATGTACTATTTACATAGGAACGGTTCCTCAGAGGCCACTGAAGAGTTACTATCATTAGCCTTCGGTCCCAGTTTCACTAACATGATATACTATGCGTGTATTGTGAATAGAGTTCGCTTTGTAGTCAAAACTCGAGATTAGAAGCATAAAATGCAAAATAGTGGCATTTCTGTTCCAGGGATTGATGGTAACATGTTCTATGATGTACTGGAAGAAATAATTGAGTTGACTTATTTAAATAAGTACAGTGTGACTTTATTTAAATACAAGTGGTATTACACTGATCTTACAAAGAAGAAACTTTATATTGACAAGAATATCATAAGTATCTCCATCAATGAACAATGGTACAAGGATGATCCTTATATACTTGTTATTCAAGCAAAACAAATGTTTTACACTAAGGATCTCCTTAATGGACCAAATTAGAGGGTCATCCATAATATGGATCGCGATATATGGGATCTACCCAGTGATGGAGATAATGCACAAGACCTGTTATTTCTGCAGGATAGTAACTCGTCTAACATCAACCTCACAGTTGATCTGGGAGATTTCGATCTAGTACATCTAGGTAATGAAAGAAATAGTCCTTCAATCATTCCAACTGTACAGGAATGTTGGATCTGGTGCTCATGGAGAAGACGCCTTCATCGATGATGACGAGAGCCTTGAAGACTGAAACAATTGATGATTATATGAATGAGGAGCTCACACAATCTGATAATGAAGGAGAAATCCGATGACCATGAAGTCTGTTAGGTTTCACCGACACTGATTTTGACTAGGGATAAAATAACATATTCGAACTACAACTCATAATTGTGTAAGCATGATTGTTAAAATAATCAATATGATTGTAAAAAGTTGAACCACTTGATCAGTTCAACTTGACATTAATTCTTTTTAATTACTTATATAATGTCTATTATTTTAGTTATGGCTGGATGTCGAGGCATGATACCATGGAGGTGACGCTGGAGGCGACCCACCGAAACGATCCACCCATATTCCATCACAATGCGAGGGATCAGGTATTTGTTATCAATTGTGCCTACCTAAGCTTGATTAAATATTATGTTTATTATATTGATATTGATCTTTATTAATTGAAGTATCAATTGCTAGAAAGAAGGGACCGAATAGGTTCCTAAGACTGCACGAGAAGATAAGCAGGGGTGGAGGCAGGCCGGTGCCTGTACAGTTTGATACAAGTAGTACATAGCATGCGATGGGTGAGAATGCCAGTCATCTCCCTCATGATATTAGCAGCATCATCCGCGCCCACGTGCCGCCCTATTATAAGTCATGCCAAGCTGTACCTCAACAGATTCGAGATAGAGTTGTGCAGCAAGTTTGCGTAAGTATCCATTTCCTCCAACTATTGAATTAATGTCTTTGAGATTGAAATTTCTAAATATATGACTCATAAATTTATTAAATGTCTTTTAATGCAATCCCACTTCAAGTTCTAGGGCATCTCTGAAGGTGATCGGGATAGAGCACTTTATGGTTTGATGCGGACTACTGCCGACCTGTACAGAGATTGGAAGTACATGTTGAATAAGCATTTCTTAAAGCATGGAGGCGATGGATACCAGGAGTATGACTTGGATCGAGCTCAACGTTGTGTGCCTCGATTTGTCTCACCGCAAACATGGCAGAGGTGTGTGGACTTCTTTGATAGTGACGAGTACAGGGTAAGTATGACATTTTATGGTATTATGTCAGTATTTCATAATTAGTAAATTGTGAACATAAAAATTTAACTTTTTCCTCTTAATTTGCAGGAGTTGTCTGCGAGAAATACAAATAATAGAGTACAAAAGGTCGTGAATGACCGACATGGGTCAAAGTCTATTGCTGCACATCGCTTTGATAAGGTAATTTAATTTTTTTGTATATTTTTTGAATGTATCCACTTGTTAAATAGCATTACTACCCTTCATCCTTTTTTTATGTTACAAAAATTGAATAGAGAAACAAAGATACTGTTGAGCTGCAGTCGGTTCCCGATAACTTTAGGGACCGACAAACATATAGGTCGGGGGAGTGGTGCATTCGATCCCTCAAGGGCAACATGTAAGTTATTTGAATTTCATATTTTAAATAAAATTTTATGAATATATCTTGTAAAAGATAGATTTCTTATTAATTTTTTTTAATAATTTAAGGTGAGGATGACTGAGCTCATGACTCAGCATGTACAGTCTAGTGTATCATCCACTAGTTTACCTACAACTCCTGTACAGTTAAATGAGGCTGCCATCGCCAATAAGGTGCTTAGCACTCGTCGAGGGTACAGGAAGGCTGTTGGGCATGTACTTGCTGGTCAAACTTATCATTCAATGGGGACTTCTAGCACGGGGATGAGCTCACAGACCGTGTCTCAGGTTAGTGAGTTGTAAGAGCAATTACAGCAGAGTCGGCAGTAGGTTGAGCAGAGCCAGCAATTGATTCAGGAGCAGTAGCGGCGGCTTGATCGACAGTAGCAGCAGATTACACAGCAGCAGCAGTTGATGCAGCAGCAGCTTGGGACTTATCTTACTGAGATGAGCTCGATCCTTAAACAGCACGGTATCGTCCTACCACCGCCTCGATTTACTGCTGCTACACCGCCTGGGCCGAGTAGATTTGCGCCTGCACCTGCCGCTCAGCCGCCACCGTCATTTTATCATCCTCGTTGCCAGGATGATGATGATGATGATGATGATGATGACAACAATGATGGTTTACTGTGATATTTACACCTCCCTGCTTCCCCATAGTATATTTTGTATATGTATCTTTATATTTTTTATGTGTACACATTTACATGGATGATGTATATATAATTTATTCATATCAATATTATTTTTACCATTATTTTATGAGTATTAATTTTTTATGTTGGATCAAATTATTAGACATTATTAATAATACTACTGATATATTATAATTGTATAATTTATATTAAATTAAATTTAAAAAAATTATTGAACAATTCAAGTTAATTAAAATAAAGAATATTTTAGATAATATATTATTTGAAATATACGACAATTTGAATTTAAATTTTTTTAAAAAAAATTCAAAAAAACCTTTAGCGACAACACTTGTCGTCACTATAGGGCAAAATATCGTCGCTGAAGATCAAACTTTCAGCAATGACTTTTTACTTTTAGCGATGACAAAGTCATCGGTAAAAGTTTACCTTTCAGTGACGACTCTTTTCCCTATAGCGACGACAAAAGCCGCTGCTAAAAATTAAATTTCAAATTTTTTTGAATTTTAAAATTATTTTCTGCGACGACAATGTCATCACAAAAGGTTGAACTTTTAGCGATAACAAATTGTCGTCACTAATGACCTTTTCAAGTACAGACCTATACCGACAACATTTTTAGTGACGACTTTTTCTTTAGCGACGATCGAATACTTTTTAGCGGCTACAAATGTCACCGCTAAAAGTCTTTTTTGCTGTAGTGATAAATATTTAACTTAATGTGTTAATTAATATTTATCATATACAAAACAAATATCAAAAATTTAATTTAATTCAATTATTTAATGTATTTATGAAAGAAAAGTCCAAACTTAAAATTTATTCAAAAAGAAATAAATTGAAATTTAAAGTGATTGTAAAAAAATTGAAAATCATATCACAAATTATAATATACAAATAATTAATAAGATAGATATTCAAATAACATTGTATTCTAGTATGTATAGACAAAAATAAATGAGGCTTGGGTCTAAGAAGAATGCAGATTCATAATGAAGCTCTTTTAATGAAAGTTGCTTTTAATCTAACTAAAGAGAAAGACTTTTTATGGGAAAGGGTTATTATAAGCAAATATAGGTGTGGAGATGGTACAATACCATTAATTCGACAAAAGTAAGGAGCTTCCAATTCATTTATTCGAATTCAAATTAACCATCAATTCATTTAAGAATTTATATTAAATTTTTAAAAATTTTATTAAAAATAATTAATATTTTAATCATAAATAGATATATATATATATATATATATATATATATATATATATAATAAAGATATAAAATTATTAGTTTAATAAAATGACAATAAAAATTTAAAATAATATTTTATTAATAATTAAAAAAATTTTATAAAAAAATAATAAATAATTAAATTCAATAAATAATTTTATAATATAAATTTTATTAATTAAAATTATTAATTGAATTAAACATGTGATCTGTGAGTGACTTATTTTGATACATTTAATAAATGAATTAACTTGAATGGCACGAATTAATATTTCTATAGTTTGGTTTTCCCTATTAGACTTTTTGGGATCATAGAAAGCAGGTGGTTTTCTCAAATATGCAACACAAAGGGAGGATCTAGTTTCTAGTATTTACAGAAGAGTTTTCAAATTCAACACAAGTTTGCAAACCTTGAAAGAGGTGGATTTAGTGAGAAAGAACTTGCAGATTGGTAGAAAATGGTTGTCACCAATTCAAGGATGGTTTAACTTGAATACAGATGACACTAATGGAAACGAAGGTAATAATATAGCTTGGGGATGAGTTATCAGAGACCATGAAGGCAAATGGGTAAGGGCTTTCAATACTACAAAATTACTTTTTAACATTAGCTGTTTTATGCCTTTGACATCGATTCCCAGCCAACATTTATATAGGTAACATTATATATCCGACATATTTAATGTCAATCTTGAACCAACTTTGATTTTCTTACATAAAAATTGATGTATTTAATTCTTAAGTATTGTATAACCATTTATATAGATGTGGGTGTATAATTAAGGCAATAAATTATAATAAACTAATGTGCAATATAGCTTACAATGTCGGTTTGAGGATCCTTATTAAAAATTGACATTCATCTATAATATAAATTTTACATATAATATTGATTTCTATTAAATAATTGATGTAATGATTAAGATTATTTTATATTTTTTTCCATTTATATTCATTTATACCTAACTACACCCAAAGCTATAACTAAACTATATTACAAGATCCAATGACCATATTATTATTTAAGCACTAAAAAAATGTTATTTATTATACAAAATGCTACCTATCATACAAAAAACATGGGGATGAGAAATGATGAACACAATTACTTTTAATCTTTCTTAACATGTCTAGAAAGATCATTAACTCATATCCCCTCAATATTATCACCTTGTATGTAGGATTCCTCCACATTACCTTCGTAGTCCACTAAAGATATTTTTATGGAGAAAGAAAGAGTCTCCTTAATATCATCCCCCAAATCTTCTTTATCCCCACTACTAACAATTTATCTTTTCCTTAATAAAGCTACACACCACTTATGATGGAACAAATATGTAGCATAAAACAATTAACTCAAATATCATTCTTACTCTTAATCCATTTACATTAAAACACAAATTCCCTAAACATAACATAGTCAAGCTCTCAAATATCTTCAACAACCCTTAACATATCAACGTAGACAGGGTTCCAATCTTTGGAACTATTCACATGCATAGCCAAATAACCTTACTATTTAGCATAGTACTCCTATCATCCTAACCTTTCGTATAGAAAGGATACCCATTGATGTCATGTCCATAATAAAAGATAACCTACATGTGTGGCTATTGCATCAATCATCTTATGGTCTCAGTGTTGGGAATTCGGATTATCACATGCAGCGGAATTTTAATCTTTTGATCCGAATTCTACCTAGGATCCATGCAAAAAGCATAAGTCAATGATTAGGGTTTTACCTATTGGGCACTCGTGTTTCTACTGATCAAAACTTGAAAGCGGATGAATCAAACGCCAGCCGGAAGGTACAGCGTCTCTACGGTATCCACACGGAGTGAACAACGACCTCTCACCCTCCACGCGTCTGTTAGGATGCGTTTTTCTCTCTAAGAATTAGGATTGGATGTTTTCTGAGTGATTTAGGGTTTATATGGAAGCTTAAAACGTGATTCTTAAGTGCTGCCCTCAAGTCCCTTTTTATAGAACTTAGGCAAGCCATAATCCTAGTCCTACTAGGATAATGCTTCCAAAATCCTAATCACACTTAACAACTCATCTTATCCTTATCCTAGAGATAATGGGAAGAGATAAGACTTATCTATTAATTATCTAATATTAGATAATGATATTATCTCATAATATAAATATCTTAATATTAGATAATTGCATATAGTTATCAAATATCAAAATAATATTATCTCATAATATATTTATCTAATATCTGATAAGATAATTACTTGATATTACTTTAATATCAAATAATATCACATAATATATATATATATATGTATATATATAAAACGTGAATTTATTATTCTTAATAATATATATGCACGAAAATAAGTCCAATTAATTGGATATTAATATAATTAAAGTCCAATTAATTATTGTCTTATTCCTACTCCTTTTGTGTGACCCTGTAGGTTCTTACTACGTTGACAATGACTTATTATTGAGCCATAGACAGCGAGCGGTATCTAGCAATACATCACTGCCACTCAAGTAGTAAGAATGTATGTGATTCGACATCCACCTAATACATGATCAACGTTTTACATCATAATCCTTTTGTAATAATATCCAAATTGAACTGGAGGCATGGAATGTGTCATCCTCGTCAATGTTCAATTTATATTTCTTGATACTGAGTAGACTTAAAATAAATAATTAATATCACATATTAATTCAACTGAGCATGGCCATGCATTTCTAAGTCTCACTCAATCAAGGGGCCCAAGGATATTTCTCTTTTATATAAGAGTAACAAAATCCCATTTACATCACTCACTTCCCTCTGCATGATTTATGACACACCCAATCAATGCCCTACTTGTCACCTGATTAAAGGTGATATAGGACAATATTAAAGTGAGTAATTCCTCATGTAAGGAACCGTAGTGACTTCAGGTCAAAGGTTTATGCGTAGTTGTGATCATATGAGAATAACTTATGACACGTTTATCCATGCAATATTCTCATAGTGGGTCAGTCCAGTACATTGTTCACTAGTAATGTACTCATGTATTGACTTGATATCACATATCCATGATTCCTAATCATCAGTCACTATACATGCTAGTATCAATGTATTATTACTATCCTTTTTCATAATAATACTTGACTAGGGGCATTTTAGGAATAGCAAAATTATTCCAAGGATAATTATTATATTAAGTTATAAATTACGCATAATAATAATAAAAATAAAATATAATAATTAAATTGCCTAAAATAAAATATAATACATTGTGTATAACTCTAATCATCTTATATGATTGGTTCTAGGACACACACCAACACTCAGAAACAACATCTAATGGTCCTTGCATCATCTGATAAAGAACTTAGCTCTTGAGCCCACTAAGGCATGATTAATTATGTTTAAGTTAGATCTATTGATCATTACTTATATGATGTTATCCCCTTAGAAGGGTCATATGCTTATCCATATTAGGCCAAAATTGATCAATATTATACAAGATATAAAGATGGGTCTGTATACATATTTAAAGGCTTAGACTCACCATTTAAGTATCCAATGTGCCCTTACTTGCACTTCTACCCTCATGATGAAACTTTAAAAGTCTAATCGCATCCACATTTAACAAGCAATCATTACAAAACTTAGCCACTTTTTTAACAATATAGCTTTTGACAATGCATCCTTTTAGTCGATGTTCATTCTATATATATATTTTTTAGGATTTTCATATATCACTTAAAGAGATACATTATCTCAAGTAAGCTAACCCACATAGTTTTATCTCTCTCACTAAATAGGTAACTTGATACACTATGATATCAAAGAATAAAAGTAGGAGGTACATCTCTTGTTGATATAGTATAATCACAACTTGCCTTTGTAAGTTATTCAACTTCTTAAGATTAATGACCTTGTTACATATTACACTTAAAAAGAAATAAAATCTAGCGATAACATGTCTGATATGTTTAGGCAAGATTGATTGAATAGCCAACAGTGATAATTATTGCATTAAAGCATAACAATAATGAAACTTTAAATGAACTAGCTTCGAGTTTTTCATTGAGATTAGGATCTTGATGTTTGAAGAATATCCTTGTGATATCTTAACACCAATTAGACATTTATAGAAACTTGCCTTCTCCTTTCTAGATAAAGTGTGACAAGCTGGTAGAAGAAACATATGTTGACCTTTTCTTTTTAATGCTAGTTCTCTCTGAATGGATATTTCAACTAAGTCCAACTTGACTTTGACTCCATCTTTAGTCTTTGCTAGTATGTTTAACAATGTTCTAACTAGACTATCATAAATATTTTTTCTCCATATGTATTATACAAATGTTTTATCTTATACATAGCTTTTTCCACTATGAAAAATCGAAGAATCTAGACCCATTTTTTCATAAAGTATCCCAACATGCAGGCTTGTAAGGTTTGTCAAGATGACATTGACATTTTTAACTCATTCATAAACTTGAAATATAGAATCACACATTAGTAATAAATGAAAGACATTGCTTAATTACTAATGATAAAATGAGTAATATATTTGAAAATTCATTTTCACCCATTCATCCATACTTAATCTCCAATTAAAAGAATTAAAACCATTGCTTTTTTTAGTGTCTTATTGAAAACCTTCCTTAGCCTATAATATTAGAAAACACAATGCAAAAATTTCTAATGATTAAGATACACCATTTTCTTGCATTACTTGAGTTAAGAAAGGAAAAAAATAAGTATGATTTTTATAAATAAGGCATGCTTTATACCTTTTGATGCTATAGCTAGACAAGTTACCATAAGTTAGGAAGTCATTAATTGTACAAAAAAGCATGGCATGCAAAATGAAAGACTTTTGATGATATACACCAAAGACTAAAACATCTTCTTCCTATACTATTTTTAGGTCTTTAATAAGCAGTGGTAAAAAGACATTTATGTCATTTTCTGATCTTTTTTAGCTTTAAAATTAACAAAGATAACATGATTTTCTCATACTTCATGCACAATGAAAGAGGTAAATTTTAAATTACCAATAAAATATACCATATGTTATATTTGCTACTCATATTACCATGAAGGCTCATTCCATTAGTTCAAAATATAAACCTAGGGTTTCTTATCTTACTACTAAACTCAAAAAATAATGCATCATCTATCTACTATTGAAAAGAATCAATCAAATGCTAAAGCTTACCTTCGGATTATGTCCAATCTGCATGTCATATTAAATTCTTAGCATTGTTTGCATTAACAAACATTTATTTAAACTTTAGTATTATCAGAAGATACCACAACACCTTAGCCAAAGCTTTTTTATTATTGGTATCATCATTCTTCTTTAGTTTGTAATGTGATGCCCTATATTTTGAACAGCCATTTAGAACTCTATTCTCATTTGGTACAATATGAAATCATTAAGGCAAACATGTACCTTCTTGTACTCTATTCCCATTAGGCACACGGCTTTCTTATCCTAATAAGTATGATCCAATTGCTTATTACCTTCAGGAAGCATTTCTTTCAATAATTGCAATAACACCATGAAACTTTTATCATTCCAACCATTCTTTACATTCAAGTTAAACAATCTTAGCACAACAAATAACCATATAAATTTTGAGCAACTTGAATACAAAGGCTTCTTGGCATCACTCAACAACTTATAAAGGACATGCAGGTGCTCAGTGAAATTATTTTCAACACCATTAACCATGTCCTTTAACTAATCATCTACTAATATATCTATGTTATCATATTCATCAAATCTCTTACCTTCATAAGCATGAGATGAACTAAATAACTTATATTAACTATACCATATCCATCATTTATACCAATGATCAATGCCATTGAAAAATAAATGCAATCTTATCTCTACTAGATTGAGCATCCTAATAGACACATTCCTCATAAGGATACGATATGAGCTCATCACCAATTTCTTCCACTTTCTTTTTACTTAAAGAAAATTAATAAACTTATTAACCTTTTTAGCATATTTAAGGGTTAGACAATTAGCAAACATCTATTCATAGTTAATTACTATCCAATCTTAAATAGAAATATAATAAATATACAAGAAATCTACACATAAAAAAAATAAATGTACAAACATGTGAACAAAATGAGACTTTTAATGAAGTTGGTGAATAAATATTAACACAAGTCCACTTAAAACTATACAAAAACAAATCAGATACATAAAATCTAATTCAGTATAAAAACTACACAAAATCAGCATTATTCATTTCTTCATTGTGATTAGCATAAAAATAAGCATTATAAATACACCTAATACAATGAAGAAAACTTTAACAACTTAGGAGATGAACAAGAAGTTCAATGCAAGTTTTTCTAAACTTTGATAGGAGTATCTCTTTAAGGAAAAATGAATCTCAAGAGGAAAATTAAAAAATTTTGCACTCTACTCTTTAACGTTGAGTCAAAGATTGCCCTCTATTTAAACTCTCATCCTCATTTTCATGAATTATTAGAAAAGTAAAATGATGTCATTAGATATTTCATATCAATTATATACTAAAACTAAAATTTAATATCCAATGTTTGAAATAAAATTTTAAATGTTAAATATAACATGTTGATTAGTGAACTTCCATCATCTTAAATATATACTTTTCAATCAATTTAATACTCAGACCTGATGTGGTTTTATAGTTTTTATTGCAAAACATTTCCCAAACATGTGAAATATAATTTAGCTTAAATTACTTTGTTTCCCTTTATACTTTAACTTAATTTTTAATTAAGTCTTCATAGTTTAAAAGTTTTCAATTGAATCCCTATAATTATTTTTTATTTCTAGTTCAATGCTTCATGTTATTTTTTTGTTGAATGTTGGTAGTAATTGGCACACATAGCCAACATTTTTTTGTATAATTTAATAACTATTGATGTAGAGTCTCCTTATAATTTCTAATTGCATTTATGTGATAAATAATTAAGAATAAATTAGGACTTTTTATAAGATTATATAATTTTTATATATAAAGGATAGATTATTTGTTTCTCACTCTATAAATTGTCGATAGAGTGTTGCCTATGTAAATCAATTGTTAACAAATTTTGATAATAAAATGATATAAAATATCCAATTAGGAATGAAAAAGAAGTGTAAAGATTTAATTCAAAACTTTTAAACTATAAGGATCTAATTAAAAATTAAGTGAAACTATAAGGAGTATCAAGATAATTTACCCTATAGTTTAATATGTTAGTTATTATAAAAAACCTAATGTGATAACTTAAATATGTTGGTTCTTAGAAAGAAATTGATGTCGTTTACATTTTTTTTGAATCATATCGAAACATGATGTTCTTACCAAAAAGTTCTACATACTTATACATAGAACAAATCAATATATTGAAATCTTTGAAATTTATATTAAAGAGTTATCTTTCAATATTTTAAAGAGAAAAAGTAACATTTTTAACTCATTATGCATTAAAATGATTATCTATTTAAAAATAAAAAGCTTTGAAACTTAATCAAAAAATTATTTTTAAATGTTTTAAAGATAAAGACTAATATTTTTAACTTATTATGCATTGAAACCAATATATATTGAAAAAATAGAAAGTTACTTGAATGCAGAAAATTCAAACATGAGAAAAAAATATATAAGAAAGAAGACAATAATGAATAATAAAATTACAATTTTATTTATTTTCATGAGCTTTTTTATATCATTACATCAATAATATATAATAAATAGCTAACTTTTCATTACATATATATCATTACCTCATAACTAATAGTCTAATAAAATAAACAACCAAATTTGTATATAAAGTATATAATAGGCATGATACTATAAACTATTATGCCTATTATACACCATATATACAACTTAAAGGATTTTGAGTTAGAAGGCTTATTATATGCAACTTGGTGATGCTGAGAAAAGAGCTTTCATCCATCCATGTGGAGAAACCGTAGTACGAGAAGTCTCCCATCTCTGCAATAATAAATACTGAAATATTTAACATATTTCTTATCACAATTCTCTTTTATTGAATTCTCCATACTTGAGTTGGAAGGCCAATTATATGACATATACACAACTTGATAATGCTAAGAAGGGAGCACCTTCTACCATTCACGTGGAGAAACCAAGGGTGGAAAGAGGCTCTCATCTCAATAATAATAAAAGTTTAGGATCTTAGTATCACATTTTCCTCCATTATCAACATTTGAATTTAAAATAAATTCAAGGATAGTCTTCACTTCCATCTCAAGAAGCCCAATTAAAGGAAGGTTATATGTCTTATCAAATGATTTATCTCTTCTTTAACATTTCAAGACACACATTATGAGACTTAAGATGTTAAAAGTGAGGCAATCCTTCAGCAATATGTGTAACCTCCTTTAATTAGGCTTTATAAGGTGGAAAGGAGCTATCTTTGAATTAGAACTAAACTCTGAAATTAGATAATGGAAGCTAAGATATCATAGAGGTAATTCAAATGGAGAATAAAGCATAATTTATAACTAGTACAAGACATTCTATATCAATTATTAATAAATAACTAACAAATTGTGTATGAATTTTTTCTTGTTGAATCCATTAGTATACCTTTTAAACATAATTTATTTGAAAAACTAATATGATAAATTTTCACCTTATTAATCTCGTAGTGCATTTTAAAAGAACAAAATCTTCAAATATAAATAATTTTTATAGTTTTCAATAATACTATAAATACAAATATTAATTAGTTAAAAATAACCTTTAGATGTTGGTCTTCAAATACAATCAACATCTAGAACACTAATATTTTTTACAATTTATAACAAAATCATAAATACAATCACAAATTAGGTATTAACATTCCTTTAAATATTAGTCTCATATAAAATAGATGTCTAAAATATAAATATTTTTTATAATTTCCATTAATATCATAAATACAAGCATTCATTAACTATCGATATTCTTTTTGAATGTTGGTTTAATTTACAAGTAATATATAATATTCCACATGGTAGTCATTTCAATGATCATTAAATTTAAACTAATGTGGTATTCATATTCAATGTTGATTTATTATACAACCATCATCTTAAATTTTCCTATGTTAAACCTTTCAACTTCTATTAGAAAATAAGCTTTATAACATCAGCTTTTTGTTTGAATTAATATTATAACTTGCAATTATTTTTAAAAATGTCATCACAACTTTATATATGTCAATTTTCATTGTAACTAACATATATAAGGCAACATTAAATGGATAAAATTTGTAATAATATTTGCTAAAAAGGGCAAGGTTGGTGGAGCTTTAAAGGTGAAATTATAGGCCATCTTGGTAGGTGTAATTAGATTGGCAATTTGATTCTGAAAAAGATAGTTTTAGAAACAGATTATGCACAAGCTATGGAACTAGTAGAGATAAGTGCTTGAGATTGCAACATTGTTAAGTGTTTAGTAATAGAGATTACTGAAGCACTAGTTATGAAATAGGAAGTTCAATTAGGTTTAGATTTATCATAAGCAAAATCAAGTAACAAATAAACTTTCTAAATAGGTGTTGGGAGCTACTACATTGGACAAGGAGGTGAGAATGACTCTTACTAAGTGTTCGTTGCCTTATTTAGAAAGAGATAAAAGCTTTCAATGTAGGTTCTTAGTTTTGTTTTTCTTTTCCTTTAAATACCCGAATAAAAAAATGAAACATAAAGGTCACATGAACATATAGTATTATGAATAACCTTATATTTTCTATTCACAAATGAAAGATTCAAGCCTAAAAACATAAAAATAATTATTTAAAGGGAAGAGATTATATGTGTTAAGCTAAATCATAATGTCATTTCCCCCACTATCCTATGCCTTTTCTATACTTGAACTTAATGAAAATAATCATATTATGTAAAAACTTACTTCATTACCTCTTCATAATTAAGGATGACAAAATTTTAGTTTTGAAACCTACTCTGTAGATTTTGCCCCAATAAAGCGTAGATAAGATATTGATATTTACCTCATGGAGCAAGGCATGGGAAAGATTTTTAATTCAATGTAAATTTTGAGGACAAAGTAGTTTTACCTTCCCTCGCCTCACGGAGTCCCACAATTATGAAATTATATTTTTTTGTTATTTGCTTTAGATATATATATATATATATATATATATATATATATATATATATATATATATATATATGATATATTTTATTCTTTTAATAATTTAAATATTAAAAACACATTAAAATTGATATTTACCTTTTATTCTATTTTTTAATGTTATATTTCATAATAAAAAATGAAAATTAGAATATCTTGGTTGTTTCCTTTTAAATTTATATTATAATTTTTTTATTTTAAATTTATCTTATAGAATTATCTTAAATTTAAATACTTTATTTTTAATTAATTATTTTATTTTTATTAATTTTTTTATTTTTATTAATTTTTTTAAATTTCTTCACAGGGTATTGGTGCGTCACAAATCACGAAGATAAGGGACCAAGTTACCCCACATGTAGGGATAAGGCAAGGCAACAAGTTGCAAGGATGAGTCAAGTAAGGTTGATTTGTCCTCACCTTGCCTTGTTGCCAATTCTATTCACAATGCTCCAATTATAATCACATTTTTCTTGTAATGAAATGCCTTAAAAAAATAAACATATCAAGTTTAGATTTTAGGTATGTATGTATGTGTGTGTGTGTGTGTGTGTGTGTGTGTGTATATATATATATATATATATATATATATATATATATATATATATATATATATATATATATATATATATATATATATATAACTAAATTAAAAGGGAAGGGAAAAAATCTAAGTCTTCATTTGGTAGAAACAAACAATTTATTATCATAAAAAACATATAATACTAATAACAAATAACCCACACCTACATCAAAGAAGACAAAGAGCCTATGCCTTCTTCTATTTTTAGAATCCTAAAATTTAGAGAAAAAATGATAAAAAGTATATAGGAAAAATTCATTGTAAAAGCTATTAGTTATTTATCATGAAAAATTGGACATCAAAAGCTACCTTTAGTTAATTATTGTGCATAATTAGAGTTAGAATTCAGATGAAAAAATATAAATTATGCATTTGATAAATTTTCCTTTTTAGAGCTAATACATTCTCGATGAGGTCTCTGCATTTAAGAATTATATTTTCTTTACGTGAAGAGTGAGCTTCACTTGCCTTTTTATTTGAAGTCCTAAAGTATTGACAGACAAAGTGTTTTGCACTTACCTTCTCATTCAAAGTTCTAAATTGTTGAAACTTTTCGATGATCCACATGTCACTCTAGAGTAACTTTGTTTACTATTTTTATATACTCTAAGTTTTATGAGATTTTGAAAAATTTAGCAAGGACACACATCCATATTGAATTATATACCAATCTACCATTATTTTTTGGAGCCACTTAAGGAAAAAATGTAAAAAATTTCTTATGTTTTTCCATGAAAGAATCTTCAATTTCTATCCCTTTTTATTTTTTTTCCTCCCAAAATCAACCAAATTTAAAGGATATGGATCATTTTTGTTTTTCTTCTATAAATCATTTTCAAAGAAATAAAGATATAATTTTCATTTTAAGGACTCTTACTTTTTTACTAGGAATTGTATTTTCAAAATAAAATGAAATTGTATATTTATCTCTCTTAAATATAAAAAATAAAACATGTATATACTGTAGTGAGACAAATTGGCTTGTTTCCTAGATTGTGGACTTCATTATGTAAGTTGTAGATATTAACCTACAAGAATGTAAAGGTTAGAACAGTGTAAGACAAGGCAATTATCTTTTGAGAGAGACTTCCAAGCATGATTATTGTGGTGTACCACCAGCTTTATAGCCCAAATTTATTGAGTTGCACAATATTGCATAAGCCAAATAAAATGTAATAGTTTAAAGTCACCGGTACACTATAAGATTATGTATCTTAGTCACTGCCTTATCTTTCAAGTGGCATTTAATTTATGAAATCCTTCTCATATGTTTTAAAAGTATATTAAAATGATATTACATTATCATATTTAACTCAAAATTATAAAAAAATTAAAAAATTTTCATATTTTTTATAATATTTTTAACTTAATACTCTTTCAAAATATTTTCATATGAAAGTAAGTATCATGTTTTCTTATAATATAAGAATGTCTTAGTTATTAAAAAAAAGACTACTTTACTCACTTTTTCATTATAGCCTACCGGTCGCCATTGACTACAACCCATTACTATCACTATCATAAAATATCACCTACCATCACTCATTTTTATTGATCACGGCCTTTCATCACCATTGTTATTGGCCATTATTTAGGACCACTCACCATTATTGACTATAGCTTACTATTGCCCACACTATTATTGCCTATTGACCATTGCTTGCTATTTTTAATCACTATCCACCATCATTTATCACAATTCACTACTATTAATCATGTTTTACTATTATCCACTATTATTGATCCACGCTTATCACTATCTAATATCATTGACCATTACCCATTACAACCTATCACCTTTGACCATTGTTTTTCACCATCACCACCATTAACCACTTTCATCATTAACTACCTTTGATCACTACTCACTATAATGACCAATCATTAATTGACCACCATCTAACTCTACTATTATCATTGATTACTATTTATCATTATTTATCTCTATTATTATTAATCATTGCCTACCACAATTTATATCAGTTGATGATTCCTTACTAATGTTAATTGATCAAACTTTTCAATATTGACAATTTAATATCTAATTAATACACCTTTTGTAATTTAATAATATTTTTAAAAATATATAAACCAATTAAAATATAATATCAAAACATTGCTAAATTATTTTAATTGAACTCAACCTAGTAATACAACATTTTTAAAAGTTATATATATAATATATATTTTCAAGGATGTTAAGATGGTTGGAAATATACGATTTTACAAATCTCACACCACTTAATGGACATCTTTATAAAAAAATTTTAAGTTAATTTTGGTTTCAAATGAGCGAAACCATGCTGCATAAATAGGTTGTCTTTAAACTTGGCATGTGACTTAAATCAAGATTTTGAGAAGTCCTCACTTGTTTATATGAAATTTAAGATGTTTGGACTTGTTAAATTTATTTTAATTTTAATTATTTATGTTAGGATTTAACTCAAATTTTAATTATTATCAATTTATGATTATTTTTTGAATGATTTTTCTATTCTTATTAATTATTTATTATTTCCTATTTTTAATTTCCCATGCTCAATAAGTCTCCAAAGCATATAAATACAGTCAAAGAGATCAAGATGAGAGAGTTCATGTATATTACCCCCACAAGGTGATTAGATATTCCACAGTTAATTTTTACTTTTTTTTCATGAAATGAAATTATTTATAATAAGTAAAAAGTATATATATATATCATTTGTAAGAATACGTACCATCGGTTGAAAAAAAGTTATAAAATATTTTGGCTGTATTTAATGTGTGAGTTTGAGAATAGTCAAATATTTTATAATTTTTTTAACTTTTTTTAATAAATTTTATTTATCATCTTTATTTATTGAGTAGATTAAAAATTAAATCACATTAAATATTTATATTATTCTAATTTACTTGGTCTTGAATTATGTTAACACACTTTATCGTTCTCGTAACCATTGAAAAATTTTCCTAACAATTCAAATCAAATAAGCTTCATGTAAACCTCACATTGTCGGGTCTATTTCTTCCTTATTGGGAATGGAAGGTTTAATTTTGCAAGTGTTGTCCATCTAATTTGGCTTACGAAAGATACAATCACATTACATGATGATGTTGTGAGTTTCAATATAATTTATTATTAATCAAAAAAATTTTACTAGAAAAACGTAAATATTAAAATAATATAAATTAAAAGTAGCTAAAATTTCATTAACAATAAAAAATTGTTAATAATATTTTAAAAACATTAGAAAACATAAATAAATTATAGTGTGAAGTTCATTTATTCTGACAATAGATTAATTTCAATCTTAATACTCAACGGCAAAGTTCCATAAGAACTAGGATTGAGCAAAATTTGTCCACCTATTCTTAACCAAAAATTAAAAGTTATACGCAGTTCTAAAATTTGATGGGTTAAGAACGGATGACATTTTTTTTAAAAAAATATCAATTAAGAATGGATGCAGTTTAAGAAGTTTTTAACCTCTATTAACGATACGTATCCAATAATATTAAAGTCTTCAAGAAAAAAAATATTTTTGGATAAATATAATTTTTGGATGAATTTTTATGTTGATCTGGATTTTGTCTTGAGTAAGTAAGTCTCTTTCTTTTTCTTTTTCTTTTTCTTTTTCTTTTTTTTGCTTTTTTCGTGATCCTATTCTACTGTGATATTATTAGGTTGTTTCCTTTCTTTTTGTTTAATGTCATTCTTATAAAAAAATTTGTTATTCTACTTATATCAAATTTAGGAAATAAATAGAGCAAAAATTTGTTATTTTGATATAAAATTTTGACCTTAATTTTTAGGATTGGATAAAAGAGGTTGGATTAAAAAAAATTCTCTAATCAGTTTCATCTGAACCGTGTCTATTACGTGTAAAATGGTTTATCAATTAGCGCAAGTGCACACTGTCGTAAACAAGTAATAAAGTGATAAGTAAGTATCATTCCCTCGAGGATTGTTTCACTAAGTATCAAAATTCATAATCCTAACACTATTTAACAAATCGATTAGTTAGAAAATGAAGTAATTAAATAAAGATCTACGCAAAAAATATTTAAAATAAATATGAATGCAATTGGAGTAAAGATAAATATGAATAAAAGTCCTAGGGATCAGACTTCACTTAATAATTTCGGATTGAATCATCTATCTACACTAATCCAATTTTAACTCCATTAATTAATAGTCGAGTTTCCCTAAATTAATTACTAACCTCTTCCAAGGTCAAGTAATTCTATAATTAATTGCTAATTCACTATATTCCTATGTGAATTAAAATAACTAATCATGCATTAGGATTTATGCAACTCATTAAGACTAAATAAACCATATGAATATATTCCTATTTCATATGCAATTTACGGTTTTAATTATAGGTTCCATACACATGTATCTCCTTCCGGTCTCAACATACATATTGAGTTCATTCAAAAGGTGGCCAATCAATTGAAAGCATTAAGAGCAATAATTAAAACTCAATTTAGGAAAGAAAATCGAAATTAGTTTCAATAGATTAGAATTCAATCCGTTATTATCAAGTTACGTCATCACCCTAGGAAGATAAAAAATTAGAACATAATGAAATTAAAAACAAACATAAAATAGAATAAAAACATCATCACATTCATGATACAAACATAAGGATACAATTACAAATGCATGAAAATGAAAATGTTATCCATCCATGTAGGAGGTAAAACCTTCCATATAGGATGACAACCTAGCCTTCCATGTAGGAGGCATACAAGAAGAACTAAAAATGCATGAACTAAACTACTCTCTAAGATGAATGCATGAATGAATGCTTCAATGCTTGAATGCTACAAATGATCTCTACTTCTACCTATTTATAGGTGAATGAATCAGCTGCAAGTCATAAATCTTGACCATTAGCTACCAATCACATTCTTTAGCTACCATTCATGGTCTTTAACTACCCTTCTTGATTTTCGCAGCAACAATTCTTCTAACTTGTTGGTAATTTTTCACCACCAAAATGGAAGATTTACATCCTCCTGTCAACATAGGAGTTGTAGAGCCGGATCTTAAATTTCAAATTCCACAAAGAAATCCTAATTTTGACATTTCTATCTCAAGTTATGATCAGATTAGTAACCAAAGGTCAGATTCTACCAAAACCTCTGTTTCATCTTCCAAGCAGAATTTGAGATCCTTAGATCCCGAACTGGGATTTTGTTTAAACATGAAAGTTGTAGGGATTTTTCTTAACTTTTTAACCATATAAAGAACAACCCAATAAAATATTTAGAACTCCAGATATAGCCTAAAACCTGAAATAAGGTCAAAATACAGCATTATCTAAAAGATTTGATTTCATTTCAAATTCAAGACCCGTTCACAAAATGCAACTAAATTTATTAAATTAAACAAGATAACATCTAAAAATGCATCATACAAGGAAAAATAAATATGTAAATATTTTACGTATCAAATTCCCCCACACTTAGCTTTTGGACGTCCTCGGACAAACACAAAACAGAAGAAAACTAATACTAATACTAATATTAATCTTCTCATGAGATAAAAAGTACAAAAATATAAGAAAGATAATTAAAGTACAAAGATATCATAGCATTCATGAATCAACAAATCTTGACACATAAAACCAAAAAGGGATTGCAACTTCATTTGAGAAGGATTGAACCAGAATGATATAATCACTACAACTCATCCCCTCTCAAGTGTTTATGGGCAAGTGTTTCACTCAAATTCATCCTATTAAACATTGCACTACCATAAGCTTGCATAAATTTTCAATCTCCACTATCTGATTTACATGCACACTTCAAATCAAAAGGTCTTATTAAGGGTTGTAATGAGGCCAAGATAAAGGAAAGATAAAACAGGGATATGAAAAGTTGAAGCAAGGAAACAAATTAATAGAGAAATTAAAATATGGGTAATCTTTAAATAATTTTATCTTAACATAATAGCCCAAAATTCAAATTCAAGTACACATCAATTTCTCTCTTCTTCTTCTTCTCTTTTTTTATTTTTTTATTTTTATTTTTTTAAACCATTTTTTTTCTTTTCTTTTTTTTTTTGAAAGAAAACCCTTGCAACTTTGAAGTTAATAATACATATTCCCCCACACTTTGTCAAAAACTCATTTTTCAAATATTCGAATGCTCTACTAATCCCTAGGGTTAAGTAAAGATAATTGATATTTCATTAAATGACATATTAATGGGCTAAAACAAAGAAACGGTTAATTAGGCTCAAAGGGGTTTATCAATGGTAAAACTGCAGGATTAGCTATTTGGTTCTAACTGAAAAAAAATGCCTTTATCATATCTGAGTATGCATGTAAATTGTAATCTCAACCAGATTTTATGCAAATTCTAGAGTGACAACTTAACAGGTGAATATCACACACAAGAAATATAATACTGATTCAACAAGTAGGCTCAAAATCTCACAGGCAAAGATTTCCAACTCAATCCATCCAACTCAGAATCTATTGCCAAACCTATCAATTCTAAGAAGTAAGAAAGTTATTCAATCATGCTATGAAATCTTTAAAATTATTGAAAAGAACCTAATAAGCAGGAAATTATTTTTTTTATTTTTTTTATTTTTTATTTTTTTAGGATGCGTATCAAGAGCAAAAAATAACTCTTTACTCAGCCATCTTTTTTTTTTATATATAATAAATCTCATGGTTTTACTACCAAAATATCTTTAAAAAAAATTTTCTTTTTTTATATAATTTTTTAAATTCCCCCCACACTTAATGTAGACATTATCCCTAATGTCTTCAGTAGATTACCAAAAAGGATTTATTAAAAGGAAATGCATAAGCAACTCACACATAAAAGAAATTTTTTGGGAGTAAAACCATAAGAGTAAAGAAAGTTACAACCGGAGAGTGGTGTCTGGCTCATGCTTCTGACTGCTGGTTGGAGATTGTTAATCTATCTTTTTCACTAATGGATCTGGTTTAGGTGTATAACCTTGTAGTTAGTCAATCAGCTGATCAGCAGTTGAGGCAAACATTATGGCACGGCGAGTCGCTTGGGGTATGAATCCCTGTTCCACAGCTTGATCTAAAAAAGACAGTAAACCATCATAAAAATCATTAACATTTAATAAACTTACTGGCTTCTGATGAAAGTTCAATTTAATCTAATATGCAATGCTGAAAATTCCATCTAATGCTTCTAAACCACCAAGTAAAGCAATAAAGGCTTCAGCACTGTAAAGCATGCATCCCATATGTTCAGGCAAGTTTGAAACCTTTAATGTTTTACCGATGGCGTATTTCTTATCATCTAAACCATTCACAAGGATACTCAGTATTTTGCCTCCTCTAATGTTGGCAGAAATTGTTGTACTTCCTTTTAAGCTATGAAGCCCTCCTCTATACACACAGGCAATCTTTCTAGCAGCTAATGCATGACCAAGTTCAGTTGCTGCTATCAGAAATTCTGCATTCTTTCCAGCATAAGATTCACCAAAAACACAAATAGATTTAAATCTACATTTTGATGGTTTCTCAACCTCTTCCTCTTCTTTACTCTCACCTTCAGACATTTTGCAAAGTGTGACTACTGAAATGTATCTTTATAATACAAAAGAAGAAACAAAGAAGTCACGCAAATCAGACAATATCAGAAAAAGATAAAAAAATGTTATGCAAAACTGACAAGTGTAATAATGGCGTGAACAAAGTAGAATACGGAATGTAAAGAAAGTCAAAAAGTTGTTGAAAAGGTAAACTTAAAAAGAAAAGAAATGTACAAAAAGTCAAAAAGCAGCTGTAAAGATAAAAAGATAAAGGAAAAGTAAAGCAGACAAACATTAATATATACAGTAGTTATGATTGTGGCTCACATCTTCCTCTGATTTTTTGTTCAGTAACGGCTTAAACGGCTTCTATGAACCGAGGATTTGCTTCCCATCCAATTTTCTTATAAACTGGCAAACAGGGTCTTTTACAGTCAGATCCCTAAGACTGTAGCGTTCCTTTTCTGCATTGAATAAGTTCATTAAATCAAGAAGAATAGCATGAACATCTTCACTAGGATGCGTCTCAAGAGTCCAAATGATATCATCCAATGAATCTTTACTCAGTCCATTCTTTATGAATCGAATTTTGTCCTCTCGATTTACTGAAATCATTTCTTTATTCCTACAGAGCTCATTACAATTCCACCTTGCACACTTATGGCAGACTCTCATTTTTTTAGCCGTTTTCTTTTTAGAGTAAGAACTTCTTCCCATACCTGGCATACGTCTAATAAATAATTCATTAAACTCACCTGCTAAACGTACCTTAACTTCAATAATCCAGCGTAGATCCTTAGGAAGACCCAAACGCTTAAATGCCTTCATTCTTTCAAGTCGACAGTTGTAGATTTTCCTGAGCACATCTTCAGGAAGAGCAGGGAATCTTCTTTTAAGCTTTACAAGGGATTCCTCCATGATGAGAATGATGAAAGCTGAAATTGTAAGTGAAAAATACTGTGCGATGTGTGCTTAAATAAGTCAGAAGAAAAGAAATGAGTAGCGAAAGAAGTCTTGGGTGCCTCCCAAGTAGCTGCCCTTCTTTAACGTCTTTAGCTAGACAAAGTCCTAACCTATTGCTTTATTTTCTCTTTATTTTCTTTTTTTTATTTTTTTAAATACTTACCAGCTGGCTTCTCAAGCGTGATGACAGTCTTTATGGTGTTGAATGCACTGTCATTGTATTCTTTCAATCTTTGCCCGTTCACTTTGAATTTCCTATCACCATCTTGAATCTCTATAGTTCCATATGGCCAAACTTGAACCACAGTAAAAGGCCCTGATCACCTTGATTTTAATTTTCCCGGAAAAAGTTTTAACCTTAAGTTGTAGAGAAGTACTTTCTGCCCCGGTGTGAACTCCTTCCTTATAATTCTCCTATCATGCCACATTTTTGTCTTCTCCTTGTAGAGCTTAGCATTTTAATAAGCATGTTGGCGAAATTCTTCAAGTTCATTTAGTTGCATTAGCCTTCTTTCACCAGCTGTCTTCAAATCAAAATTTAATGCCTTTACTGCCCAGTATGCCTTGTGCTCCAATTCAACTGGAAGATGACATGCCTTGCCATATACCAATTGGTAAGGAGATGTACCAATTGGGGTCTTGAATGCTGTTCTGTAAGCCCATAATGCATCATCCAGCTTCTTTGCCCAATCTTTCCTGTTGGAATTCACTGCCTTCTCTAGAATCCATTTCAACTCTCTATTTGATATCTCTACTTGCCCACTGGTCTGTGGATGATAAGGAGTTGCCACCTTGTGAGTTACTCCATATTTAGTGAGCACAGATTGAAGTTGTTGATTGCAGAAATGCTTGCCTCCATCACTTATGATTGCTCTAGGTACTCCAAACCTTGTGAATATATTCTTTCTCAGAACTTCACAACCACTCCAGAATCATTTGTAGGAAACACTGCTGCCTTTACCCATTTGGATACATAATCCACAGCCACTAGAATGAATTGGTTGCCAAATGAAGATGGGAAAGGACCCATAAAGTCAATGCCCCATACATCAAATAATTCTACCTCCAGAATGTTGGTCAATGGGGTTTCATGTCTCTGAGAGATGTTTCCTGTTCTCTGACATTTATCACATGCGGCTACATAGGCTTGAGAGTCTTTGAATAGGGTAGGCCAATAGAATCCAGATTGAAGAACCTTAGCAGCAGTTCGATTTGCTCCAAAATGACCGCCATATGGGGATGAATGACAATGGGAAAGGATACTGGTCATCTCTTCTTCTGGAACACATCTCCTTATGATTCTATCTGGGCAATGTTTATACACGAATGGATCTTCCCAGAAGTAATACTTCACATTGGCTAAGAATTTCTTCTTTTGTTGTCCAGAGAGCTTATATGGCATCATCCCACTTGCTAGATAATTCACAAAGTCAGCATACCATGGAGTTGATAATGATTTTACATTAAACAGCTGCTCATCTGGAAAGGACTCTTGGATTGGCAACTTTGGTTCAAGCTTGGGAAGTTCAAGTCGAGAAAGGTGATCTGCAATGAGATTCTCGGTTCCTTTCTTGTCTCTGATCTCCAAATCAAATTCTTGTAACAGAAGTACCCATCTGATTAGTCTAGGCTTTGCATCCTTCTTCTCTATCAAGTATTTTATTGCTGAATGGTCCGTCCAGACTATGACTTTTGAGCCAATTAAGTAGGCTCTGAACTTGTCAAAGGCAAATACAACAGCAAGGAGCTCTTTTTCGGTTGTTGCATAATTTATTTGGGTTTCATTGAGTGTTCGGCTGGCATAATAGATTGCATGAAAAATCTTATTTTTTCTCTGGCCCAAGACTGCTCCAACTGCATAGTCACTTGCATCACACATTATTTCGAACGAAAATTCCAATCTGGAGCGA